>JAGDQO010000838.1:0-207841 GCA_018342035.1 Solanum appendiculatum
AGCCTAGGGCCTAGATGTGACCGGCGAATGGGGAACCCGAAGGACCCCAAACAAGCCTCATAGCGTATCATTACACATCCTTGGTCGCGGAAGCAATTAAATGACCATAAGCGATAAGCATAATCAAGGGGGAAATCGGGACTAAGGGAGCAAGAAAAAAAATGATACATAAATACCATAGATGAGTCAAGCTCAAGCATAATACACGACTTGTCCAACACCACCTCTAAACATGAGTACTTAGCGGGGGCCAAGACAAACTACCGGGCTCACCCTCATAGTCAAAACATAACTAGAAAGGAAAAGTTTATACATAGCAAAAGATCATGAGCAACGTCCCCGAAATGGAGGACTCACCAATAACCACTATAGAAAATCGTACTAGCCACGCAGAGGAGGATGGTCAAGCGGTGCTCCGGTCCCTACAGGGTGACATCATGTAGGCATAGAGTATGCGTTAGTACATTTGAATGTACTAAGTATATGGGATGCAATGCAATGCTACAATAGATGGACATCATAGGAAAAATGCATAATCATACCCGATAAATAGCATATTAATGAAATGATATGTATAATGATGCTTACATAAAACTCATATTTAGTGGGACGTAGTACATGTGTGGCGAGTGACCATCAATATAGTATTTCCAAGGCCTACCACCCCCTTGGAGAGGCGAAAGAGGTACAAACCCCCCAATATGGTTACACGGGCCTACAACCCCCCGTTGTCTGAGGGACCAAGGTACGAAACCCCTCGATATGGTTACACGGGCCTACCACCCCCCGAGCTAGGGACCAAGGTACAAACCCCTCGATATGGTTATACGGGCCTACTACCCCCCGTACTAGGCAACCAAGGTACCAACCCCTCGATACGGTTATACGGGCCTACTACCCGCCGTACTAGGCTTGGTCGACTCACAACACTTATATAGAGAAAATCATATACATGTGTCCATTTCATCATCATTTCAGTAATTACATAACCATCCGACTCATAGGACGTATCTTGGACCTTCCCTTTCCTAAGAATTCTATAAATGGGCATTTTATCAATTGTTCATGTAAATGAAATCATGTATTTCAAGAATACTAAGTCCAACCAATTCCAAATCCATATAAATCAGCCCACCAACAACATACATATATATATCAACCTTCATAATTTGATCATGGAAGCATGTAAACCATAAACATCACATAAAAATTCCATTTCATGATAATATGCAAAAAGGACCATAATAGGGTGTGTAGTAGTAATTCCGTAATTCAAGAGTTCATAATTGATCATGAGGACCCATAAACTTGAAGTAGAAATAGAGGATAAATGGTTGGACTTGTGGAAAGGAAGGTTTCCACAATCAAACCCACATACCTCAACTTTGGAGAATCCTTGATGAAGATTGGAATGGAGAATCGAAGCTTGAGATTGAGTCTTGAATCCGGAATTAGAGCTTGAGATGTTTGAATTTGGTTGAAGATCTTGGTGGAATTTTTGGAGAGGGCTTAGAGAGTGTTTTTGGAGTTAAGAAAATGACTAAGTATGGACATATCCCCTTTTTATAAAAAAAGTCTCCAACCCGCCTAGAAAAAAAAGGCTCACTGGAATTGGAAATTCTGCACAGACAGGTTTTACGAAAATGGTCATAACTCCCTCATCCTAACGCGGAATAAGGTGAAACCAAGTGCGTTGGAAAGCTAACTCAAAGAGCTTTAATTTGATGGGTTGCAGCCCTTCCAGTTCCTTGGGTGCTAAGAGATATGCCCCTGTAAAGTTGACCCTCCAAATCGCAATTTTTGAGATTTTCGAATTTTGATACGGTTGCTCTAAAATTCGGGTTAGACCCATTTCCCACTCAATTTGACCCCACGAATAAGAATATGAAGTCGAATTTCCGAAATCATACACGGATTTTGAGATATAAGGAAATTACAATTATAGGTGTTTCCGAAGCACATTTTCGGGCTTTTTTTTTTTTTTTTTTGGGTCGTTTCAGTTCCTCAGCTTTTGTTTTCGGTACTTTTCCTGAGGATAGTCCCTTTGAACCGATAGGGAGTAAATTTTTTACTTTTTATTTTATTTTTAGAGAAAAGAAAAGACCCTTTTGAGTTGTGTGATACTTGTTATTTAGGCCTAATTTTGAATAATACTTTCTTGTGAATGCTCGATTGCTAATAAAATTGTAGACTCTTTGACACTTAGGTTCATGGTTGTGACTTTGTAAATAGCTTATTTTATTTTGTAGTTTGTTATGATCCTGTCTCTCTTAGAAGTGGAATTGATCCATCTTGATTGATACTTGTGCCATGTGTGGTGAGAATTTGTTTATTCCATATTTTGCATCTTAGTCTAGAACTTGCCCTGCATGTTATTGAAGCGAAATAAAAAGTGTTGCTCAGTTTAAGAGATGATAATAGGCTTTCTTTGATTTGTCTTGTAATTTTAGCCTTTTCAGATATTATATCACTAGTTCGCCCTTTTGAGCCTGTAGCCTTTTGTTGGTAGCCATATTTTGCCCTTAACTATTTTGTTGAATCCCTAGTTTTTGCACCTTGCTTCCTTGAGCACTGTAGCATAGACTGATTATAATTGTTATATCTGGAAAAAGAAAAGGGGTGGTTGAATGACAAGAGGTAATCAATGATAGCTACAAAGTGATGAAAAAAGCCCTCTTCGAAAGAATGTGACATGAAAAAGAAAAAAAAAATTCTTTGAGAAAAAAAAATTGTGAAAGAAAAAAATGATTGAAGCATTCTTTAGATGATGAGAATTACTAGTAAAATAATTGTTGAAGAGAGGACTGAAAATAAAGAGAAGAAAATAATGGGTGATGAAGTCTAAAATTGCAAAGTTCTTAGGGAAGTGTAAGTCACTATTATAAAGTTTTCATACCCGTCCCTTAGCCTACATTACAACCCGTTAAAGTCCTATTTGATTCTATTCAAGCATGCTTAATTAGCGGAGATGTACATAATGGGCAAGCCTATGGTTCTTTGTGCATACATGTGAATTTTATTTGTGAGTGTGAGAGTTGTTCTTTGACGCTAAGTTCTTAATTTATATTAAATCTTTTGAATTGAGTGTGTGGACTATTTCTTCTTGTGAGGGCACTTGTTTCATGATAGATAGGTGATGTTATTAACTTTCTTTGATGAGAGTAGGTGAGCAAACTTAAATTTGATGAGTTCAGAGTCTTTCCTTGAGGTTAGGAGGTTAAAGGTTTGTTGTTTATTTGGATGTCTTGCATAATGAGCGGGAGTTGTACTTGATGTTTTCAAATTTCAATATGGCCTAATTGTTTGTATCAACCAAAGTGATGGCTTCCTAGTATGATTTTTGAGATGAGCTTTAATGTTTGCTCGAGGACGAGCAAAAGTTTAAGTGTGGGGTGTTGATCTGAGGCCAAAAATATATTTTCTTATCATTATTTATCTCAAATTTAGTATTTATATTTGTCCTTTTTGAGCATGGATTTTATGGATTATGCTAAATAGTGTATTTTATTTGTAGGATTAAATTGGTACAAAGTTGAAGAAGTTTGGAGCTAAAATGAATTAATTATGAAAGATTGAAGAAGGAAAATCAAGCAGGCAGCTTAATGGATTAAATTGAATATAATAATATATATAATATATATACAGCAAAGAAGGCAACAACAAAAGCATGAAGACGGTTGGGACGCGGAAGTTGGAATCCAATTCCGTTTTGGTTTTGGGTTCCTAATTTGTTTTGGACTCAGTTATTTTATTCAGGACTTTCTACATCTATAAATAGTCCATAGAAATAATTATTTCGGGAGAGAACACTTTTTAAGGAGAGAGACTTTTGAAGGAAGACACTTTGTAAGGAAAAATTGTCAATACTTTTTAGGGTTCTTTTCTTCTTCTTTTCTTAGGTATTAGTAGCTAAAGACCCTTGTTCTGGGGCTGCGGCCATGGGTAATTGTTGAACATCGATTGTTTTGAATTAATGTTGGTTATCGTTTAAATTACTTTTGTATTCTTGTTTTAGTATTTCATGCTTGATCACCATAGAAATAAATCTATTGTCTATTCTTGGACTCGAGAGATAAAGAGGTAGATAGACCAAAGAATGCAAAGAGCTTGTTCTAACTTTGTTTAGATTCGTGTTCAGGAGTGACGCCCGGACGAACACCTCGCTTGGTTACGAAACAGGATGAAATATAAATGCTCGCCAATTAGGACTGCCTATCCCCGCTCAACGATGTAGTTAGACAGCTAGTTGGAGTAGGCGATTAGAGGTCGAGAGATCATGATCATAAAATCAACCCTGTAAATCAGTAATTTGATAACCTTAGTTAATTCATTACATGAGATGCGATACATGAAACCCTATGCATGCTGCAGCACTGGAATTGTCCCAATCACTGTAAGTTAATCTTAGTATTTAATTCTTGCATTCTTTTATTCCTTTTGATACTCTTAAATAAATAATTAGACTAGTATAATTTAGTAAATAGTTAATTGACAAGTCTCTGTGGGTTCGATATTCCGGTTCTTAAAGAGCCACTTATTACTTCTGCAACCACGTACACTTGCGTGTGCAATTGGTAGCGACATGCTCTACCAAATTCAGCACTTCATGTTCATCATCATCACAACACTCATCTTCATCTAACTCAAAACTATCCTCATCAGAACTTGCAATGTAAGGCTCATCACCTCCTAGCCTTCCTTTATGACTTATTTTACCTGTTTCAGTTTCATCAAAACCTAGATCTGGTCCAGCTTCACCTATTGGTACCTCTTCATTGTCAGCTGGTACTCTTTCCCTTCTTTTTCTCCTTTGAAAAGTTCTCTGTTCAGCCCTTAACTCCCTAACCTCCTCATGTACATCACTACCATTCTCTTCCTCCTCATCATTTCCAACTAATTCACCTTCAGACTCAACACTATCCTCAGTTGAATAATTAGAATCCTCTACTTCTTCTAAGAAATCAGATCCAGCAGGACCAACATCTATATCATCATCTAGTGCAATAGCACTATCTGCAGGAGCAGGAGCACCATCTGCAGGAGCATGAGGTGTGGCAGTGAAATGAGGTGAGGTTGAAAAAGTAGCAAAAGGGTCTTCACTGTTTAAATGGTCTTCACCTACCCCAGAGTTAAAGTTTTCACTCTGACTAGGCCTTGTATTAAAAGTTGAACCAGATTCTCCCATATCCACATGACTACCATTTTCTATTAGCATGGGCCCCACAATTGGCTCATCAATCAAATGCTTAACATATACCTCCACTACATCTCCATCTTCCAAGGAACACATCATGTCTAAAATATCCATATCATTATCAACATCTACCAAAATGCCATTGTTAGGTGGTTTAATACTAAAGGTGCAGCTTGTGCTATATCCCAAGCTTCTAATATAGTCTCTCAACTCAAAATATAACATCTAATCTACATCAACATCCAAAAATTTTGAAATGTTTCCACCATTATATATTGGTTCCCCACTACTTAAATCTAACACCCCACCATGGTACCACCTTAGAGTAATCAAAGTAAACCCATTCATCTCTTACCTGAAGGCAATCAAAAAACAGAATAGTAATTATAGACATAGTACCACAGTAGCATTATGAACATAATACTAAGACAACATAAATACAACATAGTAGCATCTTTCTATCTCCATGAACACAATACTAAAACAAACATAAATACAACATTACGCGACTTAGACGAGAAAGAGTAAAGCCTAATTTCATGAAAACTGTGGTATAATATGGTGTAAATTGAATACCTACACACTATAATAGTAAGCCACACATAATATTTCACACAATGTTGCTATTAATTTTACAAATTAACAGAAAACCCTAATAAAGCACAAACTCGAAATAAGGGACAAAGAACTAACCTTTACTGAATCAGTTGATAAACTACGTAATCAAGTTGAAAATACACACAAGAACGCTAGGATCATCACCAGAAATTCGTATTCAGATGTGTTATTCAGATGAAAAGGAGAAAAGAGAAAAGAAAAAAGAAAGAATTGGGGGTGAAGGTTGGAGGGTCGTTCTATGTTTAGGAGGGAAAAAAAAGGTTGAGAAATGGGGCCCGCGGGTGAAAATCACGTCACAAAAAGAGAAATGAAATGTATGGTTTATGTGTACAGGTCAGCACTCAAGTGTGTAGTAAATAGAGAAATAAAATGTTCAGGGGGATAATAGGACACCCGTGAAGTTGGAGTGTGTAGTTGAGATTTCGGGTATAGGTTGGGGGAGCTTTAGACCATTTTCTCTATGCTAATGAAGAAAGAATTAAAATTTGAGAAAATGGTAGAGTGAGAGAAAAAGTGTGACAACAAGGAAAGGGACCCACAAATACACATGTCAAAAGGAAATGGTGCACTCACACAACTATTATTGGGTGTGCCTCAACCATCACAAAATTTTTCTGCACCGGATATATTGTTATTGTGGTCGTAACTTTAATTAATTGTTGTCTGAATTAAGTAGCAGATGAAAAAGTTGTATGTACTAGTTGGTCAGGATGGAAGCTTTATTAGGTGCAGTGCATCTCTTCTTTCCCTTTAATTAATAATTGTGGTCCAAACTTAGAGTATATTACCGCGCGTGTCGATCTTATATTAACAATTCTGGACACACCCCAAAAGAATTAAAGAAAAAAAATTAGGTTTAGTAGACCAGAAGAGTTTTTATGCAAATCCACGTGCTCTTGCAATGATTTTAGTTTGATTTGATATTTGAAAAATCTGAATCAATTCGGTCTATGTACGCCCTTACCTAAAGGTGTCGTTCAGCCTCTAGTTAATCAAATTTGAATATATATAGAGTCTTGTTTTAATATATTAAGTCGTTTTTTTAAAAGCCTTGTGCATTTTTTATGTGATTTTGTTAACGGAAAATGGCATGGTGTGGTTATTAGAAATTTAAGCTGTCCAACTTTAGCTTATATATCTCAATATACACTTAAGATTCAAAATAGTGAATACTTAAAGCCAAATTCCTTCTCTTTCGCCTCTGTCTTCTTTCGCGCATCTCTCTGCTTTTTGCATCTGTTTATCATTAAAAATCATTACTCTTTAACCTTTCTGATTAGTTTTGTTGATTTCTACCATAGTCGTGACGTATTTCCCAAGAATTTAAAATTTAATTTTTGATGAAAATGGAAATTTGAAGGTTTCAGATTTAGCTCCATCATACCCTTTTGTCCTTAGTGAACATGAAGTGCATATATGAAATGTGAACAGAGGGAAATATATATGATGTGTATATATATTGTATAAAAAAAAATATGAAAAGTATTGATAAAACATATATATATAATGTGTGTATATATTGTATGAAAAGTGATATGATGTGTATATGAAAATATACTGATTAAAAATGTATATAATATGTATATATAGTATATAAAAAGTGAATATGAAAAGTCTATTAATAAAAATGTATATAATGTATAAAAAAAAATAGCCAGCGAAAAAAGAAGAGAGTAGAGAAGGCCAAAAATGGATACAACATTGTAAATTAACTTTCTTGGGTCATTCGATTATTAATATTTTTCACCGAATGGCCATTTGCGTCTTTGCCTCTTTTTTAAACACCCAATTTCTTATTTCTTTTCACATTGTTTTCCTTTCGTTTTTCAAATCTCTATTTTAGGTCAATTACTATCCAAAATATTTCAATTTATTTCTAATCATTAGTATTACTATTTTCTGAAATCAACGTTCATAATCATATATATATATATATATATATATGAATTCGGCATCTTATTCATCATTTTCTTTCTCTTATTTTTTGTTGTGCTTGTTAAATGAAAAATTCAATTGAGTTTTTTCCATGTCTTCTAACCTATGAGATATGTCAGTTATTAGGCTTAAGTCATCTATATAGCCACTTAAAGTTATCTGCATATTTCACTTGGACACCTTATCTTAGGCTTGTTCCAATTGAACACCATTTTTAGTTTTAAAAAAATACCTATCAAACATATTTTAACAATCAACTAAAAATAAAGATAGTGTGTCATACACTCGCGGCTGACGTGGCATAGTAACTAATCAAAAAGAGACATTTGGCATTGGGCCCATAATAACAGTTAAAAAAGTAAATTAAAAAATAAAATAAAAATTATGTTTTTAGTCAAAAAAAAAAAAAAAAAAACCTTTCTTCTTCTTCCCAGAATACCCCACCCACCCCCGACGTTCATCCGTTCCCCTTTCTTCTTTGCCAAAACACACAAAATCGACGCACACTCCTATAACCATTCTCACTCCACCTTTTTTCCTTCCAATTTGAAATTATATAAGGTTTTTTTTCCACCCACACACCTACCCCTCTCCTTGATTTTGGTTCAATATTGTAAATTGCTATTTCGCCGAATCTCACTCTTTTCCTAAACATTAATTTGGATTTGTTGATACTTTTTTATTCTTCTATGTTGTGAGTTCTTTAGGATTTAAAGTCTTTAACGATTTCGAAGAAAATAATTTCAAATTCGTATTAGTGTCGTCGGAAAAAATGGAGTTCCTCCGAAATTGGTTTTTTATGCAATTTGATTTTATTTTTGATTTGGATATATGAGGTGCTATCGATGGTGGATGGTGAAAGAAGGGGAAGAAGATGATCGGAGAAGAATGGAAAGGAGAAGTGTTGATATTATGAGAGCAAATCTAATAAAAAATAAGATAGTGTGAAGAAGAAGAATGACTGCAGCTCGAGAAAGAATGAGAATGAGCTTTAATGGTGGTGACGCCGGAATTGCGGTGGCGGAAAGTTAGTGGTTGAGGCAAAGAAGAGCATGAGATGATAATTTAAATTTTAAAAAAAGGAAAATCTTTTTTTTTAACTAAATGATGTCTTTCACGCACTTCTCGTGCGTGTATTACACACACTCTGACATATCAGCTAAAAATGTTTAATAGGTACAAATCTTGGCTGGTAGAGGTGTTCAATAAGTATTAGCCCTAGTTAAAGTGTCTAAATGAATTATGTGGACAACTTTAAGGGGCCACAGATGACTTAAGCCCAGTTATTATATTAACATTACTCTCTTGTATAACAATGTATATGACTTGTTATTCACTGCTACAAAATATAAACACACTTATAATTTGTATATGTTTATACAAATAAATACATTATTTATGCATGATTATACAAAACAGATATACTATTTATACATTATATGTATAATCTAGATGTATTGTAGAATAGTGTATAAGAATATATAAATACAATGCATAATAATGTATAAGAATGTATATATAGTTTATAATAGTGTATATACACTTTTATACATCATGCCATATAGATTTTAGAAGTAAAAAAAGAGAAAAATGAAGAAGCCACTAGGATAGCTGGGGAAGAAGGTAAAAGAATAAGAAATTAATTTAATATAAACATATCTTTGGTCTTTTAGATGTAAAATAAAAATTTAGTGGGCTATGTTCATTGTAAATTAAATGTTTATTTGGCAAGTACATATGGATAAGTATCTTTGTCTGTATTCTTGCAATAACAATGAAAAAAGATCTAAAATTTGTGGAGTTAGGAGTTATAGTAAAATGATTATAAAATAGATAATATATAATAAAATGGTAACAGTGTCAGGGGATACTCTATTTCAATCATTCTATCTATCTGATATTAATTACGCGTTTTATTTTGGCACAAATACCTACTTTAGTATATAAAATGATGTCATTTTTTTTAATTTTTAATTTGCCCTCATCACCTTTAATGCCTTCACTCGAGTTACCAAGCTCAGCTACAATTTTGCTATTCAATATTCAACACAAGTATATTTTACTTTAAACCCTCCTAGTTTCACTATTTATGAATTTTAAGTTTTTGCTTAATTTTGAAGCTGAACAAAGAAGCGTGAATGATGATGTTTCTATCCTTAGTCGGATTTCTTGAATTTGAGTTGTAAAAATTGAGAACTTTTTAGTAGGAATTAGGAAACTCTTTGACTTTTTAATGGGCCTAATCCAACACAAATCGAAATTAATTAGGTCATCGATAAAATCAAATATTATTAGGAAAATTATTAATTATATCATAAAATAAAATCAAACTCAATACGACGACGTTGCATACCATTAGCATTTCCTAGCCAAGTCAACCATTTCAGCTACTCATAATCAATATCCCCCATCTCCATTCCCGCCGGCGACTCTCCATCTTTTCCGATCTAAAATCTCTCACTTCTAAAACCCTAACAAAAACCCTAAATTGAGTTGATACAATAATGGGAAAAGGAGGTGGTTGTGTTCCCAGCAAGAAGAAGATTTCCAAATCTACCTCCCAAAACCCACCACCCATCCCCTCCGGCGAGCCCGATTCCGCCACCAACGACGCCGTTTCCGTAATCGAACGCTCTATAGACACACTTCCAGCAAATACCCAGAACCTGAAATTATTCATCATATTTTACTCCATGTATGGACACGTGGAGAGCTTAGCAATGAGAATGAAGAAAGGAGTTGAAGCTGTGGATGGTGTGGATGCAGTTCTTTATCGGGTACCCGAAACCCTATCTGAAGAGGTTCTTGTTCAAATGCGGGCCCCGGTGAAGGATGATTCAATTCCGGAAATACCCTCACCGGATGAGCTTGCTGATGCTGATGGGTTTTTGTTCGGGTTTCCGACGAGGTACGGGTGCATGGCGGCTCAAATGAAGGCGTTTTTTGATTCTACTGGGCAGTTATGGAGTGCGCAGAAGCTTGCGGGAAAGCCCGCTGGGTTTTTCGTCAGTACTGGGACTCAAGGAGGTGGACAAGAGACTACTGCGTAAGCTTTAAACATTTTAGATTGCTAAATTGAATAGATATTCTGATCTTCATAGCTGTTCAATCTTGTGGATTGAGTTGTTATATAACTGTGATCAGCTTTTGTGAACATTTTAGAAGTAGGTAAAGCCAGTATGTGGCAGGCTGTATGTGTGTTTTTGTGTGTGTGCTGTGTATATAGGATCCTAGACTGAGGTAATGAGTGCACCCGCGCGATTGCTTATACGTGCAAATCAGGCTTCTGAGAACCATTGCTCTTCAGTGATGTGGTTAGCGGCATTTTTCATTTCTAATGGTACTTGAGCAATGCCAAACTTGAGACACAAGAAACATTGCTGATTTTCCCCATAATATAATGATCATATCCGAGGCAGAATTATGAAAAGATTCCACAGATGGAACAAATCAATTTTGTGGATGGAGAATAATCATCAATCCCATCATGTTAATCTGTATTGCTTAAATATATGATACAGATTAGATGCAACCCTTATGGGTGGGAGTAATGCAATTGAGAGCACCTAAAAGCTCTAGTGCCTAAGACCTGTCCCTAAAAATGCTTTCAACATATTCAGAATTCACCGAATTGCATAAAAAGAGCATATTTCTCTAGGAGCATTTCTGACCAGAGTCTTCAGTTTCAGAATAAACCTGTCTTCGACTTGATATTCCCCGTGCTTATTTATCAATTCATGAAACTACTCTCCTCATGCAGTAAAAGACGCTTGATATTCCTCATGCAAAATGAAAGAAATTTAAGGGTCGTTTTGTTTGAGGACAAGTTATGCTGGAGTTAGTTATCTTATATTGTTTCTTATTGACTGTTTGGTTTGTTCTATCAAAAATAACATGCATCGCATAATTTATAAGAAGTAATTGTTTGATTACAAAAACACCCTCCATCTTATTTAGTAGAAAAAGGGTTTGAGGGACCTCAGGAGTATTCTTTTTGTCATTTTTATTGTTTTATCCCAGGCTAACTAATCCTGGTACTATTATTCCACCATCTAACAGGGTTTATTCATCCCGGTACTAATTACTAATTCTGGTATAACTTATCCTAGGATTAGTTTGCGCGGTATCTATGCTTGTCCAACATACCAAACGTCCCCCAAATCTCTAAGAATTCGGACCATCTTATTGGATTATATCTGGGATCCAAGAAACTTATTAGTGGTTGCAGAAATGACGTCGTGTTATTAAAAATGGGATTTTATTGCTGACAAATGACACCACTTTTCCTGTACTAGAAAATTGTACTGTCCATCTAAACAGAGAATGGAGCTAAACACTGGATTATGTATAAAATTTGTATTTTGTTAAAAAGAATAGTTATTCTTAAAGTTCTGCTGTAAGGTGGGTGTTTCTTTGTATAAAAATCCAAAAGACTGGGTGAATTTTTCAGAGGTTCTTTTTAATAGTTTGATCGGTGTTTAACTAGGCATTTCAGAAATTCTTAGAGGTCCAAAATTGCAAATTAATCAGTCACCAGCCGAGATGTGAAGTTGCTGATGTAGGCTAGATGAAAAACTTGAGATATCTTAGAATCACTTGAATAGATCATCCATTGACGTGGAAGTTGATGGAAGGAAGATGTGAGTAAACCCCCCAATTAATCGAAGAATAGTCGGTGCATTGTTGTTAACTAGGAATGGTTCAGTGTCATTGGTGCTTATGACATTGGGAAAACATACTTGATACCTTTCAGTTTATAGTCCTTTGAAATTACTAACTCATGGTTAGGTGGTGGTTGCATTGGGTTAATCATTACATCAGATGGTAGATTTAAGTGGATGAGAAACCTGGTACTCTTTCAAGGGAAATGGAGGAAGCAATTTGATATGAAAAAATAATTGAGGGATGCCACTTTCTTTTCCCTTGGGTTCTTTTGGAAAGTCAGAAGATAGATATTATAACACCTTGAGTCCTTGCATTTTTATTGTTTTGGTGTGTATCATGTGGTGATAACATTTTGCTTCATAATGAATTTGTCTGTGTTTAAGAAATCCAGGAATTGGATCAATTAAAAGTTTTCTGCATGCTACTTCTACTCTCGTGCCTGTGGATATCTTGCTTTTTATTGACCATCCTTTCTATTTCTTTAAGATTATAATTTGAGTTCCTAGGTTTTATTTCATAGTGCTGAGTCTGCTGACCAAGCAAGTTTGCTATTTAAAGTTTTAATTTTTTAAGAATTAATTTATCTCTTCTAATGAAAGTGGTATGGTGAGAATTTAAAGTTGACCCTAGTTTTGGGATTGATGTTTAGTTGTTAATACTGTTATATTTTCAAAAGTGGGCACAATCAAAGGAAAAAGATCTTTATAGGCGAATTAGTTGGAATTCAGTTTTAGTCAACGTCATCTACTTGAGAAGGAGAGACTAATGCAATCAAATGGTTATATAGAATTCACATAGCCTACTGCTGTTTTGGGATTGAGGCATAGCTTGATTAGTTTCTACTGTTATCTTCTCCAAAGTAATTTTCTGATCATGCATAAAAGATTAGGCAAGCTAATATAAGAAAATCTCAATTTTTTGAGGAATTTATGTGTAGTTCTATGTGCCATTGGTTAAAATATTGAAAAAAAAAGTAAATTGGTGCAATCATGTAATTTATGCAGTGCTACTCTGTACTAGGTCTACAAAAGTACAGTCAAATCATGTTGCTTGATTATAACTGTTATTTAGTTTCTGGTCACTATGTAGATCTTGTTGCATTAAGAGTTTCAAGTAGGTACATACTTAATTTCTTCTCTAGCCACACTTAACATCATAAAATACCTAATCAGGTAGCATAAAAATCACTCATTGCTATAAGTAGGACTTGTTTGTCACCATTTACCTTTTTACTTTTTTTGAAATTAATGGGGCAGAATCTCCTTGCTTAAATAGTTGTGCGTCTCTCTAGCTTCTAATCTATCAGTAAGCCTTGTATATTTCCTGTGTCAATGTTTCATCCTTGAAAAGTAAGGAAGAGGACTCTGGTTAGTGCTTATATTGCTGTGGTAGTTGTATGTAGTTGGACAGCTATCACCCAACTAGCCCACCATGGTATGCTCTTTGTTCCCATTGGATACACATTTGGAGCTGGTATGTTCAAAATGGACTCCATCCGAGGGGGTACTCCCTATGGTGCTGGTGTCTTTGCTGGTGATGGTACAAGAGAGGCTAGTGACACGGAGCTAGCGCTTGCTGAACACCAAGGCAAATATATGGCTGCAGTAGTCAAGAAGCTGGTTCAGAATTGATGACGTTGTCTCAAAAGCTTATCTTTATATTCAAACGAAAATATTCGTTATTTTTCCATTTGTAGATTGATTACACCTCCATATCATTGGTTTTTGCGCTTCATATCTTCTCTTGGGATGTGAAGATACTTATTATCTTCTCTACATATACTACATTGTTGATTATCCTCTCCCTCATTGCCCTGGTATCAGTTTTTGCATATTCTACATTTCCATGTCGACTATTGTTCTTGTGTAAAAGTTTGTATATGGTTATAATATTTCTTGCCTACACATTGTTGTATTATATATTCTTAAAGATATTCATCGATATAGGAACTTATAGACTTGATATACCATTGTTTTACCAATGAAAGCATTGTATTTAGGCTTCCCTTGGTGCATGTTCTAATTTGGTTCCTGGACTAGTCTTTCTCCTAGCTTTTCAGACCTACGCTTGATCATTTTATCTTCATTATTATCAACGTTGGCGCACCCGCGGAGTGACCTAATGGTCCAGACTCCAGACCCTTTACCTCATTGGTTCCATCTATCGCTGAACCAACTGAACATCCACTTGAAATGACATAATCATCAGAATCGATTGCAATTTCATTGACGGAATAAACTAGTGTATGTACCTTTCTGGGTTCATGGTATTGACGGTAGCCGTGAGAGGTGAAGGCTTTACCAAAAAGTATGCAACGACACGATCAATAGGTGAGTCCTTACGTGGAAATGGGTCGAAAATGTCCCCTAACTATGTGAAATTGAACAAAAATACTTTCAAATAATAGTTTGGTCTAAAAAGGTTTTTACCACTAATAATTTGGTTAAAAAATGCCCATATTACTCTATAATATAGAAGCGAATAGAGAAGCTTAGGGTCAGTCGGTCGATTGACCAGTTTGCCCTTCTTCTCTATTTATATTTTTGAGGAGCTTAGGGTTAGTTGGTCGATTAATTGATTTGCCCTTCTCCTCTATTTATATTTAATAGTTTCTTCGTTTTAATTTATTTTTTTATTTAGTATATTATATATAATTACAATAATGAACAAAATAGAACATTTAAAAAATATATTAAAATTTTGATCAACTCTCGAAATACAGAGGGAAAAAATATGTTATTTCTTTTTTTTTAAAACACATTTTATTCTTAATAAATTATTGGATTAAAGCGTAATTGTTGTTTGTTGGGAGAGGCAACGTGGTTAGTGCAAGTGCAATCTTGGTTTGATATTCCTGGACTTGTGTTTTATAGAAGGCAAATACATAGCAAGTCAAGTCTCCCCTCTCTGCTCCATTTCCAGAACGAAAGAAAGAGACGATGGCGGACACTCTCACAGCTCTGAGGTCTTTGATGGCTTCTCACTCTCCTCCTCTCAATGCTTTAGTCGTTCCTTCCGAAGATTATCATCAGGTTTCTGCTTTTATCACCATTATCTATTCAACTGTTGTCTTCTAGGTCTAATTCCTGTTGCTTGTTCGTTGATTTGACAGAGCGAATATGTTTCTGCACGAGACAAGAGGCGCGATTTTGTCTCTGGATTCACCGGAAGTGCTGGTTTGTCCTCTTTTATCCCGTTTATTTTTTGATTTAGTTAAATTTTTATATGTTTCTGCTAGTTTTTGCTTTTCATTTTGCATATTATGTTCATGAATCGTGATTCCTGTGATATATCCTTTTTCAGTACATATCATCATCGTATAAAATGGATTGAACTTAATTTAAATATTGTGTTTACTGTGATAGGTGTAGCGCTCATATCAATGAACGAAGCACTTCTGTGGACCGATGGACGCTACTTCTTGCAGGCAGCCCAGCAGCTTAGTGAGCAGTGGAAGCTCATGCGTATGGGAGAAGACCCTGCACTTGATATTTGGATGGTAGATGTGAGTAATCCTTCTTGGTTTCTTGCAATTTCTTGCTTTTTGTGAAGACTTGTAGATCTAGCAAATAATTAGCCTATTTTAGAGTTGATGAGTAAAATGCTATTCCCTGTCCCTATTTATGTGGTCCCAATTTATGTTGATTAGGCACGGAGTTTAGGTAAGAAATACAGTCCTTTTAAACTTGTGGTCTAAAACAATTTGTGGGGCTTTAAATCATCTCAATAAGGGTAAAAATAGAAAGTTTAAATTATGTTCAAACAAGAAAGTATGACATTCTTTTTGAGACAGATTAAAAAGGGAAGTGTGCCACATCAATTGAGACAGAGGGAGTGACTCCTAAGGTCTAAACTTGAACCAATGTATAGTTGCCTAGTTTTTTTCCTGGATAACAGGGAAATCCACCTAGAGCCAACCCCTTGGACCAACTGCAACATTCAGAACTCAGGGATAAGGGCCCCTCTACCCTTCTCCACTTAAATACTGGACTTAGTTTGCTAGGAGAAGGGCTTGAGCTTATGACCTAAGACAAGTCTCTCACCTTTGCCTATTGAGCTGATCCTGGTGACTATAGTTGCCTAGTTGGTTTGTCCTGGTTAAATGAGTTTACAAACTGATAGAACAAATTTTGTAGAAAACAAGAAGAAACAAAATATCTAGTATGTCTTTGATCATATCAGAGGAATGAATAAAATCTGTAAGTCCTGACGACTGGAAGGTGGAAGCTCTCTCTCACACCATTAGCAATCAGGAATAGTTCTTACATTTCAAGAACTTTTGTTCCCCTATCCAGATTTTCCCTCTAGTTATGCTGTCTCTGCTGAAATAATGAACGTGTTTGCTATGAATCTTCTTCTGAATTTCAGGTTAGTGAGTAGGAACTTCTTGAGATTCAATTTCAATTAACATATGTGATTTATGTGCTATATACTAGAATCTGCCAAAGGATGCAGCTATTGGTGTTGATCCATGGTGTATATCAGTAGATACTGCACAGAAATGGGAGCGTGCTTTTGCTAAGAAACAGCAAAAGTTGGTTCCAACAGCTAGAAACTTGGTAGATGAAGTCTGGAAAAATCAGCCACCTGCCGAAACAAATCCCTTGAACGTGCATCCTTTAGAATTTGCTGGTCGCTCTGTTGCAGATAAGTTGAAAGATTTGAGAGCAAAGCTTGTACAGGAAAAAGCTCGTGCTATGATAATAACAGCACTTGATGAAGTAAATCTGCAAACCCTGAATCCAAATGTATTCATTTTAGTGTTTCGGTGAATTTGGTCTTATATACTCTGTCTTACTCTGATATGATTGCATTTTGCAGGTTGCCTGGTTGTATAACGTCCGTGGCACAGATGTATCATATAGCCCGGTTGTTCATGCATTTGCTATTGTGACATTGAACTCGGCCTTCTTGTATGTGGATAAAAGAAAGTTGTCATCTGAGGTGCATGTGCATTGCATAATCATTTGAGTTAAGTTCAATTCATTTGCGTCTTTCTATTTTCTGCTCTTAAGTAAGCATGTTAATGTCCCAGGCAAACTCTTACATGAAGGAAAATGGAATTTTTGTACGGGAATATGGTGACGTTAGCTCAGATACAGTCTTACTTGCATCTGATCAACTCACTCCTTCCTCAGCCGACAAAACTCCGGCCAGATTGAATACGGAGAATAATTGTGGCAAGGCTACAGGAAATGGTGAAATTCATACAGCAGAGTTTGTGAATGACCTCATTTGGGTTGACACTGGTGCATGCTGCTTTGCTTTGTACTTGAAACTGAATGCTGATAAAGTCCTCCTTAAGCAGTCACCATTGGCCCTTGCGAAAGCCCTAAAGGTGATTCATACTACCCAGGAATATTCTTATCCCCTAGAAAGTTGTCTCGAGTTTTTTTTGGTGATTGTAAGTCTGCTACGTGTTTCCACAGACTTTGTTGGTTGCTAATTGGGTAATGGATCAGTGCCTTGCTTATTGGGTAATGGGTCAGTACTCCACTGTGAAAAAAATATGAAACAAGAAGAGAGAAAGTGAGTCTCTTGTTTGATATATAGGCAAACAAATACAAGTTTAGTACATCAGCTAAAAGTAAGAAGGCTAAGATTAAGTTGAAGGCTGCCAGATATTGGTTTATTTGATATTTCCAGCTAAAACGACATCTTTATTCCTTGCTCTTGTACAACCTCAATATGCCACAACATTTCATACTGAAGCTGAGTTAAGGATGCTTGAATGGAAGCATTGAGCACATCATGGACCCTTATGATTTTCCTGGTTTGGCATACCCAAGGGCGTGATCAGTAGTAATGAGGTGGAGGAGAACCATGAGATCTCAGGTTCAAATCCCAGCATAGGCAAAAAACCCTAGGGTAATTTCCTTCCATCTTCCTAAGTGGGCAGTGTAACCCGGTACCGTGCGGGTAGCCGGTGGAATAGCCAAGGTGTGCGCAAGTTGGCGCGGACACTTCTGTCATGATAAAATGATTTTCATTTTTATATTTCCAGTTATAATTTGGTTGAAAACATCTAAATTAAATTTAGAGTTTTTTGTTTGTTTTGGAAGTACAATACGATCATGGTGATTGTTTCCCCCTATTTCCCTCCTATAAGAGATGTGGACGAATGCATCTACTTGTAATATTTCTTTTCGAATGTATTTAAGCATTTCCCTTGGATTTTATGACTAACCAAAGCTTAGTTCAATTGGGTCCTATTTTCCTTCTTGGAGTCAGATTTGTTGGCATGAAAGATTTTAATATGAGCTGCTTTGTCCTTAACAGCTTAATATTTTTCTTGTAAGAATTATTACACCAGCTTGGATTATGATTCTTATGACTACAAAATCAAATCCTTATGGGTTTGGGGAGTAACAGTGATCTCCGTGCGCTGCTCTTTGTTGGGAATAATGATGTTATTTTCCTTCATTTCTGTTTGTTTTAATGCCCCATTCCTCACCCCCTAATTTCCCAGCCTTCTTTGGCCTCTGTCAATTTATGATCCAGTGCAGAGGAACAGACCACCAAGATCTTTTGGTAGTTGCCTCTTAGAAGTTGCCAAATATATTAGGATTTTTGGAAAATTAGTGTGTGTTTTGTGATTTAGTTCTTTCTCTAAATCTTACTGTTCATTCTAAATGACTGGCTTGTATTTCTAGAACCCTGTTGAGATGAAGGGATTGAAGAACGCCCACATTCGGGATGGGGCAGCTGTCGTGCAATATCTCGCCTGGCTGGATAGGCAGGTAAATGATAGCTTCTTAGAGCCTTTGCGGTTTTCTTTGTCGTGTGCTGTTACTGAAAAGCTTCTCAGAGGTAAAATAACCTTATGGTTAATTAGTGCCAATTGCACTTGATATCGTCCCCCATATTATATGAGATTGTGTTATTCTGTTGTTTCTACATGTGGGTTCTTTGTCTTTTCTTATCATCATCAATCTCCAGAATATGACACCATCCATCTCCAGATGGATAAGATAGGAGATCTACCTACAGCAGTGGACCCAGGATTTTAGTTAAGTGGGTTTGGTGGCCCTGGACAAACAGCTAGTCTCTTTTTTTAGTGGGTTGAGAGGACGTCAAGAATTACAATATGATAAGCAATAACAAAATAATGCAAGATTAATAAAATAACAAATAATCAACAAATAAAACAACATTTAACAAATTAACCATTAAAAACATCCCCCAAATAAAGAAATAAAAAAAATAATGAACTGACCGGAAGAGCAGCAGAGCAAGCAATGAATGGAAAAAAGAAGAGGCTAACTGGTTTTTGGCCGTGGTCAATGTAATTCACAACCATAGTTGCATGCTTTCCATCTTGAATTGTTTTTTTCATTGCTGAAATAGTACATGAAATAGCATGTGTATTGCCATGATGATTGATAGTATTAAAAAGGGATAAGAGACCTAACCTTATTTTTTAAAAAAGGGACAAGGTAGACCTAATTAAACTCATATGGAAGGAAGTTGTCTAAAAAGATCTATAACCTCTGGAATGAATGCAGATTTAGCAGAAAGTACAGCACAATGGAAGTAAAAGATCCATATAGGTGATACCAACTAGTATCTACCATGTTGGTATACATACATTATTTCAAGTGTTTGCTAGGAGTCTTTAACTTTTGTTTAGAGTTTTCTATGTCAGGAGAAAAAATATAGACAATCTCTAGTGGTGATATGCTAGATAACCCCAAACTATCGAGTATTACACTTTAACAGGTCCAAATGGAGTGAAATGGATATTAAGAGAATTCATATAACTGATCTCAACTTTGGGATTTAGGAGTAATAGTAGTTCTTGTAATAAACAATTTAATGTATAATTAGTGCACATAACATATGGACAGCACCAACCCTGTTAGATGTGAAGGTTTCTGCTTTGGATGAACACGCTGACACAAAGATGAGGCACTGGGAATGACATAGAATCTCATTTAAGAAAAAAGAAAGGTCATGGGTTCAGCTATTTAAACCTCTAAATTTACTTAAAGGATGATGCTCTTTGCCGATGCATTGGGTTTGGCTCAGCAAATCCAGTTAGTTTCTTATTTTTATATTGTACTTTTATATTCTAATGTAATGTATAGATATAGTAAATCTTTAAGCTGCTATTATGTGGTTCGACTTGTCTGCTTAACATGCCCTTTGCAAGTAAATTGGGACTTGGCAAATTGATTCAGGACTTCATATGTTTTAGGAGCATAAAGACTTGTCAAGTGTCTGGGACTTGTTTGTCAATATTTCTTCTCAGTTGTCATAGAAGCTTTAGCTTTGTAGATGAGGTTCCATTAGAAGACTGATGTAGTGAATGATTTTGTTTATCACAGATGCAGGAAATCTATGGGGCATCCGGTTACTTTGCAGAGGCTGAGAGTATGAGCAAGAACAAACTAAAGTAAGTTCGACTTCCTGTATAAATTCAAAGGTTTGGCTGGTTTGTGTATGTTCAAGTTCGAATTGATTTTATTATAGTTGGTGTTGTAGTGCTTGCTGACCTAGATGTTCCATTAATTGATTTTGAGGTTAGTTTCTGTAGGAAATTAAGCCTCCCTTTCATTTATAATTTTTAACTTAGTGAACTGAGAAATATTCTGGTTGAATTGGCTTCTCATGGCACTTCTATATATAGATGATAATTTGGAGATAAAGCATTTCTTTAATGTTTTTATAAATATAATTTCAAGATGTTATCTGAGAATGAATTTATTTGGGCTAGTTGGATATATAGATCAAGAAAGTGATTTTTTGGTTTTGTGGTTCAAGGAAGTGGTAGCCTTCTCTTTGTTTTTGAACTTTGAAAAGCTTCTGAAATGTATTCAGTTCCTCAGCTGATGAAAGTAGGAACTTTGGCCATGATTAATTGAAGGGCATTGTTGCTTCTGCTTTTTGCAGCTCATTTCCAATATGTCAAGTGTTTCGATAAGGATTTTTTTTTCGAATCGTATTGTGGAGTCTTACTCTTTACCTATGTAGCACCTACTTTACCATTGGTTACTTATGTCAGGGATTTGAAACGACTTACAGAAGTTTCTGCAAGTGATAAGCTAGAGGAGTTCCGGGCATCTAAAGAGGTAGTGGCTCTACGCTTGTGAGAAATCTAATATAAAGCTAGACAGCTTGCCAGTTGCTAATGTATCTTGCATATGATGTTTTCACCACTTAGGTCCTTAAGCTGATACCCTTGGTTTATTTTGATGTACTTGATATGCTAATTTTACTCAAACTCTATTTACGTTGCAGTAGAAGATTTTCTCTATGCTAGAGGGGCAAAAAGGTATTTTCTATAGGCTCTGTGTTTTAGGGAGGATAAAGAACAAGGGACGAACTTAAGAGGGTGGCTGAAACAAAACATGTGAAGGAATAAAAGTCTATGGACAAAGTCACTTAGGAAGTATGCATAGGTATTGTTAAGGCGCTAATAGCATGTAATAACTAGGCCTTAAGATAATGATGGGGTGGCAAATGTCCAATTGCTTCACCCTGACGAGACTGTTTTCTGCTGTCTTTTTCTAACATGTACGATTTTGTCATTTGTTTTGTGGTGGGTCTGATCTAGTTTGAAAATAAAGTTTCTAGCTTTTCAGCATTATTTCTTCTTTACTTAGCATTCTGATTAACTTACTGTCCTTGTATATCTGCAGCATTTTCGAGGGCTGAGTTTTCCAACTATTTCATCTGTTGGTTCAAATGGAGCCATTATCCATTATTCACCCGAGGCAGAAACATGTGCTGAACTTGATCCAAATCAAATGTACTTATGTGATTCAGGAGCACAGGTTTGTGGAATATCATTTGGTTTGGTCATGATACAGATATTTTGGGGATTGTATTTGCTATGCTAACTTGTGATCCTTTAAAATTGATGGTTTGGTGTTGTTGTTGCTGAAGTATCTGGATGGAACAACTGATATTACACGGACTGTTCATTTTGGAAAACCTACTTCACATGAGAAAACATGTTACACTGCGGTATGTAAATCCTGTTATCGTGTAGATGTGATCTCTGACCATTGATTGAGTCATTGTGACCATGCATAGGGAAAGTCAAATGTCAAATTCAAGTTTATCTGTTTACTTTGTTAGTAGACACCACCTTAAGGATTACTGAAAAGCATCAACAGACCCTTGCAGTAAGATAAACTATTGGAAGCATTATCATCCTTGGAATTGTTTGTTGCTTTCCTTGCACCAAATTATAAAATTTTAAATTTATTCTATTTTTTAAATATATTTTCCTTTTCTCAGTAGTCCTTTTGAGTGAAATAACATTATAACATCTGCTTTCTGTTTGGATTGTTTAAAACTGTGGTCTTATTAAGGAAGAATAAACAATATTCTTAGAAGACAAAGGAAGAGATAGCGTAGTAATCAGAAAAGCAACTAAGGTAGGTGATTGCTGGTCTACACAAGGATGGAACTTATCCTTCAGAAGACTTTTGAATGATTGGGAAATAGAGAGAGTGGCCTCATTACTGGAAAAATTGGGGGGTACTAGCCTTGACACAAATGCAACAGACAGGGTTATCTGGAAACACAACAAAGAGGGCAACAGTGCCTATAAGATAGGGAGACATGGGAGATCTGGAAGTGCTCAATATCAATGGAAGAATATTTGGAGAGGTTTAATTCCCACAAAAGTGCAATGTTTCACCTGGTTAGTAATCAGAAAAGCATGCCTAACCCAAGAAGTCCTTCAGAAGAAAGGAAGGACACTAGTACCAAGATGTTTTCTATGTAATCTAACTGGGGAAACAAACAGTCACCTATTCCTACATTGCAAGTTCACAACACAGCTCTGGGAACTTTTTCAAAACATCACCGGTCAAAGTTGGACCATGCTAGAGCACACAGCTAAACTATTCAGTTGTTGGAGCAGAAAAGGGGGAAGCAAGACTCAAAAGAAATGGTGGGAGTTGATAACATCATGTATATGGTGGTCTGTGTGGAGAGAAAGGAATGGAAGATGTTTTGAAGATAGATCCAATTCCATTCACAAAGTAAAATGGAATTGCTTAGTATCTTTACTTTTTTGGTGTAAACGATTATGTATAGTGGATGTAGATCAAATTGTAGAGTTGATAGGAAATTTGTAACTTTTGTGATGAATTCTGAAGGTGGCCAGCATATCCTAATGCTGAGGAATACAAACTTACCAATTCTCAAAAAAAAAGAAGAGATAGCTTAGTGGTAAGAGCCCTTACTTCAAAACGATGAGGTTGGGTTTTGAGGCATCAAGTGGGAAAAGCCACTACTGGGTAGGGAATTTATCATTACTCCTCTACCCCCCAAACCCACCCACCTGCATCATTTTCTGAAAGACTAGATTATGCTTTAGAAGAGGCTTTATTCATGCATTTATTTATTTTTTTGGGTGTGACCTGGTGTGTAGATGCTTGTAACGTGGACTATGTTTTGTATCTAGGTTACATTTTTCTCTCTCTTTATAAGAGAATATTTTTCATGCTACTTTTATGTATCTAGTGAATTGAGTTCTTCAGAACCTTTCTTGGGGGGGACGAGAAATCTTTCATCCTTTGCTTTGTTGTATATTGCTCTAATGATCAAAGTTGCTTGAATTATGTAGGTTCTCAAAGGACATATTTCATTGGGTAATGCACGGTTTCCCAATGGAACAAATGGTATGAGTCTATGGGATGATTTCTTAGTCTACAAATGTTTGTGGGAGATGGGATGTACAATTATGCACGTCCACGAACCGTGTTGGAATAACTTAGTGCTTTCTAGTTTAATGTTGTTTAACTAATGCGATACTCAAGTTAATTGCAGAACATAGAGGGACACTTTTCTTACTTTTGCCTTACTGTACTTTATAGGTTATGCTCTTGACGTTCTTGCTCGAACTCCTTTATGGAAGTATGGGCTTGACTATAGGCATGGTACAGGTCATGGGATCGGGTCTTACTTAAATGTCCATGAAGGTAACTTGTGCTTTAGTCTCTGGGAAGGTACTAGTGTAAAGTAACAAGTTTTAAAGTAACAAGTTTTACTCACTTCCTTCTACTTTTTATCAGGACCTCATCAAATTAGTTTCAGACCATCAGCGCAGAATGTTCCACTACAAGTTTCAATGACAGTCACAGATGGTCAGTCTGATTTTATTTAGTCTTTGACCTAACTGAAATTAAAGTTTTGCTTTATAACCTTTTCTGATTGCGTTTTATTTTTTCTGATTGCTTTATATTTTTCTGGTTGCTTTATGTTTTTTCTGATCCATCACATAAATAAATGGAGCTTTGCTCCAATATTTAGTAAGCTGCTCTCGAAGTTTTATAGAATGAAATGATGTAGCTGATAGATGTCCCTATTGTCGTCGTAATCAATCCCCAAGTTGCTTTTCTTACTAGAAAATTACTACAATGGAGAAGGTGGATGTCATCGGTAATTTTATCTTACTGTTTGAGCAAGGCTGTATAGGCTTTTGTATGTGCAGAATTGCATGTATTAGTTATCTAACAAATTGCTTCTTATTATTTGTTGGGAGTTGAAATTAGCGCCAACCATTTGTGAATTTGTCCTTGAAACATTTTTTTTTATATCCATGCACATTTTATTTTGCCGACTTCATATATAACTTAATTCTCTTCTCCTAATTTTAGTCTAAGTCATGATTTTCTGGCTTCAACATTTGAAGATCTTAACCGTGGGATAGTGTTTTCCAGAACCTGGTTACTACGAGGATGGAAAGTTTGGTATAAGATTGGAGAATGTGCTTATTGTCAAAGAGGGCAATACTAAGCTCAACTTTGGCGACAAGGGTTACTTGACATTTGAGCATATAACTTGGGTAAGTTTTTCAGCATTATATTGTTGTATATATCTACTTTCTCATACGTAGTGGAACACACGCGTAAACATTTCTGCATGTGTATATACCTTGCTATTCTGCACTTTGACCGTCCACAAAGAAGGAAGGAAGTTGGCGTTTTGTTCTCAGCATGTTGTCTGTCTTTCATGGTGAAGATGCTACATGATGTAATAATTTACTCTTTTATGTTTTATTGTTATTGGGTGTAGGCACCATATCAGAGGAAGTTGATTGATGTTAGCCTTCTAGTGCCCGAAGAGATCCAATGGTTGAACGACTACCACTCTAAATGCTCGGAAATCCTCGCTCCTTATTTGAATCAATCTGAGATGGAATGGCTGAAGAATGCTACTGCACCCATTGCAGCTTGAAATGTTCAGTGCTCTTGCGCTTAATTGAATAAAGTTTGTAAAATAGCATCTACACTGTTCATACAATAAAAACCTATATTTCTTATTATACGTATTACTGCATTTGGAGATAGTGGTCCTGGGAAAAAAGAAAGGGTTTATTTTAGTTTTGCGCAACGTTTTTCCTGGCTCTATCTGTACTACTTTCAATGCGATTTTGATTGCGGATTACTTTCAAGGGTGTGTTTGCTTGGTCAAAATTTTTAAAAAATATT
This sequence comes from Solanum appendiculatum, assembly GCA_018342035.1. Classification (NCBI taxonomy): domain Eukaryota; kingdom Viridiplantae; phylum Streptophyta; class Magnoliopsida; order Solanales; family Solanaceae; genus Solanum; species Solanum appendiculatum. The sequence continues at coordinate 25,864 of JAGDQO010000838.1, forward strand.
TCTTCTGTGAAAACGAGTCCCTTGAAAATGACTTACTTAGTGAAAGTAGGAAGAACTAGTTCCACAAGTGAAATTTTGCATTGATTGTCACCTCATTTTCACCTCCACGATATCCACCCTCCAATACACCTCATTTTCACCTCTACTCTGTCGTAGCCCTCATCCCCACGACCCACCACTCCCAACTTCTCATACTGTTTATCAATAGATAAAAAAGTTTTTTTTTTTTGGCTTACGTACCAAACACAAGAAAATAAGCAAGAAGTTCATTTATTTTCCTGAAAAATATGTTTAAAGAAAATATTCTTCAAGCAAAACTTTTCCTGGGTCCAATATATTGTCATTTAAGGACATTGAAGCGATTGTGCAGAGTCATAGAGGATTATCTTGTTACTATCTTACTGATAAGTAATTGCTTGTGCAACAATAACATATGCAATGTCATTTCACAAGTGGAATGTGGGATTCGGTGTTAAGTTATTGCTCGTAAAGTAAGAATATTTTCAATGTCAAATTTACACAATCGTAATGCAAAAAACTACAAGTTACTAGAGAAATTATCTTTAAAGTAGATCAAGTATTCAAGTCGGTAAAAAGAGGTAATAGAGGATAGAGTCATTATATTTTAATTTTGGGGTGTCCGCCCATCAATTTTGACTTTGATATAATCTTTGTCATGAAATTAGGCACGTAGATAATTTTACTTAACTTACCTGTTCATTTTATCATAGTAACTTCAAAAGAACCTGCTATACAATGTTTATATGCTGATATCGTAGATTTCAAAGCAATTTGTTTTACACACAGGCAAATTAAAGGCTCCAACTAGTCCAATTTGAAAATATATTTTAAGAAACATCAATTTAAGTAGAAACGTAGTGCGAACTATAAAACAATAAGTAAATGTCAAAAATTCAATTTTTTGAGTGATGTCTGCTAAATATGGATTCCATATTCAACATTTTGGGTTGTTTTATCTATTGATCCCCACCACGATGTATTATAAGTATATATCTAGGAATAGCAATGAGGTGCGCCGGCCAGAGCTGGATAAGGCAAACCTTATAAATCAGAGCAGGACATGGCAAAATTTTAACCGGGCACAGAGTGGGATGGGGTAAGTTAAAATATTACTACATATTAGAAAAGGCTACAAGAAGGCAGCACTTCGTCAACATGCCTGCTTGTATGCCAGGGTAATTTGGTAATTTTAATGTTTTCTTCTTTCAAATTTTTTTGTTTTATTACTTTATATAGATAAAAAATTATCTAAAAAGTATTATAAATCACAATAATTAATAGCTTAAAATATTTGAAAACACATAAAAGTTTTCGTTAACTCTCAAAATTTCATCTATACATATTAAAAACATATTAAAAAATTGATTGACTTCAAATTTCATATACATCATATAAATTAAAACAAAAAAAGTAACATATATTGGGTCCCAGCACGGAATCCCGTATCTAGTATTTATAGAAAATAATAAATGGAGCAGGATAAGGGGTGAGGAAAGGTTTTAGCTGCAAACTCAGAGAGAGTTTCAACATGTCAGTTTAGTGGCATTAGAGGAAAGTTTAAGGGTATAATGGTATTTTGGTAGATCAGTTTGCTTAAAGAGGTTGTGTTTTCTGCTTTGATCCTTAGACCACATCAACAACTTCATAAAAGACCCATGCTTTTCTGTTAAATTACATATGATGCCATTCACTGAAATATCATTGAATATGATGGGATCCATTGAACTACACATGTAACGTAATTATGTAAGACTTGTGGACTTGTGGCCAGTCTGTGTTCCCTCAACTTTTGCCTTATTTTTTGGCGAAATGGTCTGGTGAACCCTTGTACTTGTATGAGTTTGTATTGTGAACCCTTCTACTTAACATTTTATCAATTGAACCCTTAAACTCAATAAAACGCAATATATTAAGCCCCTCTGACCATTGACCATGCTTATGTGGCATTAAAATAGCTGAGTTGGTGAGAGAGTGTGACCACACGCGAGTTAAGGCAAGTGAACACCATATTTTAAATTTTAAATTATTAAAATTATAAAAAAGTAAAATAATAAATTTTTTAAAAAAGAAGAAAAACATCCAACTTCTTCCCCACACCACTTCTTTTTCAGCCACCCCCACCCCCATCGCTGCCCCAACCACATTTTTTTTCTTCTCCACACCCTATCGTTATCTTCTTTAGCCGATCTTGGCATTGGCACTTTCGCAATGTCAGGTTTCATGGCGATTATTAGTAGAGGGAGAGGGCGGCGTTGATTTCATGGTGGTGCTCGCCGGTTCGCAGTGGAGTGAGAGGGAGAGAGGCGGCGCTGGTCTCATTCTCGTTAGAATGGGGGCGATGTTGGTCCCTTTTCCGCCAGAATGGGAGGCGGCGAGGAAGTTTGCTGGTACGTCGGAAAGGATGGAGAGGAGACGCCATTTCTGGTGGTTCGCAGGGGGTTGTCGGTGGTGTGGAGAAAGGAAAACGGTGAAGAGGAAAATGAGGCGGGAGATGGCACGAGGAACTGGTCATGGCGGCGAAAAGGTTTGCCGGCCGGAGCTGGTGGTGCGGCTGATTGTTGGTTATGCGAAGGCCTGAGAAGAGGAAAGGAAAATGGTGTGCTGCCGAGGAGCCCAGATTTACTTTAAGAAATAATTTAAATTTTTATTATTTTATTTTTATTTAATAAATTTAGTTAATTTTTTAAAATTACAATTAGTGAAAATAATGATGATATATTATTAATTCAAATGACATGGATTTGACATGTCATCTATTCAAGGGAGAGTGAGCTACACATATGGTAGGAGGGGTTTAAAAATTGTTTTTTGATTGAGTTTGAGGGTTCAATCGGTAAAAGTTTAAGTAGAAGGATCCACAATACAAACACATATAAGTACATGGGTCCACCAGACCATTTCGCCTATTTATTTATTTTAATAAAACACTTTTGGGCCATTTTATTTATGAAATGTCCATTGATGAGATTGGAATTGGTCCTAAATAATTTTTTTTTAAAATGAAATATTATTAATTTAGATTGAAAATAGTATATATTAAATAATATATTTTTAAAGTGTTATATTATATTAAAAAAATTATGAATATTATAGATTTAATTAATGATCTGATTTATAATATGTTAATTATAAATATTATATAGTAAAAATAATAATAAAATAATCAAAAAGTAAAATAGAGAGTGAATAGTAATTCTCCATACCTCTCTATAAATGAGGAATAGAGAATAATTGGAGAGCGCATTCTCTATTTTAATCTCCAAGTATAGAGAATAGAGAGTAAAAATAAAGGTGGATCGGAGATAATTTTATAGGTTTTTTGTTTACAAGATATTCATAATTGATAAGTATGATCTTTAAAATCAAATTATGATTTTAAATAATATCATATAAAATAAAATGAAAAAGGCGATAGACTCCTTATGCTTTGGAGAGAATTTATAAAAATATCTTCCTCTACTATATTATATTTTTAGATAATTGAGATTTAAAAATTTAATTAGAATATCAATAGTATATAGAATTTATAAAAATAAATCATGCATAACTTTTATCCTAATATTTTGTATTTAAATTTTTATAATGTTGGACCCGTGCTGACACAGGCAATTTTTCCTAGTACTTAGAGAAGCATAAGTTCTTCAGAAAATTATGTCATGTCCCGCATAACTTATGAGATATTACATGAAAATATACACTTAAGCCCCCACCCAAAAAAAAATATTTATTATGAGAAGTAAAAATTAAAGATCAACAAAGTTTAAATATCGGAATAAATATCCAACAACTTCTATTTCCAACTATTTCACACATCATAAAAGAGCATCAAATTTATTCTTAATTGAAAATAAAATAAAATAAAATTGGGCCACAATTATCTTTTACGAATATTCTTTACAAGCTCACACATTGTATTGTAAGATGAGCCTCCTTCACTTAGTGCATTTTCTGCACTTTATCTTTAGTTTCTTAACATTTTCCCTAATACTCTTCTCTTCTTTTGTATGCATTAAAATCCTTACAATTTCTTGAATCTCCTCTCTCTTCACTAATTTCTTTGTCGGCAAAATCGCCGGTCGAATCGCCACCCCTAGCTCCTCCACGAGCATGGTTGAATTGCAAACCCCATGCAAGTTCAATCATTTGTCCAGATGAAAGGGTTCCACCACTTCCAAATGATACATATAGAACTGACTTGTGATTTTGCTTGTCTAACCATTGAATCAACTGTTTGAAAATATAAACAAGAGGACAATAATTTGGACTTGAACTATACATGTATGAAATTAGTTATAATAGTCTTGATTTCTCGTATGGTTACTTAATTAGTTATTATCTCAAAATATTACTTTTTATATTTAAGAAATTTCTTATTTCTCAGCTAATAACTATTAATTAAATGATCCCTTCGGAAGTTATTTTATATGTCCTTAGATTTTAGCAACTAATAGAGTACCTAGTAATGATAGCAAGGGTATTAACTATTTCTGATTTTAAGTACAAAATTTTGAAAGCTAAGGGTGTATTTGGTATGAAGGAAAACAGTTTTTGAAAAATGACTTAAATGTTTTCCAAATCAACTTTTTTTTCTCAAATTTAAGAAAAATGACTTTTCTTCAAAAATTAAGGAAAATATTTTTCAAAACTCTCCTTCAATCTCAAATTACAATATTTTTTCTTACCCCACCCCGTACCCCGATCCTCCCCACCTTTCGTTTTTTTAGAAATTCAACTTTTTTACACTCCTACCCCGGCCCCTTACCCCCACTCCCCCAAAACAACCCCAACCCCTCCCTCAATCAAAAAAAATTAAAATTCTATTTTTAAAAAATACTTCAAATTTTAATAATTTCAGTTTTTTTTTACCCCCCCCCCTCCCCCCTCCCCACATACACAAAAAAGAATTTATTTTCAAAAAATATTTAAAATATTTTTTTTTTTTACCCCAACCCCCCACCCACCCCCCTCCTCCCAAAAAAATTTAAAGTTTATTTTTGATAAATTACCCCGCCCCATCCCTACCCCTACCAATCCCCCCTCCCCCCAAAAAAAATAAATTAAAAGTTTGTTTTTGATAAATATTTTAAATTATTTTTAAAAAAATTACCCTATCCCGACCCACACACACACAAAAGTTGGGTCCCACATCGATTACTGATTCTCGGGGGTCAGGTCCTGATTTAAAAGTCGGGTCTCTATTCAAGTGTCAGGATCAGATTTCATATTGATCAATCGTGTCGAAGTGGGTGTTGGGGTCAGGTTAGGGATCGGATATCCAATCTCATTTCGAATATCGAGTCTCTGATCGGAAGTTGGGGTCAGGTCCAAGGTCAAATCTCAGTGTCAGATTTCGAATCGGTCGTCGGGATGTCCTAGTTCAGATCGGTGTCGAGAGGTCTTCGGTCAATTTGAAAGTCAGATCCTAGTTCGGGTGTCGGAGTTGTATCCTGGATTGATTGTCATGGTTGATTACCATGTCAGAAATTATTTTTCTAAAAAGTATTTTCTACTCTAGTAAAAAATAAAAGATATTTTATAGAAAATATTTTTAATTCACCAATCAAACACAAAAAAATATTTTCTACTCACCAAACAAACATGAGAAAATAAGTCAAAAATCCTCTTGTTTTCCAAGAAAACATTTTCCATAAACACACACCAAGTGTTTTCGGAGTAGATGAACAAAAATATTTGATACTCCACTAATTAATACATGTTTTTCTGCAAATTAAAGTAACTAAACAACAATTAATGTAACCATTCATTTCATTTTAAGACACGACTTAAAAACCTATATGTATCAAAGTCTAACATTACCTCATCAGGTTCAGTTATTTCAGCTGTTCTCCTCAAGGGACCAATTGGGTAAATTGGACAATGTGGAACTGATTGCAACTTTTCAGTATTTCGAAGCGCTTTAATAGTCTCCCCCTCTAAATCTTCCCAAGTATTAGTTAAGATTCCATCAAAATTGCTAGCTTGAGATATTCATGATATATCACATCATCCGGGCGTATCGGAATTTTCAAAGGTTCTTTAAGATCAACATACTCGCCCTCAATTTCTTGGTCAAGAACTTGTTGGTACATAACCATGCATTAGTAGGATGGAACACATACTTAGGAATGTTAAATTCTTCGGCTATGGACAATATTTGTGTGCCAAAAATGTCGACAATGAGAGCATCTAGACGATGCCTGAACGAATTCCAGGCAAAGCTTCGTGAACCAATATACGTAATTGAGTGAAAAGCTTAGTGTTGGAGTCTATTAGGTGACCGATGGAACAGGAATAATTTCGATAATTTTTTTCTCGTTGAATTTCTTGAGGAATTCAGTTTCGGGCGATGAAGAGTTGGTTGTGATAGTAAAAATTGTAATTTTGATATTATGATGAGTAGCTAATCGATTGCCTAAATGGCCCATGCCAGGGCTTGACACTATAGCAACATGAAGTTGTGTGTTGTCCATGGAAAAGAGAGAATTTTTCAAACACTATAGTGGTAGGAGTGGAAAAGAGAAAAATAAATTACAAAAAATGAAAGTCTTTTGTGTATGGACTTTATAGCCTATAGGAATCACAAAGTTTGGAAAATCATAAATAATTTAATTTCCAGAGGAACATAATTACATATGACTAGTCATTTTCTTAAGGGAAAGAAACAAACAAGGTCCTCTAGCAAGGACAGTAGGGTCAGTAGATTTGAGAACCACAAATAATGTTTGTTTGGTGATCGATTATAAGGGTTCCTCTCCATTTTTCTCAAATTCTACTTTAGATGGGAGACACATGACATAAGTTACAATTAATGGGTATGATTCATTTGACTAAATCAAAACACTAACCAAGGTTTAGACCATTAATTCCTTCTTTTTAGTAGTAACAATTTTTCCATTTCTCTTTTTTAAAAAAAAAAAAAAAAATTGTACGATAACACTTTTTCTTGTACAATGCAACTATGCATTTTTTTTCTTTTACAATGCAAATGCAAGACTTCTTTTTAAACATTTTTTAAAACTTTTTCCCTCTATTTCAAAATATTAACTCAAAAATAAATTTAAAGATAGACAGTAAGTCATCAAATAAAAAATAAAATGGAAAGATAACTAAGACGTAATAAAAAGTAGGAAGAGAGGATTTTTTTTTATATATATATATATAAAGCAATGATTGTGGGATTACAATAATTTTTAGAAGCAAATATATATAATTATCTAAATCATGGTTAGTGTCTTGGTTTAGTCAATTAAATCATACCCATTAATTTTGATCTATGTCATATGTCCTTAATCTAAGCTAGAACTTGGGAAAAATGGAGAAAGGAGAAATGAAGAAGAGCTAGATCCGTTCATAAGTGCCTAGAAGGAAAAGAGAGCATATGAAAAATGTTTTCCCTCTGTTTTAATTTGCTTGTCCTACTTTTTTTTAAAAATTTATTTCAAAAAACTGTTTCTTTACTAATTGACAATTCTTTAATCTCAAAAATTCACGAGGCACGTTTAAGACCTTAAAAGACACTGAAAATAGGAATTCGGAGTCAAAAGAGCCATTTCCCCCTCCAAAATGCATAAAGGGCCACACAGATTTTGTTTTTACCAAAAGGGACAATTCGTCGGTGAAAGGAGCAAAATATGTTGTGATTTTAACAGCCGTTAACGACGTAAAAAAGAAGACAATCCCGCTGCACAATCAGCAAGTATGTATTCCATTTTCTTTCTTTCTCGCTGCCCAGCCAGCGAGTTTCTCCATTTTATTTTCTATTTTTCAAAAAAATGGATGTTAAGTCAGCGAGAAATATTTTTAAAAAATATATTTTTTTAAATCCTTGTGCAGTGAGTTTGTTAATTTTTTTTTCTTCTGAAAATCGTTACTGTGTCAACGATTTTGTTGACTTTTTTATTATTATTTTAATTCGCCGCACAGACAGTATTAACGTGAAGGAAACTTATAATTGATCAAAAATAAAGTGAAAAGTTCACATGCAATGCTAAAAACAAAAGTTAAAATTCACATGCATTGGTTAAGAAAATAGTTCACAAGTTGAAAAGGTTAAATTCACAGAAAAAATTTAATTTTTTTTCATTGTTTAAAATAATGTGATAGTCATAAAAGTGGATAAGAAAATTCATAATCACATAGTTCACATAATTCTTTAGCAAATTTATTTTCTGAAATTATTCACACGAAGTTTCTTATAGTAATTATTCATATTTGTATCCTACTGTCTAAGTTGAAAATCAACATATGAATATAATGATAAATGCGTAGATCTTGATAGGTTTTCAAAATAAAATATTTTGTTGTGTTACATCGAATCATATAACATGTAAGATTCTTTTATTTATTTTGTAAAATTCTTTTTGTATATTCATGTGATATTTTTTTCCTATAAAATATTAGGTAGATAGCTATTATTGTTTTGTCTTTTTTACTGTAAATGTTAGTTATTACTAATTTTTTTGGTTAGTTTTAATTAATATACATAGCTATTTTTATTTTTATTTTTCATCAAAATATTTAATAACTATTTTACTTCCTTTTTTTTAATACTTTATTTGGCAATCTTATTCAGAAGAAGTTATTAATGGATTACCTGAGTAGTGTCCATTAGGACGATCCGTTTGGAAGGCACATATGTCACTCATTTGTGGAATTTATTGTGAGTGACACAAGTTGATCGTGTTATGGGACAGTTTGATTATTTTCAACATATTCATGTACCGTGCACTTACTCTGTAAACGTGATTAACAGATCAAAATAAAACAAGAGAATATAGATACGTTTAACTATACACATTATTTATGTAAACAACATCAAAATAATATATTTTAGCCTCCATTTATAAGTGATTAAACATAGTACTTTCATTGATACATGATGCATTCCCATATATTAATAATTCAAAACATGTTACTCAAAGAGGGTATCAACACATGGCAAAAAGACATGAGGCATTAGTACGTATATTTTGTAAAAATTAAATCATTATAACGATCTTTAACAATTTTTTAATTGTTAATAATCTTTTAATTATTTTTATTTATTTTAGGCTAGGGGTCATTTAAGATATAAGTATGATAATTTTTATTGAAATTAAATAATTATTTTTTAATTTTTCGTACATATTTATTTTAATTATGTTATATTGTATTTAGGTTACTATATCCCATGATCCAAGGTTTAACGCAAAAGCTTCACAACATTCAATTTTTGTTAAAGAGAATCTTTCGCGAAGAATATCTAGGCCATATGAATCAACCAGACGTGGTACGAAAAGTCATTATCAAAATGAGGAAGATTCAAAAAATGAAGACGTGAAAGATTCGAAAAACTCAGAAGAATAACTTTTATTAGTTTTTAATTATTATTAATGAAAAATGAAAAATTACAAATGTTGCAATAAGATTTTTGCAGAATCTTGATGATTATCAGTGTTGAAAATTATTGTTTTGTGCAGTATTATATCAACGGAAAAGGGTTAAAATTGTCCCTGAACTATGCGAAATAGACCACTTATACTCTCCGTTAGATTTTAGGATAAAAAATGTCTCTGCCGTTATCCTAAAAGACCACAATTACCCTTAAGTCTTAACAGCAGTGACGTGGCAAGCCACATGACACTAATTCCGTCACCTAAGCTTGCCAACTAGGATACCCACTAGAAATTTTGACCCAATTAATAATTTAAACCCTAACCCATTTTTGCTAGACCCGACCCTAACCCCATTACTTGCACCACAACTGCTGCCACCCATCCTCCACCACGACGTCAAGGCTCAGAATATTTTGCACCCACCTTAGCTGATTTTGGACTTGCTAAACTCATGGAGGAGGAAAATGCTTTAGTGACAGCTAATTCTCACTTTGCCCAGGTAAATTTTTATCTCTTCTTCCTAATTCAAGTTCATTTCTTTTGAAAATCAACTAGTTATGATTCATTTTTTACTTAGTTGTTAGAGGAATCCTCTTCTAATGCAATTATATGAGATTTCATTGATTACTTAGTTCAAGTCCATGGCAGAGCTAGAGGACAGAAAGAAGTTAATGTTAATTACCCTATTCGTCGTAAAATTATATATATATATATAAGAATGATTTTTTTAATGTATATATGGAAGAAAATGGGCTCGGTACAAGTAAATTACAGCGATGAATTTGACTTTTCCTTCTAAATTTAGTGGGTCGGATCTAGAAGATATGGTTTAGGATTTAAATTATTAATTGGGTCAAATTTTTTAATGGGTATCCTAGTTGGCAAGCTTAGGTGGCGGAATTAGTGTCATGTGGCTTACCACATCACTGTTGTTAAGTCTCAAGGATAATTGTGATCTCTTAAGATAACGGCGGGGCATTTTTTATTCTAAAATTTAATGGAGGATATAAATGGTCTATTTCGCATAATTCAAAGACAATTTTGACCCTTTTCCATTATATCAATTCAATTATCTTAGCAGTGACTTTTCTCTTTTTTTTTAATTTACATACGCTTGTTAACTTTTTTTTTAAAAAACTTTTTAACCTTTGATCAAATCAACTTTTTGTTATTTTGTGATTTTCTTATTTTTGAAGAGTGGTTAAAGTAAAATGTGAAAATGACAGAGATATTACTTCATTTTTTATACTTTATAGTAGGATTTTGCTCCTTTACGGTAAGATTTTTGCAATGTTATATCACTTCAAGAATCTTAGAATCTATCTTTTCTTTTTAAATGGATTATACATTATAACTTTTTCATCTTTTTAATTTTTCAAACTTTTACAGATTGACATGTATCTTTCATAATTTTTAATACGTTAGAAAGTTAAAAATTAATTGGTAATAACTAAATTAAAAACGATCTATCATTGTATGAATAACAAGACATAAAATTGAGTAGGATATCATGTCTTTGTGTGACCCGTTTCCTTGTTAACACTAGATTTTTTGGTCTTGCGAGTAGGAGCTATATCAATATCATTCTTAAGTCGGCTTCTTACTTGCATACCAGATGTCTCCATATATTTAGTGTTTGCAATTAAATAAAATGAATTTGGCGGTCAATACACTTCATCATCCATAGGGTAAATGTGACGGTGTATGTTTGTTTGTAATATTTTGTACTGTAGTATTTGCTTACATATGATTTGGCGCGATTTCACGAAGTCCAAAAAAATTTATGGCATGCGAGCATGACATATGATAATTTTTCATTTTTCACAAAAACATTTCTTATTTTTTCTATAACTTTGTGGACATTTCCACCTTTACCGGACATTTCCAGCTTTACCATCATGAGCAAAAGTAAGAATTTCAAATACTTCATCACCAGTGTTTTAAGTCATCATATCAATATGCTTTTGGACTTTTTGATAATAATCATTAATTTCTTTTATCTATTGCAAGAGGATACGATATGTTGCTTTGAAGCAATGCGACAACAAGATTTTTTCTTTCAACAAAATGATAAACAAGAGCTTTGAACGTCATGCAACCATGGCATTCACAGGAAGCCCCCGAGCTTCTTTTGAATAAATCATTATACGACTTAAACACATTTGTCATCATGACACCTCATCTACAATCATCATCCTTATAGATTGTCCATTTTTTCAAAGGAAAATTATTTAATCATATATATGTTGCAGGGGACAATGTTTTGATCTGTTGTATCCATTGCACAAATTTCTTCTTCTGATCTCCGTAGTAGCTAATCACATTAATTTTTTGAGTTCACTATTTACAAATTTTTATTAAAATTTACTTTTAAGTATTGAATACAAAATTTGTGGTACGTGTTGGGTGGGCTCGATCAATCATAAGATTGAATACAATGCAAGATTCCTTGATGCGGTCAGAAATGAAACCAATTCCTTGTCGCTCACAAACAACATGTGTCCTAAATAACTTGAGATATCATGACCAAGACTTAAAACTCCCACGTGCAACTAAAGCATATGAAAGTGAAAAGATATTTTCATTCGCATCAATCTCAACCGCAATGAATAGTTAAAGAACAAAATTCTAAAAACTATTTACATTATCTGAGTACTATTTTCCAAAATCAGCATGTTTATGTATACATTGAATATTAAAATTCAAAATACATCTCATGGATATCCATGCATCTTGAATGATAAACTTTGATGAAAAGTAACTATTCATGCAACATACATATGTGATGTCAGATATTCACTCCAACAAATTTACAACAAAAGCTAACTCAGATGGAGAGTATATGTTAATTTATGCCAAGTGAATATCATTATCTCTAGATCCATTGATCCAATCAAATGTTACTCAGATAGGGAGAGTCAATACTGATCATCAAATTAGAGATTAAATTTTAATGACTTGTATTAATTTCATTCGATATGGAGGAAGGTCTAAGCCAACACATGAACTTAATACTTCACTAAAATTTAGTCATAAAGACCATAGAGAACAATCTCTGTCACCACTATATCATAGTCGAGTAATTTTCATTAAAATTAATTTTCAAGATACAAACAAAATTATTCAAAAAACAACATAATCTAAACGACCTCAAATTACCAAATCACTGTATAACAATGAGTATTTTTAATTTGATCGTTTCTGATAGATCTACCGAATTTCAGATCAATCAGAGTTCAAAATAATATTTATCTCCAAAGCTATGATCAAATTCAGATTCAAACGATTTAAGGAAAAATAATCAGATCTACATCCTTATCATATATCAATTCATGTTAACTCATCACGTGTAATCATGAACCACATTTAACATAAATTAGATTGATATAAAGGATTATTTTCATACTAAGTCATATTTTAATTCAAAAGAACAACTTAAAATCATCTTAATGACCACAAAAATCATAGCCGCATAGCAATGAGTATTTCTTGTCAGGCCGTTTCCAATGAACTTATCAAATTTTCGGTCAATTGGAGTCTATAACAAATCTTTATTTCCAAAGCTATGACCAAATTCAAATTCAAATTCAGGTGATTTAAGCATCTTTAGGAATTAAAACCAATATGACCTACATTCTTATCACATATCAATTCATATTAAATCACCATGTGTAATCATGTTCCAAATTTAACATAAACATAACTGACATAATATGATCTTATCATATTCAAATCAAATTTTAATCCGACAAACTACCTAAAATCCATCTAAATGATTTTCGATGGAACCATCAAATTTCAAGTCAATCAGATATCATAAAATTCTTGACCACCTAAATTATGACCAAATTTGAAAAATAACCATTTTAGGCATACCTAAAGATTAAAAACAACATGATTCAAATATTCATTCTCTCTTTATAATTATCTCATGAGCACAAGACATACTTTGTGTCCTTCATTTTACCAAGACACACCACACCTTCTTATATCAAATTGTTCTCTCGATTAATACATCTGAGAATTCAAGATATTATGTTTCCTCTTTCTTTCATATCGGTGAAAAACTTTTAATATCTCTTCTCATGAATTAATTAAGTGTTACTAGTATCTAAAGGTAAATCTCAATTCGAGTAAACAAACCTTTACTAGTATACACTTAAGACAATTTATACATGATACATTGAAATATTCTAATAACTCAAATAAATGGATTACTTTCGTAACTTCTATTTATTAATCATAATTTTCAATTCATGTATTGTAATCTCACATATATATAAAATATTAAGAATTTCTAATAATTTCAAATAAACAAACCTCTTTAGTGATAATCATTTATTAATTATAAAATTCTTAATATATGCAATATAATATACTATGAGGAAAAATAAATTACATGTTCATATAATTAAAATAAGAATAATAAAGAGTTCTTGATACAAACAATGCCCAAAGAGTTCAAGGTCTCTTTATTTTGCATACACAAAATCTTTACCACTTGTGTCATAAACAAAAAAAATCATGTTTGATTTCATTAATAATAAAAGTGGGGCCCTCATTATTAAAAATATTAAAATTATATCAACCACAAAAGAAGTTGAAATTACAGGGAACATTGGCCTGTACTAGCTTAGAAAAACATTTACACTTTGTTTGAAGGGTTGTTACGTGTTGTTTCATAATGTATCGTATTGTATTGTGTTGTATTGTATTATATTGTTTAAATGAACAGAGTGTTTGGATAGGTTCAGGAGCGGCTCAGGGAGATTAGTGGCCTAAAGCCAAAATCAAATGGAGCCTTAAACTTAAATTGTTAATAACTTTTATATAATTGATTTTTTCTAATATTTTTTTTCAATTGATAATATAACCATTCTTATTTTAAATTATCTTTCATGAGGTATAGTACTCCAAACATGTCAAATTTCTTCTAATAATTTTTTCATTTTATATAAAAAGTTTACTTTTTTTACAAATATACATATCTTGCATAGTTTATCTATTAAACATATATATACATATCTGGCATAATTTATCTATTTAGATGCAAGCAATTTATTATTAATTGAATATAAATAAAATTGGCCACAATTATCTTATACGAATATCCTTCACAAATTCACACATTGAGTTGTAAGATAAACCTCCCTCACTTAGTGCCGTTTCCGCACTTATCTTTATTTTCTTAGCTTTTTCCCTTATACTCTCCCCTTCTTTTGTATCCATCAAAATTCTCACTATTCCTTGAATCTCCTCTCTCTTCACCAATTTCTTCGTCGGCCAAACCGCCGGTCGAATCGCCACCCCTAGCTCCTCCGTGAGCATGGCAGCGTTCATTTTTTGTTCGGCGTGTAATGGCCATGCAATCATAGGAACCCCATTCGTAAGGCTCTCAATCGTCGAATTCCATCCACAATGTGACATAAATCCACCCACTGACGAATGACTCAAAATTTCGACTTGTTTGGCCCACATAGGAACCACTAGGCCCATATCTTTAGTCCTAGTTAAAAAACCCTCCGGTAAGTATTTGAACGTGCCATGTGTATCATTTCCATTGGAGTTTAAATATGCACTATCTGGATCACCATCGGACGGTGGACGTACCACCCAAATAAATCTTTGTTGGCTTATTTCCAAGCCCCAAGCAAGCTCAATCATTTGTTGAGATGAAAGGGCTCCACCACTTCCAAATGATACATATAGAATTGACTCGTAATTTTGCTTATCTAACCATTGAATCACCTGTTTGAAAATATAAACATGAGAACAATAATTTCAGGTATGAAATGATTTCTCGTATGATCACTTAACTAGTTATTACCTCATCACGTTCCGTTATTTCAACTGTTCTCCTCAAGGGACCAATTGGGTAAATTGAAAGTGGCACCTTTAGAAGTGATTGCAACTTTTCATTACTTCGAAGCGCTTTGATAGACTCACCCTCTAAATCTTCCCAAGTATTCATCAAGATTCCATCAAAACACGTATATTCCTTTGCTAGCTTAAGATATTCATGATATTGTTGATCGCTCCGATCCATCATGGGGTCCACCAAATCATCCGGTTGTAACGCTTTGCAACCCGGAATTTCTAAAGGTTCTTTCAGATCAACATATTCGCCCTCAATTTCATGGTCAATAACTTGTTGGTATATAAATAACGCTAATAACCATGCAGTAGTAGTATGGTACGCATACTTAGGAATGTTAAATTCTTCAGCTATTGGCAATATTTGTGTACCAAAAATGTCGACAATGAGAGCATCTGGACGATGGTTCATCGAAGCTATGACAGAACGAATTCCAGGCAATGCTTCGCGGACCATTATACATAATTGAGTGAAAACTTTAGTGTTGGAGTCTATTAGATGGGAAATATCGACTGAAGGAACGGGAATAATTTCAATAGTTTTTTTCTCCTTGGATTTCTTGAAGAATTCGGTTTCGGACGATGAAAAACTGGTTGTGATAGAAAGAATTGTAATTTTGATGTTATGGTGAGTGGCTAATTGATTGCCTAAGACTAGTACTGGGATTAAATGGCCCATGCCAGGGCTTGACACTATAGCAACATGAAGTTGAACTTGTGTGTTATCCATGGAAAAGAGAGAATTTTTTAAACACTATAGTGGAAAAGAGAAAATTAAAAATGATGATGAATTTTACAAAATCTAAGTCTTTTGTGTATGGGATTTATAGGAATCACAAAGTTTGGAAAATCATAAATAATTTAATTTCCAGAGGGACATAATTACATCACTAGTCCTTTTCATAAGGGAAAGAAACAAACAAGGTCCTCTAGCAAGGGCAGTAGGGTCAGCAGATCTAAGAGCCACAAATATTCAGGAACGTTTAAGAACTTCCTAACAATACTACAAATAATGTTTCTTTGCTTGGTGGTCTAAGTGGCTAGAAGCTGGGAAAAAGAACATATGAAAAATGTTTTCCGTTTCAATTTGCTTGTCTTACTTTTCTACTTCTATTTAAGTAGAGAACATAGAACACACAAAGTTACCTATTGAAATATTTAGCACCCTATAACACAAAAAACTTATGTTGATGATTAAATAACTATTTTATCTACTTACAT
The DNA here is from genome assembly GCA_018342035.1 of Solanum appendiculatum. Classification (NCBI taxonomy): domain Eukaryota; kingdom Viridiplantae; phylum Streptophyta; class Magnoliopsida; order Solanales; family Solanaceae; genus Solanum; species Solanum appendiculatum. The sequence goes on from JAGDQO010000838.1 coordinate 42,354, forward strand.
GACAAACTTACATATGTAAGACTTGTGGAGAGCTAGAAATGTGGATTTATATATTTTGTCCCAAAGCTAAGTTCTGCCAAAAAAAAGTTTCAACTAATAACCAACTAATAAGTGGCTATGGATAGCTTTAGTCACCATTGCTTCATGCACTACACCAAAAATGATCTTTAGCGGTAATTAACACTCTTTATAAATGTCCCTAAAGCCTTTAGTGACATTGGATCCAATGGATATTAACTAATGCCGGTAAAGGCTTTAGCCTTCTTTGTTATTGTGAATATTTATTGCCACTAAAAGATGCTTTTGTTGTAGTGATGTCCTTGGCATCCCTATTCAATTTGTGGAGAAAGTATCATCGCTTAAGCACTAGCAACTCGATATCAATAAATATTAGATAAATGTTACGTAATGATTGATCAAAAATTCATATAGTGGTACAGATACAAAAGAAAGCGACAATGTAATGAAAAAGAAGATTATGAAGAGTGATTAGTTCCTTTACGGAGGTCAATTTTGTATATATTTTTTACATTTGAAATATGTTATCTCATAATATAGCTAAATTCTCTTTTTTGCTATTAATCAAGTTTCTTGAAATTCTAATTTTTCAAATGTAATGATATCTTATGAACACGTAACACATATTCAGAAGCAATAAAATGCAGTTGTTTCCGAAAAAGAAAACAAAAAAAAACAGGTGGAGCATGAAATAATGTAAGCCATAAGTGTGCTCTCTTTGGACAAACAATATGACCTCACATATAACCGGGGCCAAAAACCAATGGCTAATATCAACTATCAACTTTCTTGTTGCCATGTGATTGATCGTTAACAATGTAAATTAACTTGTACTATTGGTTTCACTCTTGGCTTATTACTTGCTGTGGTAATTTTTATTTGTCTATTATATTAAAAAAATATTTTTATTTCTATTTGTAAATTTTAATATGTAACAACAATAATAACATGTTCAGTTAAATTCTACAAGTGAGATCTGGTAAGGGAAGAATGTAAGCAAATCTTATCACTATCTTGTGAAGGTAAAGAGGTTGTTTTCGAAAGTCTCTCAACTCCAGTGGAATAAATCTGGGTACAAAGAAAGAGAAAGTGAAGAGAATATAGCAAGCAATTGGGTAACAGTCCAAAGTCTACAAAAAGTTACTTTTGTAGCTTTTAATATATTAAGATAAAAATATTTTTTTATATTATTCTTAATATTAATTTGTTATTCTTCAAATCATTTCGCAAGATTTAAGACTAAATATTAATTAATATGGGTATTGTGAAAAAATACTCATGTTAATCGGTGTTTCTTTAAGAAATGCAAAGTCGAACAAAGGAAGTTTTACTTTTCTGTTTTTATTACTTTTTCCTTTTATATTTTTAACGGAAAAGGGTCATAAATACCCTTACCTATGAAAAAAGGCTCATAAATACCCCTCTTCCACCTTTTGGTCCATAAATACCCTCACTCTATTTTTTTGGCTCAAAAATACCTCTAACCTATTGGAAATGGCTCAAAAATACCTTTCTTCAACCTTTCGGTCTAAAAATACCCTCAACCTTTATTTTTGGTCCAAGAATACCATCCTTCTACCTTTTAGTCTAAAAATACCATCAATCCAAATTTAATTTAATTAATTTTTTTACTAATTAGTTAATTTTTTATTAGTTTGAAAAGACAATTTTTATTTATTCAAATTCTTAATATCAACCCATCCCAAAATATTTAAAATATTTGAGTCTAACTATATAAAAATAATGTCCTTTCGAATAAAAAATTACTAAAAGAAACTAGAAAATTTGACCTACAAAATAATTTGATTTATAAAGCTCAAACTTTGAAAATTTAGTTTTGAAAATTCTTTATTTGAAATAATCAGCAGTTTTAAGTCTGAATTAACAAGATAAATTAATTAAAGCAATGAACATTAGAATTAGGTAAAAAATGATTACTCAATCTGTTTACCGGTACAATATGTATGCTATCCTACATCCATTCTCCCTTTATTTTTAAATTTTGCTTGCATTTCAATAACATCAATTGAGTAATGGCAAAAAAGAAATATCAGTATTATAAAGCAAAAAAATTAGAATACTAGAATAATGATAACGCATCACATAATTTGTTAGATCTTATTATGCTCGCTTCTGATAATGCCAATGTCTTCGAAGTACTACTAATAGTCAGTATGTTAGAAAAAATAAAAATTTGAATTTGAATAAATAAAAATTTTCTTTTACAACAAATAAAAAAAAAACTAACTAATTTGTAAAAGAATTTAATTAAATTAAATTTGGGTTGATGGTATTTTTAAATTAAAAGGTGGAAGGAGGGGTATTCTTGAACCAAAAATAAAGGTTGAGGGTATTTTTAGACCAAAAGGTGGAAGAAGGGTATTTTTGAGCCATTTTCAATAGGTTAGGGGTATTCTTGAGCCAAAAAAATAGATTGAGGGTATTTATGGACCTTTAAGATGGAAGAGAGGTATTTATGAGCCTTTTCTCATAGGTAGGAGGTATTTATGAGCATTTTCCCTATTTTTAATAAAGAATAATGTTTTTCTAATTTGAACATTCCCATTTTAACAATTGGTGAGGATAAAAACAGAGAAATTAGATGAATAAAAAACAAAGAGAAAATAAATGATTAGCCATTGCATTTGAATCACAATAAATAGTACATCGCAATTTTTGTTTTTTTTAATAAGAAATAAAAATGAATAGATTAGAGGGAGAATGTGACATTTTCTTTTGTTATATCCCAAACGAAAAAGAAAATAAAAGGGTATTTCGCTACTCTCATAATTAAGTTGGTTAAACTAGCTTATAATAAGTTCTTTTCACCTTTTTTTTATTTTCCATTCGATGTTCGATATCCACATTGGAGTCTGACTAAATTTAGATTCGCATCGGAGATAGTCAAAGGTGACTCCGCTCTTTTCAACTTATACATGTGTTTGCGGTCATTCTCGTTTACAATCTATAAGCATTTTTAGTCTGATCAATCCTTTTACAATTTTACCCCTAATATTCTTGTAATCTCCAAATTGCTCTTCTTAATTATGTATGTTCTACTCCTATCATTTGTCCATTTTATGTAAAAATACTTACATACATTTTTTGGTAAATACTTTTAAGAACATTTTAGTCATTTTAATAGAAAGAAAAAATGCTTATTTATCAGTGACCAAATCGGCAGGGCATGTTGGACAGCTGAAGAGCCACTTGTCTACAGCTCGTCATAACAATCATTTCAAAGAGTTCAAATGATTAGTTGGCAAAGTAGGGAGTGCAGGGACTATGATGATAATTCGGATCAAATACAAGGGTCTCCCAAACTATTCCGTCTTGAAAATAAACAATATAAGATAATTAACTTGCTTGAAGTGTCACCACAACTAATGTTGATCTGGCTTTGTTGTGTCTTATGGAGCAATCTTGCTAGGAATAGCTGCAGCACTGAGGAAAGAATTGTTTAGGCTTGTTGAGGCATTGATGTTCACTTCTTACTATTTTCTCTTGGACAATGTTGTTAACCCTTAAGAGTAGATGGTGGAGGAAGTTTTGTTAGGCAATTGTTATTAAATCTTGACATATAGCATGTTTTCTATATGTTGTAGGTTCCAATCTGTTTCATTTTGTTATTATTTTTTTTGTTTCTTGTACTTGTGTTCCTTCTGGTTTGAAACTGCTTTGGTGATGGTCTATCAGAAACTGTTTCTACCTCTAAGGTAAGGGTAAGGTCAGTGTACGCTCTGCGCTTCTCAGACTCCACTTAATTGTGAAACTACAATGAATATATTATTGTATATAGCATGTTTTTTAGCGGTTGATGATATTGAGCATGGCTATTCAATAGAACTTGATATGTGAAATATTTAATCAATTTAGCAGTTATAATACTTGTCTCTTATTTGCACTGTATTACGTGTGGGCATCATCATAATCACATGAGATTTTGGCAAGACCTGTGGAAGAAAAAGTTTTTTTTTAAATCATTAAAAGGTTGTTTGATAAGATGTATTAGAGAATTTAATTTATGTATTACGTATGATATTATTCAATTCTTTGCTCGCAATCATGGGAATTCCATTGGTCACACTTTCTATAATTGAATTCCACTCATAGTGTGTCACGAATCCTCCTACCCAGAGGCGAATCCAGGATTTGAAGACTTTGGGTGCACTAAATATTATTTTACTAAATATTATTTCTAAGCTAAATTTAAAATATAGATAATAAATAGCACTCTAGCTGGATTCGAATCCTGGTCTAAAGGGTGGTTCCTCTACCTTGTACCAACAGCACAAGAACACTCCTATGTTATTTATGGGTGCACTGTTAATTATATCCTAATTTCCGTCAGTTTCTCAAGATAGATATATATGTACACACATTATTTTTTTCGAAGTTAATGGGTGCACGTGCACCACCACCGAACAAGGTAGGTCCACCTCTGCTCCTACCGACGGATAGCTTAAAATTTGTACTCACTCTGCCTCACATAATAGAACCTTCTGTTAGATATTGTCAAAAAACTAAGGGATACTCGGACAATTGCACGTAAATGTTTTTTTCTCTAAGCGTTTGAACTGATAAAGGTTCAAATTCTTCCCAAGTATTCATTAGAATTCCATCTGAATAATTATACTCTACGCCTTGGATCATCCAATTGCGATACTGTTGATCATTTCGATCCAACATTGGATCTGCTAAGTATTCGGGTTGAAGTTAGAAAATGGATAATTTGAGATCTGTTGAATTCAGAAAGCTTGTAAAGCTTGAAGCATGAAAATGAATGATTTGAATTCCGTTGAATTTAGAAAGCTACCAACTCAGAAATGAATAATTTGAAATTTAGTAATGGAAATGGATGATTTGAATTCCATTGAATTTAGAAAGCTACCAACTCAAAAATCCATGGTAATTTTCTGCAAGAAATTCTCTTTTATAAAATTACTCAATCAAATTTATCGTAAAAGAAATTCACTTATTTACCCCATAACATTTTCGATTTGAGAAATAATAACCCCTTCGCAATTTGAATGGGTAATATACATCCTTGATCTTAAATCAGTGGCTAGAAATGAGTTGGATTATTACATATATTTTGAAAACATCAAAAACCACCTTCAATTAATTTATAGGAATTGAGTGAGTTGGGTTAATGACCGCATTTTAGTCTATTTCAGCCCAAATAATTTTTGGTCGGATCAATTACCCACCTATAACTGATTTATTTAAGGAAAAATTAGCAAACTAGTCACAATTCCTAATATAATTATTAAAAACATCTACACTTTAAAATAATTATTTAAAATGTCATTATGTCAATATTTTAGAAAATAAATTGTATCCTAATATAATTAATTTCCTTTCCTTTTATTTCTCAAATTAGGCCCACATTGGACCCTTTTTTTACTCCACTATCACGTGCAAAATTAAAAAAAATATCACAGTCGCCCACTTACCCCTCTTTCTAGGTTTTATCCAAATCACTCCTTTCTCTCTCTTGCTTTTTTCACCATTGTCATCTCCTTTCCTTGTTCAAGAAAATCAGCTCTTGAAATTTCCTACACTTTGTTCAAGAAATCTCACAATTAATTCAAAAAAAAATTCACCCATTGATAAAGGTAAATTCGAAGTCAACAAGTATTTTGTGAGATTTCTTGTGATTTTGTTTTCATATTCACCAAGTATTTTATATTTCGAATTTTCTGTTTTTTAAACAATATTGTTCAATTTTTTGTGAGTTTGTTTCATATTCACCAAGTATTTTGTGAGATTTCCCCCTTTTATGTATTTCAGATTTTTCGTCTTTTAAACACTATTGTTCAATTCTTTTGTGATTTTGTTTTCATATTTGAGATTTAGTAGATTGTAGTAATTAATCTACATTAGCACTCATACATCATATATTGTTTGATTTTTTATACATTCATATTTAATAATTTCGAATTTTGCTTATAGGGTTACTAATGCACAAGTAAATACGGATTCGGATTTGGATTTGTTGAACAAAAAATCAGAAAAAAGAAACATAGCAGACGAAAAAGAAGAAGAAAGAGAGAGTCAGAAAAGAATGTTGATTTTTTATACATTCATATTTAATAATTTCGAATTTTGCTTATAGGGTTACTAATGCATAAGTGAATACGGATTCGGATTTGGATTTGGTGAACAAAAAATCAGAAAAAAGGAACATGGCAGATGAAGAAGAAGAAAGAGAGAGTTCGAAAAGAATGTTGCAAAAATTGTATTAATACCAGCATTGTGTTCATATTAATTTTTGTTTGTTAATGTTTTTCTTTTAATCAGCATTTGTATTTTTATTATGAACATTGTATTTCTTTTTTAGTTTGTAGTCATTCCAATAGGTATGCCAAATGGATTTGTATTTCTTATACATATATGTATCATATTTTTTTCATAGTCAATTTGTATATTTTTAGAATATTGTATCCTTCTTCAACAGATTATATTATTTCCACTATGAATGCTATTTTTTTTTCCAGAATCTTGTATCCCTATTTCTTTCACAGTCAATTTGTATTCTTTTTAAAGAATATTGTATCCTTCCTCGATAGATTGTATTATTTCCACCACATCACACAAATTCTTCTTCCTTCCACTATTGCCTTTTTTGAATTTATATAAACTGGATACAATATGTTCCACTTCTTGATGTTCTTAATTTCACCATCCATGATTAAGATCTTGATAAAGGAGAAAAATGGAGATTGAAACTGTTGATCCAATTGAATGAGAAAGGGGATTTCTTTGAAATTATAACGGATGAGAATTTTAAGTGATATGTCTCTTTTTAAAAAAACATTCTCTCACCTGATTTTCTCTTTTCTGTTATTAAATAATTGTATTCTTGCAAATCAAACAAATAAAAAAATACATAAATCAGATACATAACAAATTAAAATATTGACATTTAAATAAATATTGAAAGTGTAGCTAAGGAGTCCTATTAAATGTCAAAATAATGACATTTTGAAAAGTTTCCCATTATTTTACCCATTTAAATTCAATCTAACCCGCCAATTTAACACCTTTGGATATAATGTGCAATATTCTCCTCAAAACTCTACTCCTTTTAAATAGTCTCCAATCCAAAGTTGTAGTATCACGAGTTCATCACAATAATTAATACTTTTGAGATCATTAATTTTACTAAATTATAAGGTTACAATTTATTTTTTTTGTATCTTCACCAAAGCCTTTCTTTCTTGTAACCAAATAGGTGATTTTGGTATATTTTATGTTTTAATTAGACATCTTAGGTTTTGTTGTTCTATTTCACACTTCCTTTTTATGCCATCCTTCAATATAAAAGCTTGGATTAATTAAATCATAATTTAATCTAGGGATTTTGGTCAATTGGATCTTCCCAAAACTTTTATCTGACAATTAATAAACACATATAATTAAAGGGATATTTAACTAAAAAAATATATGATAAATAATAAAGAGGCGATAGTATTTTGACCTGAAATCTGATCATCAGTCAAACATAAGCTTGAAAACTTGTCCTATGATGGTTCATAAACAAATATTTAATCTTGCTTTATCTTGTTTCTCAACCAAACAGCACGTGAAGATCCTACTTATTATATTCTTCAAATAATATAATCACTAAAAAGTTTTGCTGATAGTGATATCACAGGAAAATTAGCCAAAAGCATATTAATAGTAACTTTTTGCAAATGCTCTTAAATGTGTAATATTCCCTGATATGAGATCTATAAAGACTACTAATTATGAGGCATGAAAAAGAAGAGAAACAAATAATTAATACTTAGTAAGAAAATATAAATTGTTTGCACCCAAGAGTCGTATTCATTCCATATTCATAACTCACTGATTTTTTTTTATGACAAGGAAAATCCACAGCAGCTATCATATGGGTGCGCACAAGGTAAAACCCTTGTGTCAATACAACAAACTACACAAGAGAGATAATCCACATTAAGCAAGCCCGATGCCACCAAAGAGATTGTCCATTCTAGACCAACAAGATATATAGGGGGTCATTAGAAATGATTTATTTGTACCATATGTATTATGAGATATGATACAAAGCGTGACAATGGTCGCATGCCCTACAAAGTAAGAATGCACGTGGGGAGGGACCCTTTCCCCCACCCCATGTTGGTTCTAAGATGCTCCTTTGACCCAGAAATACTAAAAAAAAATACAAATATAGACAGCACATGAAGTAGGTACTACAACTTTCAACATCATTAAGAAGAAAATACAAATCCATACACCCCTTCCATTGTTGTGTTACTAAAGAGAAGAAAATGGAAAACTATCCAAAGGAGTGGTTTCACAAAGTTCACTCTTAAGACATTGTCAATGAGAAAAGAAAATCCACATTAAAAGCTAAGCTCTAATTCAATGTGACCTTCAAGTTTAACAACTAGTAGTAATGGGTGTTCTCTCCATGATTCGCCGCACTTTTCTACATTACAATGTCATATGAGGGTCTTGCAAACCCAGACAAATACAAACACACAGGATCTATGAGTTCATTACTTAAATACATACTATAGTGTAAGAGCAGCTCTAACATAAACAGAGAACCATTGCTTCATTTCATCAGTTTGACTTCACAATTCCCTGGACACATCTAACCCAACGAGCTGCTCAATTAATGAACATCTTAGCTTCATATGGTGATCACTTGTTTAGAGAACTATACAATAGAGACAACAAGAAATCACATGCTCAAATTCAACTTCTCAGGTGTATAGTAAGAGAATTTACAAATGAGATCCACCTAGTTGGCTCAATATGGCTTATAGTGCACAATTGATGTGGTGAACCGTGTGCAAATTGCAACGTTGCAGATATGGAATAAGCTCATCCATATTCCTTCTTTTCAATAATTAAGCTCATCCTATTCTAATCCTTTATCAGAATCATCTCATTAAGAGATTAAGCACGTGCCTTTGCACTACCAAGAGTGAGCTCTAGATCATCCACAGCAACTTCATGTATTCTCTCACCTTCCCATGCCTTCACTTTACAGCTCTCAAAATCAAATTCAGCGCCATGTCCCTTTTGAGCTGCTGCTTCGGCCCAGCCAAACATTCCATGGCCACTTAAGGCATCTAACAGAATGTTCTGCTGAGGAAGAGGTTTTACGAGGTTAAAAGTAGGCGAAGTTGGAGCTGCTGCCGTCTGGAAGCTGACCCAGCGTGCAGATTCAACTGAGGCAGCGTCAGACTCATCACATTCTGGAATTGTAGCAGGCTTAGAGTATTGACGTCGAGTGGGACTTGATGGTGCAGAAGCAGCAAAAACTGGGTGCTGGAAAGAATGCAATGGAACCCTGGAGAGGGATTCCCAGATAGGTTTGGGGGGCTTTGAGCCTCGGGTAGGAGAAGAAAGAGGTGGGGTAACAGGGGCACTATTAGATATGCGAAGAGGTGGCAGAGTAGAGGGAATGGAAGCTAAGTTATGGAGAAAAGGGAGGATGTATGATGAGGGGTTCCCGACACAACGAGAGGGGCTAGGGAATGAGGATGATGTTGGGCTGGCATGGTAAGAAGGTACAGGACTGGGGAAAGAGGATGACATTGGGCTAGGCTGAATCGATGAACACGCGCTCATATTCATAGAGACACATCCATTTTCAAATGGTGGAGGCCTGTGTCCCTGCAATTAAAAAAAAATTAGCATCCCAATCAGAGTAAATGGTTAAACAAGATTTCCAAACAGATCCACACCCATTCATCATATGTAATACTCCAGCAGTGAATCCATACACAACTTAACGGACAGAACCACAAACTCTACCAATATAAGCAGCAAACTTGGTGAGTAAATTGACAGAAGTTAGCGAAGTTCGTTATCTTCTTAACCCAAATGGCTGGGGATGGGAAAGGTTCAATTTTCTTCTTCCATTTTTTATGACTGTGGTGTCCAGACCAGCTTTCGCGCACCTCAACTAATTCCACGGGATACATACCACCTACCACCTCCCACCAGCAAACACACCAGCTAACTCTGTCCCCAAATTGCAGCAATTTGAAAGAAAAAAAAAAGGAGAAAATATACAGGTTACCCGTCTGTTCATTTCCTACCAACTTCATAAACACTCCTAGACAGCACAAATATTTCAGATCTCAAACTATTTGGAATCTGCTGTATGAATATTTGCCGAGCAAAAACTGGAACCATCAACATATGCTTCAACAAGGAAATTTCACCAAACAAGACATCTAAAATTTCAAAGCTTATTTTCAGAACTTGAAATCAAACAGTAGAAAGCAATAAACAAAATCAAATTGCTAAAAACTTTGACCACCAACACCAAAGTTAATCTCCAGATCTACTGTTTTCTAGCTGATATATAGATCTACGATTATAAATTGGCATAAAAACAGTAAAAATAGCATCGAATCGAATTCTAACCTTGCGATAAGTTGTGCCATCATCTTCAACGATCCAACCAGCTTCAATACAAAGTGCTTTCAAGACCTCGTTATTATCGCAGTGTTTTGGAAGTTTGAAGTTACCTTGAGTTCGTAACCCAGTAAATATTTTGGCGGCAATAGCTCTTCTTCTCCTCTCTCTTCTCTTATTGTTTTCCCTCTCCTTCCACGTCGGCAACCTTCCCGATGATCCTCCGCCGGAGCCGGCCGTCATATTCTGTTACAGGCGATGACGACAGTGCAAAGTGGAAATGGGAGAGAGAAAAAGAGGGCAAAGGGGCTAATTGGGTTTCACAAATGGTGAAAAGCTTTTCTTTATTGGAATTGCACAACAAACACTCTGGCGTTGGCTTAGATTCTTTCTTTCTCTTTTTCATGGATTTGACCATACAAATATTATGTGTCATTTTATACAACAAAAATGGAAGCACATAATATTATATTTAAATTATAGAATAAAGAGTTTTTAATAAATATGCTAAATACTTTTTTTTATCCATATTATTTATCTTTTTAAAATTTATATAGCCATTAATAATAATATAACATATGATATTTGTCAAAATTATTATTATATTTTTAAATATCTCATTTATCTAATTAGTACTCCACTTATAGTTAATAGTTTTTTTTATTAAGGGAAGTGCATTAAGGAGGAGAATGGCGAAGTGTTTGATAGAAATTAGAAAAGGCACATATTAAATGAAAATAATAGATATATTTTTATAAGCTCTTTAACAAAGAACGAACATAGATATTGTGTTGGGAAAATTAGAGCATTTCGAATGTCGTAGAAATTTTTAATATTATAAGTGCATAAAAGTTGTAGAGTTAAGAAAGTTATTCATAAGATGAGGTGGGATCGAGTTAGATGAGAATCCCTCGTGGATTTTAGAAGAGCATAGGTGAGGAAAGTATGGAATGACTAACTGGGTTTAATGTCATTTTAAGATGGCTCAAAACATTAAAATAAAAAAAACAAGGTGGAGTACATTGATATTGTTGTAAAAAAGTATGATATTCAACCCAATGAGTATAGAGGTATCAAGTTATTAAGTTATACTATGAAGTTTGAAAGATAGTGATTGAGATGAGTATGACTGTATAAGGAGGAGTATGTCTATTTATGAAAATCAATTAGGATTCAAGGCGAGACGATCAACTACAAAAGTCATTCATTTCCTTGGAGCAATATAGGGACGCGTATGATGAATTCATGACTAGAGATGTTTTAAGTCAATAGATGCATTTATGGCTTACATTAGGGCAATTAAGGACGCGTGCGATGGATCCAAGACCAAGTTAGAACAATGGAGGAGATTCAAAATAACTTTTTGGTCATGATGGGGTTGCACTACAGATCAGCCTTTAGTCAGTTTATATTTGTATTAATGATGGACAAATTGACACAGCATATACAAGGAGAGGTGTACGTTGTGGGGTATATTATTCGCAAATGATATAGTATTAAATGACAAGATGCGTGTTGGAGTTAATAATAGACTGAAAGATTGGAGACAGATCATACAATCTAAAGGTTTCAAGTTAAGTAGGAGTAAAATAGAGTATCTAGAGTGCAAGTTTAGTGACGTAATGCATGGAGAAGAAGTGGAAATGAAAATTAATGCATAAATCATACCCAAGAGAGGAAGTTTCAAGTATCTTGGGTCCATAATCCAAGAAGATATAGAGAGTAATGATGATCTCACACATTGTATTGGAGCGGAGTGGGTGAAATAGAGGCTCACATTCAGGATACTATGTTATAAGAATGTGTCGCTAAAACTTAAAGATAAGTTCTTCAAAGTGATGTTTAGATCAACATTGGTTTATCGTGTACAAGGAAAAGTGTTATCCATTCAAGAATGCATACGTTCAGGAGATAAATATTACAGAGATAAGGATATTCAAATGGATGTGTGGACATACTATGATAGATATGATTAGGAACAAAGTTATATAGAAAAAAGTTTAGAGTGGCCTCCGTGGTGTGAAAGATGAGGAAAGCTAGATTGAGATGGTTCGAGCATATATATAAAGAGGCTATGTGTACAGATGTGCCAATAAAAAGTGTTGAAAAGTTAGTTGCTACAAGAGTTAGGAGAGGTAGAGGTAGGCCGAAGAAGAATTGAGTGGAGGTAATTAGACATGACATGACCCGGTTTCAACTTACCAAGAACATGACCAGATAGAAAAATATAGAGATACACTTTATACGAGAGAGGCACGGGATTATAGAACGCCATTTATGTATATACTCAATTGGTATTTCTCACTTTCTTTTTCCATCTTGAAAATAATATTTATTTTTTTCATTAAAAGTTTTAAAATATATATATTATGATTGAAAGAGTGCAAAAAATAATTAAAAATTGATAGTGCAAGGTAAAATAAGCATATAAAGATCACTTAAATTAAAAAATACAAATTATATATTATTGAGAAAAATTTAATCTTAAAACACAATTGGGGTGTGTAAATGATTTTTCAAACATTCACACTATATACAAATTTTAAAAACGGATAAAACTAAATGAATATTACGTAGAGGAAAAAGAAAGAAAAATAAAAAAGATGCTTTATTTTAAGAGGAAGGGACATAGCACGAGCTGAGATAAGCGTGGAATGGGTCCCACTTTAAAGAGAAGAAACCAATGGGAAATGAAGAGCACTTTTTATCTGTCGGCTACTACGCACGTGCGATGCAGACACCTTTGTAGCAAAGAAAAGAGTTTGTGGGGACCTTTTGCCACATTTGACATGTCAACTAGGGCGGTTCAAAATCGAACCGAAATTGATAACTCGAACTGAAAAAAAGTTAGTGGTTTATCAGTAATGGGTTATTGGTTTAGCGGTTTTGATTTTTTTTGTTATTGGGTTATCGGTTCTTAACGGTTTGAGGTTTTTTCTTAACGGATTAACCGATAACCCGATAGTAAATTAAATAATTATATTTTTATCATTTTGTATATAAAGTCCTTGACTTAGAGTTTAGTTTCCTACTTTTATTTTTGGCTGTCTCAAACTCTTGGGTATTTTACAATGTAAAAGTATTTGCTTTTTAGCAAGATGTTATTTGTGAACTCATGTGCATGGCTTATTTGGTTTGTCACCTTGTTTCTAAGTGATTTTTAATGACTTTGTTTTTGTGTCAAATCTTAACGGTTAAACCGATAACGACCAATAACCGATAAGTCAATATCTTAATGGTTCTTTAACGGTTTAGCATCTCTACAAACAGATAACTAATAAGTCAAACCGATAAACTTCAAAATCGAACCGACCGATACGCAGCTCTAATGTGAACCCACTCGCATGCTCACATTGTTTACTCTCTCTGTTTCAATCTATATGATATAATTTAACAAGAGAAATATTGAAAATACCTCTACATTTAACGTAAATTATTAGTTTCATTATCAAATTATTAATAATCTTGAAAACATTCATTTACTTGACTAGCTAAATTTAGATACACTCTTAATCTGTCACATGACTTAGCAAGTAATCTCAAACTCTTATAGGAGAAGGACTACATGAGGCTCTTAATAAAATAAAAAAAAGAATTCAGGAGTGCATTTACTCATGTTGCAAGATCAGGTGTATTTAAGTTTAGTTAGTCAAGTAAAATGGTATTTAGGAAAATATTTTGAAAAATGTTTTTAAATCTTTTCATATTTTGTTGATCAAAATATTTTAAAATTTTCTTTTTTTAGAAAGACAAGTTTATTAAATATGAAAAAAAAAAACACTTGGATTTATAAATAGATTATATATCTTTTCTATTTGCTTTTCTACATCGTCATTTAATTTATCAGATCGGACAAACCTTTAACATTGTTTACATAGACTTGATCTAAGGTTGTTGCGATCTTGTAATTTCTTAGTAAAATAGACTGATGGACAAGTCCCCTTCTTTCGAGTGAGTACTACATTATAAGTGGCTTGAGTCCAAGTATTACTACAAAGATAGTACTATGTAATCAAAGGCGGATGTAGGGTGAAAGAAGAGTGTTTATCAGAATTTTTTCGATAAAAAATTATTGAAAAAAATATTGAAAATATCTTTGAACTTGATACAAGTTATTAATTTTATTTTCGAATTATTGACAGCTTTAAAAACACTCTTCTACTTAACTAACTAAACTTAGATATACATCTGATCTGCCACATAACATAGCAAGTGGTCTCAAATTCTTGCAGAAGCATTAGACTCTTAATAAAAAGTCGAGAGAAGTGCTGAAAACACCCTAAACTTGAGGAGAATTTAAGAGTGTATTTCACTGATGTTGTAAGATCGAAGGTGTATTTAAGTTCAGTTAGTCAAGTAAATGGATCTTTTTAAAGTTGTCAATAGTTCGAAGATGAAACTAATAATTCATACCAAATTTAAGATATTTTCAATACTTTTCTCAAAATTATATTATATATATATATAATATTATTTTATAATATTTTTGTATATATGGATAGATTTTGAATGTGTTAATCACAAAATTAGAGAGAGGGCGACAAAGCAAGCTGGCGGTTGTTGGTTGATGGAATCAAAATGTCCTCTTATTATAACTCCAAATCCCAAATTAAGAATTATTGACACACGTGTGCTTAAGCATTCCGCGTGGACCACATAAAATTATTGCCATTTGTTTTTTAAAATAGAAGCCATAAGTTCCTTTGACGGAGAATGCCAGTTGGTCTTATATATTTTTTATTTCTTAAAATGCAAAAAGCAAAAATTTGGGCATTCATCTGGTAGTGGTATAATTTCATATTAAGTGAATTTGTGAGATAATGTATCGTTCTTAAGAAAAATATTTTAAAATATATTTTTTACTATTGCTCTTTATGAAATTATAAATATAGTTTTTAAAAATAGTGTAATTTATTTCCTAAAAAAATATAAAACTTTATTAAAAAAAAGAGTAAATATGAAAAAAATTTAAACATTTATCTTAAACTTTGGACAATTCAATTATTTTGAATAATGAAAAAAAATCTTTAAAATTCATTTAATATGAAATAGAGGAAGTATAGAACAATCCTTACTATTTCTTTTTAATCTTGTTTTGCATTTATTATTCAATTTTAAAAAATAATCAAATTAATGAATATATTTGCGCATCAAGGGTGGGTTTTGTAGATATATTCATAGTCAATGATTGTAATAAATAATAATACAAAGACTTTTACTTTATAGTAAAATAGTTGACGAGTAAAGCGAACTTTACTGATATCTCCAAAAAAAAGAATTTAGTCATCGGTAAACACATGATTTTTGACATTTCTTCGTTTTTATTTGTTTCGAAAAAGGACGCATATTAAAATAAGGGTCATTTGCACTTTTGTCTTTATTTTGTGCTATTTTTTTTAAAAAAAAATTCTTTCGCAAATAACCATTTCGTGAAACATAAGTTTATATTTTTACATTATAATATTCTACAAGTTATTCCCATGTCGTTAAAGAATTTAAGCCTAGTCAATTACTAATTGCAAAAATTTAAAAACATCCCATTTGAAGAAAAAATAGTGCAATTAAATATACTTAACTACCGCATTTGTTTTCATTAAGATTTAGACTCAGATTTAGACGTCTAAATCTAAAGGCACATCTAAAGAATTAAGATATTGTCTCTAGATTTGAACACAGAATGATTAAGACTGTTTGATTTTCAATATCCATATGTAAATAATTCATTTATATGTACATAATAAATATACAATTCAAATAAAAATTATTGTATTTGTGGTATATTACACCAGCAAAAATTAATTAAATATAAATAAATAAATAAAATCATTATTTGATTAAAAAATGAATATTTATGCTTGCTAGTGATGGTGGAGATTGTTTGTAGTGATGGTGTTGATGGTAATAGTTGTTGTTAGTGGCTAGTAATGATGGTGTGGTAATAGTTGTGATGGATGGAGGTGGTTGGTATTGTTGTGATTGTCATAAAGGTGGCGATTGGTAGTGATGTTGGTGGTTGTAATTGTGAAATTGATTGATATATTAGTAGTTGGTTTGTGTTGATGGTTGTGATTGACAAATGTGCAGAGGTTGATGATGTGTTTGTAGTAGTTGGTGATAGTGCTAGTTATGATGATAGAGGTGGTTGGTAGTAGATATTGACCATAATGATGGTAGTGGTGGAGGTGGCAGTAGAGATGGTAGTGACCAAAGAATGTATCGTGGTAGTTGATGACGTTGCAAGTTGTGATGACAGAGTTTGTTGGTAGTAAGAGTTGGCTGTATTGGTGGCAGCTACAGAGACGAATTTGGTGGTGACAATGAACATAAATATAATGACGGAGGAGGTAAGTGTGGTAGCAATTGATAGTAATGATTGGCAATGGTGGTGATTGTGATGGCAGAGGTGGTTGATGATAGACGGTGATAATGGTGGTTGACAATGGTGATTGTGATGGCAAAGGTGATTAGTGGTAGTGGCTGATGATTGTGGATAGAGTGATAGTTAATATTATCCACGTAAGAATACCTCTTAATAATATTAAGACTTTGTTCTAGATCTTAATGATTAAGACCTATTTAGACCAATTAAGTGCTTAAATTTAATAAAAATAAATATACTTAATAATTTAATGTCTTAATCATTTAATTTCAGACCTTTATTAAATGCAAACAAATAAGACCTAAGTATCATATTTTTCCAAAAGAAACAGATCATATTGAGTTTATGTGAACTTTGCAGATGAAAATATCGAAAGTTTATGTACGTAGGGTCACTTTAAAATTTGAATGATGGATAACATTCATAATAGCCACTTTTTAGTTCTTACCATTGAAAAATAGTTATTATCCAGGAATTTCAAGTAGTTATTACTTATTATCAAGGAATTTCAAGTTGAAATTCTAGAACATTATCATAAGTTTTACTTATCAAATTTAAAACTTCGTAATAATAGTTATTTTTCAATTATAAAGCTAAAACATGACTAGCCCACACTATTTCAATGGGCCGTAGCTTAGGTTGATCTTCAAAATTTGCCGAAAATCCAAAAGCCTAAATAACTTAGCTTGGGATTAATTTGTAGTATGCTTTAAAATGTGTTACAGATTATACATATGATTGGTCAGTATCCAGTGAAATTAACTGATGTTTTGGGTTTCAAATCTCAGTTGTAGTCCTATAAGCGAGATCTTTAAGAGTAGAATATACACATATCCTAGCCTTATCGCTTACACATTTCATGATTTCTAAATTACAGTACTATAACCATAATAATTTTACTTATAATATATACATCAATTGGGTGTAAGCAATTTTTCACTTATTGTGTAAAAAAAGTTGTATACTATCACCGCAGGAGCAGACCTAGTGCATCTGCTATATATAAGTATGTTCGAATCAAATAGTTTTGGCTCAAATCATGTGCATGTATTACAATTCACTAAATTAGTTAGTATTAAAAATAAATTACAAAACCCAATAAATCGAAGGATCTCTATTAGCACTATAACAAAAATAACTTTTAGCGGCAATAAATATACACATTAACCAAAAGTGATAAAGCATTTATCAGCATTAATTAATTGTCGTTGAATTCAGTATCGTCATATTACTAGTGTCAGTCCCAACGAGACAGACGATAGTTTGAATCATTGTTTTGTCCTATATATGTTCATCAATTGTCTAGGCCTGCAGAACTCCTTAGTCCTGTAAAATAAGCGTAATTTTTCTATAACTTTTATACTCATTTATTAGATTAATATTGAATATTCTATGCTTCCTAAGCTTGAGAAATCCCATCCCATTTGCTTAATTTCCTGAAGAAATTTCTCTGCTCCCACGTTAAATGGTTACCTACCAAACCCAAGCACGTGCGTTTACTCGAATTTATCAAATAGTGAATTGTCTAAGATCAGATTTCGATTTTAAATCATATGATTTTTTTCTTTTTAAACTATGTGTCAAATTCGAAATAGTATATAAGTTTATGAAGCCAATAGTGAGTGAGTTGGGGAAGAAGATCGTTGACCTCTCCTTGGGAATTTCCTTCTCCAATTTTTGGATCCAAAACTCTGCAAGTACTCAAGCACCATGAGGTTAGCTCCACTCTTTATTTTTCAAAATGGTAATTTTATCATTGATTATTTATGGATTGATTATGGACGAAAATTTTCAATGCGGTTATTTATATATGTGATAAACTGACTTGTCTGCTGCTTCTATAGTTTCTTGTTATATCATTATGCAAGTTGTTGTATGGAAAGACGTAAGTTTATCACTGAATACGAACGGCTTTAATTTTTATATGTAAAGGTTGGCGTCTACTATTAGATATGAAATTATGAGAATTGGTACTTCTTCTTTTGTAAATTGGGGGCAGGGAAGGGAGGAATGGAGAGGGGATTACGAGGTGTGGAATCTGTTAGGACCAAAAAAAATTAGGTGTCATGCGGAAGCTAGCAAAGCAAACCTCGAGAGACCACGAGTAAGAAGACAAACGAGAAATATATCAAAAGACACAAACATTTAACGTGGTTCGGTCAACCGACATACATCCACAAAGGAGATGAGTAATCCACTATATAAATACGAGAGTACAAAATACCGAGAGAAACAACCTCAACCAATTCACTAGGGAGGTTCACACCAGTGAAAACGTTTCACTTGTGTTCCACAAATTCTCCCCCTAACCAAAACTCTCAAACCCCTAGGACTACATTGTGAATACTAATTAAGTTAGAAGGAACAAGTCTCTATTTATAGAGTTCTAAACCTTTTCCTACAAGAAAAGGACTAGCCAATCCAAAACCTTTTCCTAAAAGAAAAACCTATTTATGGTAAGAAACTCAGTGCCAATCAACTGAGCTAATAAGATTCCTCGTGAGAATTGGTACTTCCTTTAGTTTGAAAGAGATTTTCCACTAAGGAAGATGCTTAAAATTTCTGTGATGTTGTGTCCAGCAGTTCGAAATTCAGATTTCGTAGGTACATTGTTACTAGATGTTATTTGTTTTCTGAACTTTCATGTATATCTTGTAGAGTATCATGAGGCATTTATGTTTACTGATCATGAAAGTTTGTTCTTTTACTAATGCCATATCCATGTGATCAAGGTTTTGATCGTCAAATGATACAATGTTATCCCTCTTAGTTCTTTTCATTCGATTTTAAAATGTTTACGATATTCATTACAGGACAAGGAGAGTATTTGGGATTTCTCTTTCCCTAATCATCATCAACATGGCAGCTATAATGGAGCGTGCTGACGAAAATCTCCTACCAGCTGTTTACAAAGAAGTCAGTGAAACATTTAAGGCTGGGCCATCTGATCTTGGTTATCTCACATTCATAAGGAATTTCGTCCAGGGGATTGCATCGCCAGTAGCAGGTATTTTAGTCATAAACTATGACCGTCCCACTGTTCTTGCAATTGGTATCCTGTGTTGGTCCCTATCAACTGGTGCAGTTGGCGCTAGTAAGTATTTTATGCAGGTTGGATTTTGGAGGGCAGTAAATGGATTTGGACTCGCAATTGTGATACCTGCACTTCAGTCCTTTATAGCAGATAGCTACATGGATGAGTCCAGAGGAACTGGATTTGGATTTCTTAGTCTTGTTGGAACCGTTGGTGGGATAGGAGGTGGAGCTATTGCTACTGTTATGGCTGGATATAAATTCTGGGGCATTCCAGGATGGCGCTTTGCCTTTGTTATGATGGCAACTTTCAGTGTTCTCATTGCGTTTCTTGTCTTTACGTTTGTCGTTGATCCAAGAAAAAGAGCTAGCATAGAGCATGATACTATGAATAACAGTACTGACAGGTACCGGTTGCTTGTTGTAGTTTCATTCCCTTTGCTCTAGTTAAACATAGTTTAACTCCTTTCGTGATCCTATGTAGGGATGGCTTGATAGAGAAGGGAAATATCAATTCAATGTCGATTTGGATGGAGTCCTGGACAGCAATGAAAGTTGTCATGAAAGTGAAAACGTTTCAGTTCATTGTTTTGCAAGGTCTGGTTGGGTCCTTACCGTGGACAGCCATGGTTTTTTTTACATTGTGGTTTGAACTAATTGGTGAGTAGCCTGCATTTCATGTTTTGATTGTATTAATTAGTTCATGACTGTCCATTGCATCGATTATTGTATAAACGTGAAATGATGATGCAGGTTTTGATCACAACAGTGCAGCAGCACTTGTCAGTCTATTTGCTGCAGGATGTGCGATAGGATCCTTTTTTGGTGGCGTAGTTGCAGATAAAATATCTCACGCGTACCCTCATTCAGGGCGTATCATGTGTGCTCAATTTAGTGCTTTTATGGGCATCCCATTCTCATGGTTCCTTCTTCGAATTGTCCCCCAGTCTGTGAGCAGCTACTACACATTTGCTGTGACATTATTCCTGATGGGGCTAACAATCAGCTGGAATTCTACTGCTTCAAATGGTCCCATGTTTGCAGAAGTTGTGCCTTCAAAACATAGGACCATGATTTATGCATTTGATCGCGCCTTTGAGGTCTCATTTTCATCCTTTGCAGCTCCCGTTGTAGGAATTCTCGCGGAGAAACTATATGGTTATGATACCAAGTCTGTTGATCCGGTGTTAGGATCTGCAAAAGAGGCCTTAGCATTGTCAAAAGGCCTCTTTTCAATGATGGCCCTGCCTTTTGGCTTGTGTTGCTTATTTTATACCCCATTGTATTGGACATTCAAGCAGGACCGAGAGACTGCAAAAATAGCCAGCATAAAAGAAACAGAGATGATATGACAATCACACTTCTTTACTCTTTTTGTTAGTTAATTAGTTCTTCTTAGGCTGCTGAATTGTCACTTATTGAAAGCATTGACGCGGACTATTAAACGTCTAGACAATTCATCTCTTATATATAACAGAAACAAATGCATTGGTGCTTAATCATGTCGATGTGGTGGTGTGCTGGTGGATGCTGGGACTGAATGGTTGCTACTTGCTACATTTGTGTGTAGCCTGCCAATATATTCTTTTTGACGGAAACAGCATGTTCATGAATCCAATAATAGACGCCTCTTGGCATTTCAGCCTTCCTTCTTTCATGGAGAGCTAATCAACTCGCGACATCTTTGCATGGATGTCACATAATATTGTAATTAGAATGAAAAGCTTATAAAGTCCCAGTAACTAACATGACATTATCTGGCCAAATTCTTCTGCCACACATGACAATGGTCAATGGTTATACGTTAATTTCAGTTCTTTTTTAGATGGAGTAGTTGTGCACTAAACTCTCGCTACACTTAGGATTTACTTAGGATTTGGGAAAGGACCAAATGATCAAATCACATTGGATCATGTATGCCCGTAAATGTCTATTTAATCGAGCAATGAAATAGATCCAAGATAATTTATACGAACAGATGCACCAAATGAAAAAGGGAAAGAAGTAAGCACCAAATTGATACAAAAGAAAAAAGAAAAATAAATGCGCCGCTGCCGGGGATCGAACCCGGGTCACCCGCGTGACAGGCGGGAATACTTACCACTATACTACAACGACCTTGTTGTTTACCAATTGTAAAAGCTTTTATTTTACATATACATACAATTATCTAATCAATATCCCTAATTTATCCTCACACGTTTGGGGTGTTCACGGTTTGAAAAAAAACTTATTCAAACTGATTCTTATTTGGTTTGGTTAAGTTAAAAAAATCAAAGAAATAACTTAATCGAAGCAACAAATTATATACATATTTTTAAAAATTAAATATATATATATAACATATTAATTTTATGAATAATTTTTATGTGAAAAATGTAGGACTCTAATGAAAAATAATAATTTATGATGCATCTTTTGTTTGTGCAACAATATTGGTAGCTTATACATTATTCAGTAAGTTTATGTTGGTTAGTACATTGAATTAGCTAACAATATATGCAGGAAGTTAAACATAATTGGAGTTCTGGTATAAGAATTATAAGATCTAGATCCAACATGAAACAATTCTTTTAAATGAATTGTTGTCTTTTTTTTCTTTTAAATGAATTTTTTTTTATTTTCATGTATGGTTAATAACTGAATAATCAAAACAAAATTGATAACAATTAAACTGATTAATATATATTATATTTGATTCAGTTCGATTTTAATAATTTAAAAATCGATTAAATTGATTTAATTTTGATCAATAATCAATCCATACTGTACACCCCTCACAAGTAGACTTGTAAGTGGGTTTGAATATGAGACTATTGATTTTAAGGTTCTTTTAGGTTATACACCAAAATTGATATGTACTTAGTATTATTTTCGTTACCCTATTTTATATATGTAATAATGTTTTCACAAATATATGTAAAAGAAAAAGTTCCAAATGTCTGATGACATGCACGTTTGGGATACAACTATATATACAAATTGATGCATTATTTATTGTTTGCATCTCTATGTTAAAAAATAGGATGGAGTGTATATCATATATATAGTTCATATACACAACATGCCCGTGATACCATACCCAACTTTTGTCAGAAAACAAAAGATGTTCAATTTATCATCAATTCATGACCACTATACTGCAAAAGGAAACCAAAAAAGAACAGAAAAGGGTGAAAAAGATCCCCTATGACCTCATATCCTTGATGAGTTGCTGCCTATTCATGATTCCACTTATAATTTGTCCTATCATATACGTGGGTAAATATCTCAAAACGTCACTCAATTATGAAAAATTATACAATAAAGTCATTAAACTTTATTTTGTATTAATAAAATTATTCAATTTAGTTTTCTTTCTCTTATAAAATCCCACATCCTAATTGTTAAAAATCCACATTACCCCCTTGACATTTTGAGTTTGGAAAACAATAACCCCTTCACATTTTGAATGGGACAACCCCTTAATCTTAAATCAATGGCTAGAAATGAATTGGATTATTACATCAATTTTTAAAATGTTTTTTAAAAAAATTAATCCTCGAGTTAAATAATAAAATAATGATATATTATTTTCTATTCTCAAAATTTTAGTATTGTTAAATAAAATCTACTCACTTAAGTGAGGATGTTGTTGTGGAAATGAAGATGTTGAGATGAATGTCTGGGTATACTAGGAGGAATAAGATTAAGAACGAGGTTATTCACGATAATGTAGGAGTGGCCTCAATGGTGGATAAGATGAGGGAAGCGAGATTGAGATCATGATTTGGACATGTAAAGAGGAGATGTCCAGTCCAGATGCTCTTGTGAGAAAGTGCGAGAGGGTTGGATATAGTAGGCACGAGGAGAGGTAGAGGTAGACTGAAAAAGTATTGGAGAGAGGTGATTAGACAGGGCATGATAGCTTCATATTATCGAGGACATGACCTTAGATAGGAGGGTGTGGAGGTCACCTATTAGGGTAGAAGGTTAGTAGGTAGTGGAATATTGTCCTACTTTACAGGGTTTTAGGTTTGTTAGTGTCTGTCGTTATACTAGCCGTATTCTTGTAGTTCTTGCTTTTGATATCTATATATCATCATCTGTTTATTGTATTTCAATTACTGCACTATATATTTTGTTGTTGTTCTTATTCCTTTATTGTAGGCCTTGTACTGCTTTTCTTGTTAGTTGTATTTCCTTCAGTGTATTCTTCATATTTGTTGCACTTGAGTTGAGTGTCTTTCGAGAACAACCTATCCATCTTCGTGAGGTAGTGGTAAGGCCTTCGTACACTCTAGCGGCCTCCCCAAACCTCACTTGTGGGATTTCATTGGATAAGTTGTATATAAAATATTATTTTAGACCATAAAAAACAAAGTAGCAATTATTCTTGAAGACTATAAATACCTTAATAGGGTAAGATAGTCAAAATATTTAATAAAAAGAGATTATTAAATAAAACGAATCAAGATAATTTAAAGCTCTATAAAAAAAAAGTTCATGACAAGATATTAGAATAGACATGCATGTTTTATATATATTATATAAATTAAAGATCCTTGGTAGACATACTAGAATCTAAGAATAGAGAAGGGTGTGATGGAAAGAGAATCTTTCTATCCCCAAGGACATGTGTTTTTTTTTTAATTTTAGTGTTTATAACATCCATTTATATGGCAAAGAAAAATGTTGTTGTTTCTTGATTTATGCTTCTCTCTCTGCCTTTTTCTTCTCATCCACAAACTCTTCCATGACAAACACCCCCCACCCAATTTCCTCCACCTCTCTTTCACTTTCTTTCTCTCTCCTTCTTCCTGCATTTCTTCATTTCTTTTTGTGTCTTCTTCTCCTATTTCTTTCACTTCCACCTATATATATATATACATACATTATGGTACAATAATGTCAGAAGTGTTTGAATGTGATCCTGAAATCAATGCACAGTTGAATGTATAAATAACATATGTTGTCAGTGTATACTCTATTTACACCATTATGTCATTTTCATCTGTAGCTGCTAGCAGATAATGTGTCTTATTTTAAAATTCCACATCCTTAAGGAGACTTACTTATATATATCACTTAGATGACTTGATATTTGCACTGACGAGGTATAAAACTTAAAATCTTAATTTTACATGAGCAACACTCTTTTCTTGATTTTAATTAAATTGTTTAAATGGAATTTAAACACATAATTATATATATTGATTGATAAACTAGTGAGCTACATGGTAATATAGATAAAAGAGGAAATTTCAGAAATAGCGATACGTTGAGAGTTTAATTATCAATTATCGTGGTAGTTTGGTTAATTACCAAATGTAGCAATAGTTCAGTGTATCAATTTATTATGCATATGTTCACTCTATATCGATACAGAACGAATAAATACAATATATATATATAGAACGAATCGATATAACTCCTAGCAAATAGAGAAAATTGAAACTCTCGCTAATTTTTTAAGACTCTCGCTATATCAGATAAATACAAAGCATGTATTTGCTCTAATTTTCCCCATAGATAGATGAATCTATTATTTCTTAGGATTATTGAGTAATCTTGAATAAGAAAAACCAAAGTACAATAGCTGGAAAAGGGGAGAGGGAAAAAGAGGGTAAAGACAGTATGTATTAAAGTGATTTTGGCTTGTGGGGTTGTGCTTTGGTGTTTGAAATAAACTTGTCTTGCATTAATTGTTGAGGTTGTACACGACAATAATATGACAATATTCATTAAGAATTTTATGGTCTAAGGTAAGTTCTTTTTTCCCAATAGTAGGTAGTAATCATTCTTAGTAAAATAAATCTAAAGAAACTAGGGAATGAACAAATATGAAAAAGGCCCAAGGTCCAAACACAATTAAATTTGTGCCCACAAAAGCAAGTGATTGCCATGTGCTTTGATGAATTATAGTGATGGAAAGAACCAACTAATTATGTAGTCCCCCCCGCCCCCCCACACACACACACCAGTTAAAAGGGCATAGTCAATTCAGATAATCTAGTCTTTCAAGTACTATTCCTTGGATCATTTATAAGACATGGTCCAAAGTTGAGAATTATTGACATAGGGTTTCCTTTTTCTTTTCTTTTTGTAATTTATGTGACTCTTTATTCATTTTGAAACATATCAAGATATCTTACATAATTCTACTACATGTTGAGATGAATAAAATTCAGAATCGGTAATGATTTATATAGTCAATCCCAATTTATTTGGGATCGAGTCATCATTATTTTCATAAGTTTCGACAATTCAAAACAAATTTAGAATTTTGATGTGATGTATTTTCTTCTAAATTGATTTTTAACAAACTTTAATATCTTCTTTCGGCTAATAATTATGCCATTCTAATATGCTAAACTTGTGAGCAATTAAGTCGTGCCACATAAAATGTGACAGAGGGAGTTATTACAGGCTATCATGTCTTAACAAAACTAATAAGTTAAGTCTTCATTTTTTCTTCTTAAACACCATATCAAGTCAAATAATGCCACATAAAATGAAACGGAGGGAGCGGGAGCAATTGATTTCTTAATGCTTACCTCTTGCTCAGATTTTAATTTTGGACTAGCCACAGGAGAGTGATCTGAGGATATTTCCTTAATGGATGGAGTAGTCATAGGTGAGGAGTCAGCTGCTTCACTTAGCTTCATAGACATTTCTTCAATTGATTGAGTTGGAGCAGGACTGGGACTATTTGAACTTACATAAGCTGAAATGCTCTGTATTCCCACATCTCTTGTAATGCTAACTTCTTTCTTCTCTAGAATTACAAAGTGTAAAATGATTTACAAAAATAATATTGCTAGTAGAATAAAATAAGGATGTTTCATAGTATTCAACATATAATTACGTCTAACAGCTTAAACTCTTAGACGAGATGATCACACATGATACTATTAAAGGACAAAAACGTCATGGGTTCAAATCTCATCTCCATCTTTATTGGTATGAAATCTCACATGCTTAGATCATAAAAATAATCAGACTCGCACGTGGGAGGGTATCTTCAAGATATAATAAAGTAAATAAAAATGAGTTGATAGTCAAAAAACACGCTTGGATTATCATATTTTTGTGAGTTTTTTTACCTGAACTATTAAGTGTTCATTTTTCCTATCTGAACTATTACTAACTATTTATCAAAACACACCTCAACTATCAGTTGTACCATTTTCCTATCTTAACGATACTGATAGTTGAGATGTGTTTTGATAGAGATAATAGTTCAAGTAGAAAAATAAACACCTGATAATTCAAAGAGGAAATTCACAACAACAAAAAAATTGACCATTAACTAACTTTGAATAAAAGTATACCTCTTTAACTACTTAAGCCATTAGATGAGACGGTCACACATTTTAACAACCAATAATGAGGAAGTGAAAACATAACTCACCTTTGGTTGGGATTTGAATTCTTACTTCTTCATGTATAGAAAAAGAAGGTTTTTTTACATGGTTCTTTGTTTGGACTTGTGGTGTACTCTGAATCTGAGAAGGATAAATAAGAGGTCCTGAAATAGTAATTCTGCTTGCTGGTTGTCTAAATGATCTTCCACTTAATATTTTTGCAGACAAACATTCTAAAGGAACTTCCCCTGACAATGGATTACATATATATTTCTCAGCTTCATTCCATTTTGAATTCAAAGCCAAACCATCTGGTGACATGTATTCCCAACTATATATTGTTTTTGCCTGTAATGCTGCACTTAATAAAAAACAATACTGCTTTTATACGCAATTCAAGATTTCGTTTGTGTTCAAAGTCATGTTCAAATGACTCACCTTTGAGGGCAGTGGTAAAAGAATATTTTGATGGATCAATTTCCTCTGTAGTAAAAAATACAAAGATTAGAACTATTAGTACAAATGTACAATCCTGCTTTTATACGCAATTCAAGATTTCGTTTGTGTTCATGATGTTATTTACCTCTTAAGGTGTAGCCAGGAGAGGAAGCAGTACTTGAAATTGTTACATTTGATCTAAAAGATTTTGCTTCTTCTCTAAAACTTCTAATATAAGATGCAGAGTACCTTCTTGAATTGGTTTTTTCTCTGTTAAGTTTAGCCTTAAGAGCCCATTCCCTTAAGTTGAACTCTGATTCATCTTGTTTTCTTGATTGTTCCATCTTGGTTATGAAGAATTTGATGGCACTTCAACTTTTTTTAATTTATAACAAATATATGTAAGCTATGCCATGTTTAAATGAAAAATATGAGCAAAAAATGGGCCACATGAAATATTTGGTTTATCTGCAAGTAGCAAGATCAGACAGCTATAATCTGATTTTCTTGCTTTTGCATAAAAAAATTCAGGGGGACTCTGATAAATAATTGTTGTAAGGGTTTTCTTTATACACACTGAACCAGGGTGGGAATTAAGGAAAAGAAAACAAAACGTGCAGTTTAGTCCTTGTATTTTGATACAAATAAATAAAAGTACTAGGTAGCCTGGAATGTTATGTAGATTCACCAAAACAATTTGAAGAAGTAATTACAAAGCTCTCTATATGTGTGACAACCCAGCTTAAGATACGAAGTCTCACATCGACAAAATACAAGAAAAATACTGGGTATATATGTAAGCAGACCTTACCAACTAGTAACGCGTTTTAAAATCATACGGCTAGGTCCAGAACGGACAATAACACTAATGGGGTAGGCCATTGCAATTACGTCGAGATGATTAGAACTTTCTCTTATAGTTAAATCATTCGTTGCACATAAATCAATTAATTATAGGAAAACTTACTAAAGTACACACCTTTAAGTATATTATTTTCCATTTGTCCCTATATCTTTTAAAAATAACTAAAATCCCTTATTTTAATAATGTATCCGTATTAATGTATCCGCGCTTTCATTAATGTATCCGGATTGGGTTAATTTTTATTTTAATAATGTACCAGTGCTTGTATTAATGTATCCGCGTTTTCATTAATGTATCCGAATTGAGTTAATTTTTATTTTAATAATATATCTGTATTAATATATCCGTGCTTGTATTAATGTATCCGCTCTTTCATTAATGTATCCGGATTGGGTTAATTTTAAGGGATTATTGTAATTAGAAAAAAAGTAGGGATAGATAGTAATTTTTTTACACTATGTGATTTATGTAACTTACCCTTAACTATAAGTATTAATAACTTGTTTAGTGCTTTAAGTAGTTAAGCTTAATAATAATAATAATAATAATAATAATAATATAAACAATGAAAATGACATGTTGAAAGTGATGTACTCTGTGCAACAATCACAATTAATTTTAAAAGAAAATGATTCCTTCTTGATTATAAAATATCATTTATTGGCTACACCAATGAAATGATGACATGTGTTACTGGTCACATTGCCATATTTTTCAAAGAATTGATGAAGGTGTAATCCACAGTGTTGTGTTATTTTCAGTCTGGGTTGGAAAGATTGTGGTGAAAGAGAAATTAGGGGAATAGTAGGGACAGTGTATAGAAGAAATCTAATGGTAAGTTAAAATTATAGTATTATTATTTGTATGTAATTCATTCATTCATATGTGGACATGCATGAATCCATGTGGAAATGTCAAGATCATTATCTTAATAATGAGTGAGGGTGTATATATATAAATACTAGCTAGGTAGGTCCCCTTCTTTCTTTCTTGTTGATCACCCTCATATTTTGTCTCAAGTGTCTGGAAAGTAGGTTTCATGGCAGAGGATAGATAGAAAGTATAAGTTGTTTTATGTCCGTTTGGGTCTTTTGATTGATTCAAGCATATTAATCATACATATTAGTTGTAACCGCTAGGCATTGATCGAGGTATATGCTTAACACATGCAAATCGAACATTATTTTAAGGGAGATAGGCATAAGAAAAAGAGGCGTCTAGTTAAAAAGTAATGTGTCTTGCCTAAGCAAGGACGGATTTACCTTGACTTGAGGGGTGTCACGTATGATGTTGCTCCGCCCACGCTTCAAGCGACCCATATAACAAAAACTCATAAAATGGGTGTGAAAGCATCTTCATAACACCACGTAAACCAACACACAAGGTTGATGAAGCTTCTAAGAGTTAAAATGAGTACATCAATTTGACAAGTTATCTACTACTAATAATTAACAAAGCATAGTTATTTGTATTTAGCTTTTCTAAACAACAAAATAGGAAAAAAAGAATCTTAATACTACTCATGGCCAAAAGCTAAAGTGTACTCCAATCTTTATTTGTTGATTGAATGTGGGTTTGGTTCATTTGCACACAAAATTCGATACAAGTGGGATTAGTTGGGCATATAGGGCCACAACCATTGAAGCAAAGTTTTTGGGCTCTAAAAGAAGAGATGGCAGTCAATTTCATTCCTGACACTAATCAACGTGCATGCATAGTTGATATAGTACTAATATTGTCATGTGTATACCCACTATCTCCTCTCACTTTTTGAGTACCTACTTTCCACCTCAATATAATTGACAAGATGCCCCAAGAAACTTTTACCATGCAATTTACTATTAGTCATCAACTCTTATTAATTCTCAATGAGAAGATATAAATAAGATAAACTATTTTATTAGACATACATCACTATCAAATATATTAATTTTATCTCTACTTTTAAACAATTACATATATTACCACTTTTAATATTTTATACCATATATTATTGAAGACACAATCAATATTCATATCCCTTAAAACTAGGATTGATTGATTATCTTTATATTTAAATTTCAAAATTAGTGTTTTATTTAAAAATAAATATCTTTCTCTGAGAGAGTATGAGTTGGGGTAAAACTCAAACTCTAACTCTTCCTCTTTCTCTTCCCTTGATCAGTAGAAATTTACTGAGAAGAAACGCTCCATTAAAATGGATGTTCAACAGTTTGTCAACACACACATCAAATTATTAGCCTTTGATTTTCTCATTCTCAAACCAATCCCCCACGAATCCACCATTTTTTATTGCAAGGAGAGACACCTCTCGGGCGCAGAGATAATGGGTGTCGTTGTAAGCAGAGATTTCAAGCCCAATAGATTTATCAAATTCGACATTGACGATGGTACCAGTTGCATACCTTGTATACTATGGATCAACCAAGAAACTTCACGTCACTTTTTCGGTCAGATCTAGGCACAGTGAGCAACACCGATGAATCAAAAGGTGAAGCAAATACTGTCGCGATGAGATGCCCTGACCAGCCACGAACGTATTGAAAAGTTTCAATAAGCGGAGTTTCACGCATGCATTTGACACATTATTGATGTATCAGATACATTATTGAGATACAATTATATGTATCTAGTTTTTATCATTGTATCTTATTAAGTGTGAATGTATCTAGAATATATTGGAGATTTATGTATTATTGGAAATTTACGCATGTATTTGACACAATTTGTTCTGTCATGTATCCAAGTCTTGTCATATGTATATGGTCTTCTATCATGTATCTTAATATTATCATATATATTTGTAATGTTATTACAATATATCTAACTATTTTCATATTTATCTGAGATACATGTTTTTGTATATAACGTATGAATTTGATACTTGATATATCAAATTATACATATAAAAGATACATGAAATGATATTAGCCCATATAAATAGATACGTGAAATTAATATTAGATCATATAAATAGATACATGAAATTGATACTAGATACTTTTATGATACATATGAATGTACTTGTATGATTCTCATATATATTGATAATAGATACATCAAATTAAGATACATTAAATATTCAGAATTAACTATCCATGTATTTTGAAAATCATCAACTACTCCTCTAATTAAGGAAATTAGTTACAACCAATTAATTTAAATTAATAAAATATGTATCTCGATTTTAAAATT
Organism: Solanum appendiculatum; assembly: GCA_018342035.1. Lineage (NCBI taxonomy): Eukaryota > Viridiplantae > Streptophyta > Magnoliopsida > Solanales > Solanaceae > Solanum > Solanum appendiculatum. The sequence goes on from JAGDQO010000838.1 coordinate 74,035, forward strand.
CGGCATATACATGTATCTCGCAAATTCATACTCATGTATCCTAAGCACGAAATATGGTAAAGGAAGTAATATTTGAAACTATTGAAAATCTTAGTAACTAGGACCTAAATTAGTGGGATTTATGTAGTTTGCCCATATAAATATGCTAATTCAGCTAAGTTTATATTATATAGTTTGCAAAAACATATCCTAATCCTAGAGATTCTTAGGGCGTCCTTCAAGCTATTTTCCAAGTAATTTACGGACTATCTCTAGCTTAGTCCCACAAAACACTAGCCACCCCCGCAATCAGGCTCACATACTTAACCCCCCACCCCACCACACACGGAATATTTGATGTAAGAAGATGCTAAATCATAAACGTTGTTGGTTAATTCTATTTCAATTTATGTGATATCATGCAGATTTTAAAAGTCAATTTTTTTAATTTTGATCATAAAATTAAAATTAAATATAGAACTCTTAAAATAATTTAAAATAAAACACTGTAAAATTTATATTTGAAAATTGCGTTAGAATACTATAAGAGACAATGATTAACAATTCAAATTATTTGAAAAGGCATATAAAAATGGGATAATGTCAAAAAAAAAAAAGTTCAATTGCCTAACTTACCTACCCAAAATTTACATTGCAAAATTTTAGCCAAAACACAGCCCAATACAATGTTATACATCCCATATACAACAATATACAAAACTCTCATATTTTGTTTTACTAAAATGTTTAAAAATTTGATATAAAATATTACACAACCCACATATAACATTATACAAATTATAAAAGACATCTATACACTCATATATAATAATATACAATATTATACACTACTAATCAAAAATCTGAACTTGTCTTCTCCCTTGAATCCAAACACCATATGCATCTCAAAACACCTCAAAAACTACATCAAATCACCCAAAAATTCATATTTAGGCTCCTCAATACATAATCAATCTTTTGTAACAATACCCATTTAAAAAGAAGCTTATTTACAGAAATTCTATTTCTAAATTTTGAAGTTTTAAGCTACAACAAATGGCCGCCTATGAATTTACCGTACAAAGTGAGAACTTCTGGAAGTCTTAAATTTTTTAGAGATTCAGAAATTGAACCTTTAAGTCCTCCATCGAGTTAGAAAACGGTAAACATCGATGAATTTGAGATGAAACTTAGAAGTACACCATTAATGTTGAACGGTAGGATTATGAATTTACATAAATTCCTTGTAACTTCTTGTCCAAATCATATATACATACTAAAAAATTATTAAATATTTAATTATTTTAAATCATGTTATTATTGAAATATTCATGTGAGGTCTTTATAAAAATCGATAAACTTCAAATTTGAGATTTTCCTATTTCATTTATCAATCAACGTCTCATACGTGTGATTTCACCCACTCTCAAGGAGTCATCATGCCAAGTCATAACCAAATTCTCAGTGATTTGGAGTTATTATATATAGGGAAATGGGTCAAAAATGCCCTCAGTTTGTAGTTTGGTCCAAAAATATCCTTGGTGTTAATACTTTGGTTCAAAAATGTCTTTATTGTTATTTTAATGGGTCAAAAATGCCCATTTTCCAAATAAATATATAATTTATGTTTAACACATTCTTTTTCTAATAATATTTTTTAAAATTAGCAAATGTTTATCGTACTTCAATTCAAAAAAAATAAAAAATAAAAAATTTCTTATTTTATTATAATTATTTTTTATCGTTATATAAATAAAATTAATGATGGATATACTATGATCTTATATATATGACTTATATTATCGGTCGAAAGGATACATGAAGTTATTTTATTTTATTTGATAAAGTGATATTAAGAAGAAAAAAATTATTTCCTACATTTTTATTTGTTAAAGTGATTTTAAAAGAAAGAAAAACAAGTATAGGATTTTTTTAATAATATTTTAATTAGGAAGAGGATGTGTTTAAAAAGAAAATAAATAATATATTTATTCGGAAAAGGGCATTTTTGACCCATTTAGTAACTATAGGGGCATTTATGGACCAAAGTATTGACTACAAGGGCATTTTTGAACCAAAGTATTAACACCAAGGACATTTTTTGACCAAATTACAAAGTGGGGGCATTTTCGTTCCTTTCACAAAGTTTAAGGGTATTTTTGACCATTTTTCCCTTATATGTATAATAATATATAGCTAATGTTTATGGTGTCATCCGCGCTCAAATAGTTGTCACATGTAGGGGTGTTCAAAACCGAACCGTAACCGATAAGCCAACTGCAAAATTGACTTATTGGCTTATTGGTATTGGGTTATCGGATATACGGTTGGTGAATGGATTAATATTTTATAATTAACGGCTTATTGGTGTGGGGGCGGATTGCTCAATTTTCTTATTGGGTAAACTGTTAACCATTAAGAATTATCATATTTATATTTTTATTATATTTATATACTAATAAGGAATATATAATATTAATTATATTAACCCTAAAGGCTAAAGCCTCCTACCATAATTTTCTAGAAAGCCCATTTAGCTTTCTATATATTATTATATGTACTACTTCACTATGCTAATTATTTTATTAACCCTAAATAAAGGCTAGAGATTAGCCTCCCGCACTCTGCACTCCAGAGAGCAAAACTGAATTTCCTTTGCTGTATTAAGTTATTCTTGTATCTAAAGAGTTTAACAAGACTACAAATAGACTTATTTTTGTGAGGTTGTGAGTTCTATTAAGATATGGTAGATAATGATATGATTTGTGTAGTGTGTTAAAAAAATTTCTCGTCAATCCGATAAACCGCCCGATAATCGTTCGATAATTGTCAATCCGTAACCGAACCAACCGATATTTATTGGTTGGCTATTGGATTAGTACATTTAAAAACCGATATACGATAGGCTAAATCGTTAAATGAAATTATACGTCCGATCCGCTCGATAAACAGCCCTAGTCACATGTCCTAACAAATTTTAAATTTTAGAAAAAAAAAATACAATTACCCAATTTACATTATAAAAGTATAGCTCAAAATTCATATGACAAATCTTTAGCTTAAAATTTAATTTGGTATACAAAATTTTCATATTTTGTTTTTCACAAAAATGTCTCAAAACTTGATATATTGTACAACATTATACACTTAGTATACAAAATTATAAGAGATGTTTATACACTCATAAACAATTTTATACTTTATTATGCAAAAAATTGACTTCGTCTTTTTTCTTGAATTCAAGCACTAAATTCATCCAAAAACACCTGAAAAACTATACCAAATCACCTAAAATTTTAGATTTAGGCTCCACAATATATAATCGATCTTTTGCAATAACATTCACTCAAAATGGAGCTTATTTACAAAAAATAGCTTTTTCAAACTTTGAAACTTGAAGCTTGAAGCTTTCAATAATGGCTGAACAACAATTCTCTGTTGGATTTGTGAGTTTTTTTAATAAGAATCTATTGTTAGCAATGGTAGAGTTTCATTATGAAGCAAGTTGGAAAATGAGTGTTTTTAATAAGTCGATTGATATGGCGATCGAAGGTGAACTATTTAGATGATTTTGGAAATAGAAATTCAATCCCTTTATCAGTTTGTAGTTGGGTTTATTCGATTTTTCATGATAAAAGGTAACATAAATAAGGTGTATGTGATGTGGGTTTGTAAAAGAAAAATTAATAAGAATTGATCTATTGATATCAATGGTGAAGTTTCATTAGGCATGAAATTTGGTCAATGTAGTTAAGCACTGAAAACCTTCGCTAAATTATGTAAATTAACTTTATGAGTTGAACTAGAGTGTAATTATTTCTATATTTAAGTTACAAATACACTAATAATGTTGAGATTGCTTGAATTCAAGGGTGTACCTAGTGGATAGTAATGTGAGCTGAGAATCATGAGATTTCAGGTTCAAATCTCAATAGAGATAAAAACACAATAAACATTATCTTATAAAATTAATTGACGTGTACAAAAGCTAACCCTAAATACTATCGTTATAAAAAATAAAAACACGATAATAATATCACTAAGATTTATTCAATCTTGTTGTTTGAATTGAAGATAGATATTTTCTTATTCCTGGATTCATATTTTATGATGAGTAAATTTTAAACACGTCACTAGAGAAGGGCCTACACAGGTAGGTCTCCTTTAGGTTTATCTTGCATCGACCTAGATTTTTCTGTTTCACTAGAAATTATTCATTTACTTTATGATTACAAAACTATAAAATTGTGAATTATACAATTAAGAGAACAAAACATGTATGAATCAAATCTGCTAGACAATTATATAATTAGAAGAAGATATTCATACAATGGTCCTAACCTTATAATAAAGGCTTTTAGCCATTTATATTTCAATAACACATAAAATAATTCATAAATAATAACAATAAAAAAATTATCTAACACTAAAATTTAGAAGAAGATCCTAGAATAACGGTGATTATGCTTTTATCTGTGCTCCTACAATGTTAAACTTCAATAATATCGAACTCCCATTTGAATATTTTTTATTTTACCAAAACGCCACATGAAATATTCCTCCCCATTAATTTTGCTAAAATATAAATATTCCTCTCCATTAATTTTGGGCGTCCATGTTAGCATGGAAAAAAATTTCGTTGGAATAAAATAACATATGAAAGTTTGTTATTTTTAATGGAATAATTGAGTCAATAAACTAAAGACGAAGGTATTTTTGTTACTAAAGTCAAACAAAGCGATAATAATTTAATTTTCAATAGTTGGGGCTAAATTTGACCCTTAATGTAATTACCATGCTTTGAAGTACGTCCTGCTAGTCCATAATTAATTTGCTTAAGGTTGTAATTAGCATTCATTAAAATAATTTTGTTAACTTGAATAATCACTACAAAAAAAACTACAGTAACACAAAGGATTTAGTAAAGTGAAAAAAAAATCGTATATTTTCTTGAACTGAAGCAGATAATGGTTAAGATTAAATGAATATAATATTTCAGTATCTTTTTTTGATTGTTAAAATTTGCTTCTATAAATTACAAAGACCAAGAAAGCATATAATAAGCTATTGATGACTACGTAAAGTGAATTATGTTGGAAAATGATTTTAATATCTCAAAAAAATATTCATATTATTGTCTAGATTCATTCTTTCACATCAGCTTGTCAATGAGTATTAATATATTATTTAACATATTTCTATCATTACTTTTTGGGAGAATAATCCAACCATTGAATAGCATTATATAGGTTTCATTGGGTAACAACTTTTGTTGCTACTAATCGTTTCCAAAATGATGAGAAATGAATCTATTATCTCTGAGAGAAATTCTTCCTCCGAAATAACTCTCTTGTGCTGGGTTTTCTTTTTGTTAATCTTTGTTAGTTTATGTGTTCTTAATTTTATACTAAAAGAGCTAGTTAAATTCTGGGGATACATCTATATCGAGCGAAATATCTTTAAGGACGGGGTCTTTTGACACGCCTCAAACTATGAGAATTCCTTACAAGTGTTCGTGATGAAGTATATTTCATAAAGTTTCCAACCATGACACTATGTTCAGTCACATTTACAACAACAATGTTACGTCAAAACTGACTTAATACATAAATATGCCCTTTAATTTGGCCTCATTTCACATTTATGCCCTCCAACTTTGGGTGTGCACAAGTAAACACTTAAATTTCTATAAAGTTGAACAAATAAACACACACGTTCAACGTGATGTCCTGCGTGTATTATGCCACATGGAACTCATGTGTCTACTTAAGTTCAACTTTATACAAGTTTAAGGGGCCGTTTGGTTACTGGATAAGGGCAAAGTTAATACATGAATAACTTGGTTATTCATGTATTAATTTTTATACCATGTTTGGTTTGTAAATAGAATAAAAGTTATCCTTGTGTTAGTTTTATACAATGTTTGGTTATATTTTTGTAATTCTACATAACTAATACTCACATAAATATCGAAAACCGAAAAACCAAACCGAACCAAATTAATTCGGTTTTTCGGTGTCGGTTTTTCGATTCGGTTTCGGTGTTTTTTTTTCGGAATTTCGGTTTTTCGGTTCGGTATTCGGTGTCAGGGTAAGAAAAATTCGGTGCACCGAAAAACCGAAATTTTATTAACTAAATTTAAAATAATATTTTAATTTTATTAATTATATACTTGGTAACTTGTGTTTGTGAGTTGTGACTCCTATTGTTTTTTATTTGAATGAAGTTGAATATTAAGGCATTTTTAACTTTGTATTGTTTTAACTTTTAAATTTCAAGTGTTGAATTCTTGGTTTAAATTGTTGGCTGCTATTACAAAGAGTGTTTGTTGAAACAAAAAATCGGAAAGAGAAAAAAAAACTTCTTTAGTTCTTTGTTGGAAACTTTAACTATTAAATATGTTAATTGATTATTTCGAATTTTCAACTTTTATCTTTAGTTAAACGTTTTGATAATTTAATTTTCACTTTATTTTTTATTTGCTTGCACCGAAAAATCGTTTTAAAAACACCGAATTAAACCGAACCGAACCGAACCGAACCGAAATATTTTGGTTTGGTATTTGGTGCACATTTTTTCAAAACCGAACACCGAACCGAAATTTAAGAAAATCGAACCGAATGCCCACCCCTAGTTGATAGGTTTTTAAATATTGTATAAAAGTTATTTATGTATTAATTTTATACGGTGTTTGGTTGGTAAGTTTAAAATGTTGTATAAAAATTATTCCTGCATTAGTTTTATACAATGTTTGGTTGTGTTTTAGTGAATCCACATAATTAATACTTACATAACTTATGAGGAAATCTATGTATAATTTTATGCAGGGTAGAAGGTGGAATAAGTTATGTGGGTATTAGTTATACATGGATTAAATAATATATTTACATATTTACCCTTATTAATTAACTTTTAATTTTTTTTAATTATGTGTGCTTTTAAAAAAGTTACTATTTATTTTTGTCTTGATAGTTGCTTAATTATTTTTAGTTTCTTTGCTTTATTTTTTATTAATTATTTTCTTTGGCGATAAGATAGTGCCGGTTAATTGTAATTAGTTCTTTACTTAGTTTCTTTGCTTTATTTTTTATTAATTATTTTCTTTGGCGATAAGATAGTGCCGGTTAATTGTAATTAGTTCTTTACTTAGTTTCTTTGCAACGCACGGCCAATACATGTATTATAATATTTTTAGTTATTTCTTATTTACTTAATTACTTATCCTATTCAATACAAATTACTTAACTGCTTTTAGTTATTTGTTATTTACTTTAGTGTTTTTAGCTATTGACATTTATTTAAATTTTAATGTGTTATTAAGATAGTTGTTTATTTTAATGGATATAATAAATATTAGCTCGCTAAACATTTTTGGAATTAAGAAATAAAAATTAGTTTATTGTATTGTAATTTGTACATAACTAAATCATGTATAACTAATACCTATATAATTAAACCCTGCATAACTAAACCATGCATAATTAATACCTGCATAACTAAACCCTGCATAACTAATACCTGCATAACTAATACCTGCATAACTAAACCCTGCATAACTAATACCTGCATAACTAAACCCTGCATAACTAATACCTGCATAACTCTAACCAGTAACCAAACGGCTCCTAAGTGTCTAATTGTGCACACCCAAAGTTAGAGGCATAAATATGAAATGAGACCAATATAAATTAAAATAAATAAATACCAACATTGTAGTTAAAATTTACCCTTTTTAGAAAAATAATGCAGATATATATAGTTACATTGCGTTACATGAATTACGTTAAAAAGGATAAATATGAGGTACAACTTACAATTCTTAATGATTATGTTATGTGATTCATATGATGCTAGTAGAAGTAACCCATGAAGGAGTTCATATAATTTCTGCCTAAAAAATCCCAATGGGGATCTATTTGTCACGCCACAAATTCGACCCTAGTGCAATAGGTATAAACATGTGATTTGTTACTATTTTCAAATTTCAACCCATTTTTAACTTAAAAGGTATATATCTTAAAATTTATTCATTATTTTAATTTTTATTTCATTTTTAGTAGATTTTACTTGAAAAAAAATTGAAAATCACAAAAAATTCATTGTTATAAATTCATTGAATTTGTGGATTGTCCATATTCTCAATACACGAACTACTTACATTCATGTATGTGTATTCACTAGGTTTTATGAACCATTTTGGAAAAGAATGTATCTATTAAATATGACACTTAATATGGTGACCTTTTGAGTGATTTATCCATCTATAAATAGGGTTGTTCATTCACCATTGTAGGTGAGAGACTTAAAGACATTTAAATAAGATGATCTCTACATTCTACCCTCCATCTCTTTGGTCTATATTTTTTGTTGTATATTGCTTATATTTTACAACAATATTCTTTTTTTTTATATGTAAATATTTGTATTAATGTGAAGTACATATGTAACTCCCACTAATTATATTCATTATGGTTTTTTCTCTCACCTCTCATCCCCATCCATGATCTTAAATGGATTAATATCATATTCATGACAACTCTTTGTGATCCTCAATCCTTTTTTATAAATATTGACATTTGACATAGTATTATACACACTTAAAACAGTTGAAAAAAATGAGAATATTTCTATGCTCTCTTCTCTTGTCTCTTTGTTTATTTTGTGTAATGTTTGTTTCTTATTTGTAGTTATTGTACAACTTTCTACTATTTTGTTGTTATTATATATTATTGAGAATTTATAGTGATTTGTTGTTTTGTATACATTAGCTTGGCATTTGGTATTTTAGTATCCTCATTTGCATATTGTATTTGTACAATAGTTAGTTATTTTTACTTTATGCACTTTTAATCAATTTTATAATTAAAGATGTATTCTTTTTATTTGGAAGATAGATGAACTATCTATCGTAAAAATGATGGAATTTTTTTTTAATAAATACCAATAGATTTGAAAGGTAAAAAATATGTCATTTGCAATACAAAAATTGCATGAAATATTTTAGAATAACACGTTTCAAGAACTAGTATTATTTGAAAGTATGAAGATCTTTAGAAATGTTGAGAACTTTTTATTCTTCATTAAAAAAAACTCCACAATAAATAAAATTATCATTTATCATCTTTCTATTATTTAATTATTTTTAGTAAAAGTAATTCATTCACGTGATAAAAAAGAAAAAGAAAGAACAAATAGGCATTAGTTAAGAAAATTGTCGTAAAAATAATTTTTTTCATGATATAAAGGAAAAAAGAAGAACAAGTAGGTATTAGTTAAGAAAATTATCGTAGGTTAAAAAAAGGCCTGCACATATTAGTTATGCATGGTTTAATCATGTATGTATTAATAATATCGATATTAATTATATAGGTATTAATTATGCAGTGTTTAGCTATGTAGAGATTCGTTATGTAAGTATTAATCATGTAGAAGTTACAATACATTAGTGAACTAATTCTTATTTCTTAATTAAACGGAGAAGGGTCTAAAATACCCTTGAAATATTGATATTGTTACAAAAATATCATTCGTTTACCTTTTGGCCACAAAATGCCATTGAGGTTAATCTTTATGGCCCTATTATGCCCTTTTCACAAACAGACTAATTACTCCATTTAATTAACAATTTCATTTATTACGTGGCACTATTTGATTCGTTGAAAAATTAATTAATTAAAACTTTAATTTACCCAACCCAAATTCGGATCCATCCAAAATAAAACAACTCAACCATCTTCTAAAACTCAATTAAAAAACAGAGAATTCAACGAGTGGTTCATCAGTTTGTTTTATCATCGTCAATTTTCATGTTTTGAGTAATGCATGAGATTTTATTTTATTTTATTATTATCAATAATAATGTTTATTATTTTTTGTTTAACCTATTTAAATTTCAGAAGCTACTGCAATCCAAGCACGAAACGAATCATTTTTCACCGGTATTCGGATTCTACCCGACCCGATATCTTCTCTCGCTAAGCAGATTTCCAAATCTTTCTTTTCCAATCCATGAGACGTCGATTCAATCTACGGTGTATATTGACCGACGTTATCCGGTCACCGGCGTTCATTCTCCGGTCTTATCAGCATATTGATATCTGTGTATGGACTAGGTTGAGTTAAAGCTTAAATCATGGCAATCTTCGACGATGAAGATGAACCACTTGCTCAATAGCTCGAATCGGAGATCTTCACTCTCTCCGACCCTTCTATGTTTTTAATTGGGTTTTAGAAGACGGGTCAGATGTTTTATTTTTGGGTGAATCCGGATTTGGGTTGGGTAAATTAAGTTTTAGTTAATTAATTTTTCAACGAATCAAATAGTTAGGGGTAGGCATTCGGTATTCGATTCGGGATTTTCAGATTTCAGGTTCGGTGATTAAATAATTGGTAATTAAAAGTAGATATCAAATATCAAATTTTTAAATTTCGGTTCGGTAATTCGGTAAACGGGAAATTAAACTTCGGTTTGGTACGGTATTCGGTAATACTGTATTGAAGTTGAAGTCGATTATATTACAAAGTTAACACTATTTCTCCAATTATTTCTATTTTTTATGTGGAGACACAATATAATAGAAGATCAACAATTAAGAAAACATCAAGAAAAACAAATTGATACAACTAAAAGACATATGTATTTGGTTGTTTATGTTTATTCTTTTAACTTTCCCTTTGAACATATACCAATTAGTAATGGACATGTTGATATGTGACCTTCATTAAGTAACTAATTCGGTATTTGAGAAATACCGAATACCAAATGGTATGAATGTCTCATACCAAACCCAAACCCGAATACCATAATTCTAAAATTTTACTCCCAAATATCATACCGAATATCGAATTACCGAATTACCGAATACCATATTACTAAAAATTTCGATTCGGTTCGGTAATTCGATATTTTATGCCAAGCCTACAAATAGTGCCACGTAATAAATGAAATTGTTAATTAAATGGAGTAATTAGTCTGTTTGTGAAAAGGGCATAATAGGCCCATATAAAGGTTAACCCCAAGGGCATTTTATGGCCAAAAGGTAAACGAAGGGTTTTTTTTTACCAATTCCAATACTTCAAGGGTATTTTAGACCCTTCTCCGTAATTTAAAAAATGTTTAGTGAGCTAATAGTTATCATACCCATTAAAATAAATAACTACCTAAATAACACAATAAAATTAAATAAATACCAATAGCTAAAAACAACAAAGTAAATGAGAAATAACTAGTAATTAAGTCATTTGTATTGAGTAGGATTAACCAATTAAGTAATTTAAACTAAATTAAAGAACAAATAACTAAAAATAAATCAATACATGTATTGACAGTGCGTTGTACAGAAACTAATCAAAGAAATTTAATTAATTTAACTAGAAAACAATTAATAGTCACTGCCTTACTGCCAAAGAAATTAAAAGTAATAAAGCAATTAACAAGACAAAAAACCTCAAAGAAAAAAAATGGTAGTGCTTTTCTACGTGTATTAATTATTTAATTTATTGTAGATTAATATACAGTTAAAAGTAAATTGATAGGAGTAAATGTGTAATTTACTATTTTAATACATGTATAACTAACACCCACATAACGTATTCCATATTCTATCTCGCATAATTATACATAGATTCCCTCATAAGTTATGTAAGTATTAATTATGCAGGATTACAAAAAATGCAATCAAACACCGTATAAAATTAATACATGAATAATTTTTATACAACATTTGTAAACCTACCAACCAAATATTGTATAAAATTAATACATGAATAATTTTTATACAATATTTAAAAACTTACAAATCAAACACTAATATAAATTAGTACATGAATAACTTTGATCCTATTTGCAAACCAAAAATGGTATAAAATTAATATATGAATAACAAAGTTATTCATGTATTAGGTATAACTTAAACCAGCTACCAAACGACCCTGGGGTACATCAAGAGCTCGAACTCACTGGATGACCCAATTCGGGTGAACATCGTTATGTTTCTTTTTGAAATTCATAAGAGATGAATACGAGTGTATCGAAAAAGAAAAAAAGTGAACACGAGATCATTGTGTAACTCTAACCAAATTCACTTTACGTTATTAAGTTATTACTCAATTTGTAAAAGTAAATGCAATATGTAAAAGGAAAATAAAAATTCTCCTCTCATATCTATGGTATGTTTCTTTTTTTCTTTTTAGGTGTGTAATTCTACATATTAATATTTACATATTGCCGTTAATAAAAAATACATAGAGATAGATGCAGCCAATAGCTTTGGAAAAAGTTGTTTTTTCAATCATCGAAGTTTCCACAGCTCATAAGATTGAAGTGTAAAAAGCATACCCAAAGTATTTTGATTTTATGATCAGTTTCATATATAAATTATTAGGAGTGTGAGTTTCCTACCTGAACTATAACCAACTGTTTATCTAAACACGCCTAAAATATCAGTTGAGCTTCATACCAAAAATTCCAAATAGGAAAAGTGAACAACAGATAGTTAAGGTGTGTTTCCGATAAACATTTGGTGATCGTTCAGGTAGGTACTCACGCACATAATAATTCGTGTAAGAAACTCAAAAAAACAAAATGAATTAGGTGTATTTTTTACTCTTAACTCAAAACTATCACCAAATGTATGTTGAAACACCTTAACTATCAATTGTTTGAAAATTCAGCTAGAAAAGTGAACAAGTGATAGTTAAAGTATGTTTTGACAAACATTTGGTGATAGTTCATGTATGTAACTTACATATATGTAAGAGAAAATAGCCAAATGCCCCCTCAATCTATTATTGGATTACCAACTACACACTTATACTTTACGAAGGTCCTATTACCTCCTTGAACTATTTTAAAGTGAAATTATTTGCTCCCTAAATACTGAGGTGGCAAAGAAAGTGTAGTTCACTCTCTTTGAGAGAGTGACTTTGAGAGAGTGAGAGGCAACAAAAATAATTAAAACTTTAATTTTATAAGTATTTCTTTTATTTCATATTACTTTTCTGATTTTTTTTTGAATTTTTATGTTTTCTTTTATTCTTATTTATTTTTTCCATTATTACCTTCTTCCTCTTCTTTCTTTTCATCTTCAACAGGGCAACACCGGCTCACCTCCACTGTCAGTCCCGCATCATCCATTCATCACTAAGCCAACTCTCATATTCAAATCACACACTTGTCACTGTAGCTTCACTTCTCACTTATTTGGAAATTTTGCGGTAACTCAAAATTAAAATCGAAATTCAAGAGGATTGAACTTTAGTGTAAAAATGAAGAAGAATTCATTGGGTAACAACCCATTAACTTAGAAGAATTTATTTACAAAATCATTGGGTAACAAACTAATTAATGGAGAAAACCCATTTATTGAAATGGTTGCAAGAATCAATCAGACTTCTTAAGTTAATATTGTTAAATCGAAATCAACACTGGTCTCTCCGCTAGCCAGCACCAGTATCTTCATTTCGGCTAACTTGTGTTGTTTACTAGTGATTTTTCAAAGCATTATTTTCTGTTCAATACTAGCAATGGAAACAGAAGTGATTCCGACAATGGAGTTTTCCGTTCTCCTTAAGCTTCAATAAAGAACATCGAGATTCTGTCGGTATTCAGATCTCCTCTAAAGGTCTAAGAAGATGTAGTAGTCATGGAATGTATCTTATCTGAATAAGCATTTTTTAAAAATCTGAAAAGCATTGTTGAAGACAAAGAAAAAGAGGAATGGAAAATGAAAAAAAAAAGTAGAAAAGGAAAATATAAAAGGAAAAAAGCATAATAGAGAAAGAGAATTATTTTTTTATATATAAAAAAGGGTAATAATAAGTGGCAGGGCGCGTGCAAATCATTGTTTGGTGCGAATCTGGGTGTTCGATTTTAAGGGGATATATATTTCATTTTTAAAATGTTCAAAGGACTAATAGGACTCCCATGAAATATAAGTGTGTAATTGGTAATCTGGTTATAAATTGGGGGGTCACTTGTCTATTTTCTCTATATGTAACTTGAAAAACTGAAATGATATAGGTATACTGTGTAAATGCGTGTATCACGTTAACATTCTGTTTGGATGGTTATTACATATTGTTTCATAATGTATTGTATTATATTGTATCGTACTGTATTGTTCTAATGAATATAGTGTTTGGATAGATTTTATCGTTTTCCATCGTTACATAATGTAACATATCCATAATTTAAATGATAAACCTACAAGAAAAGTAAGATACGGAATAGAGCTACTATGAAAAGGTACGGTAAATGATAAGTAGAATTATTAAAAAAATAAGTAAAGACAAAATGAGAAGAAAATATTAAGGTAACTACGCAATCAAACCAAATTGATCGTTATATAAAATAAATCTTTTTTAGTCGTTATCTAACAATGAATTTAAACGATAATATATAGTAAGTACAAATCTACAAGAAACATAGATAAACCCAGTAGCGGAGCCACCTTATACCTTCAGCAAAAAATTATATTATTTATACATGATTAAAATATTTTTTTAGGTATATATAGTAGATGTCGAACCTCCTTCGGCTACTTCATTTGTCTATTTCTGAATCCCCTTATTGAAAATCTTGGCTCCGCCACTGAATAAACCTACAAAAAAAGTAGGGTACACCTTACAAGGTAAAACCACTATAAAAAAGATAGGTAGCGGATAAAACAAAATTATTAAATAATAAGTAAAAACAAATAAAAAAAATATTAAGATAATACGCGATCATATCAAACCAGTCATTACATAAAATAGATATTTTCGTCGTTTCCAAAACAATAACACAAGGTGGCAACTCATTTCTGATATTATGCTACGTAATTTCCTTGTATCTCTCAAGTCATTCCAATTACAATTAGGGGGGGGTCAATGGTTATTTAGAAAAAACCCGACTAAACCTACCGGCCCTTCTTCTTCTTCAATTTTCTGAAATTCTAAAAAGGAAAACCTAAAGATTTAGATAGACATACAGGAGATCGGAGAGAGAAGAAAAATTTGGAAAGTTAGCAATTTTCTTTACTTTGTGGGATAGAGACAGAGATAGAGAGCACAGTTAGGAGAGAGACACAGAGCTCACGTGCTCGCCGGAGTTTGACGACGGCACCACCACAGCTCCACGGCTGCTCTACCGCGGTTTATCCATTGACGCCGGTGAACTCTCCACCTGGAAATAGAAAGAACAACCCCAAATCCACCATCTCTCTCAATCTCAAAATATCCCCTCCAGTGCCTCACAGACCATCATTTGTCATTGATTACTCTGTTTCATTGAGAAAAAACCAGTTGGATTATTCTAGATCCGCGAGATTTTCAGTCAGAACAAGTGCGGTTTCGTTAAAAAAAGTTTCAGAATCTTGTCGAGGTCATTGGTAACATTAAGGCTCCGTTGGAGGTCCCTGTTTTCAGCTCAAAAATTCATTTGTGAGGTTCATTTCTTTCTATTACAGCTTGTTTTGGTGTTGATTTTTCTTCTTATGAGTTAAATGCACTTTGTTGCGAATTATTTGTTATTCTTGTTTAAGGGTTGATTAAGTTGAATGTTTCATATTAGTACTGTTTTTGATACCACTTGCTTCTATACTTATGAATGTGCAAAGAACATTAGTGAGCTATCGAGATTAAAGATATTAGACATGAATTCAGGTTTTGGTTTTAGACTAAAAATTAATTGGAATCCATGTTTTAATCAATAAAAGACTGCATAATTTTGTTATTTCCTTGCTGTTAATAAGCCAACATAGAACTTAAGTTTATCTAGAATTTAGAAATATAATGGGTTTAAGACTCCAAGATTTTAGAAGCTTTAAAAGCTAACGTTGGAGTTCTTATTGTGCTTTTGGTATCCAGTTCATTTCATGATAACCTTTTTTGAGAAAATTCAATAAGTATGTCTAGCAGTTGAGCAGATTACATGTTATTTGGAAATAAGTTTGAGTAAATAGTTGTGTTTTTACACCTTGGGTATTTAAATTATCTTTGTAATTATTCTTGTTGAATGTTTAATTATGGGCAATCGTGAAATATTGGATTGTTGCCGGGGGCTTTATTTTCCAAGTATGACATGATGAAGGCCCCATTAATTGTGAGAGAACGAGATTAGTTGTGGATTAATCCAAGGCTCGTTTCAAATAAAAAAGAAAGACTGAAATAATGGATAAGTTTAGTTGTCTCGAATTACAAGAGACGAACAAATGCCTCAAATGCTAGATGAGCATTGGATACGTTTTAAAATGTTTGTTTCAATTAAGAATGCGGTTACATATCTTTCTTGAGATACTTAAAACGACGCATCTTGGCCAAAATTGTTCTAATAAGTAACTTTCATTAACTCTAACCAAGACGTGTAGACAAAGCTTATTAGGTGTGATGCACTCGAGCGAAGAAAACAATTATGCTTCTAAGTCGGTGTATGTCAAGCCCAAGAATGCGGTTACGCATCTAGGCTAAGACCAATAAAAGTTCAACATAAAAGTTCGAGCACATCATGGCTTGTAACACAATTTATCCAAAATTCATGTAAGCTAAGTATAAGCCGATAAAAGTGACCGTGCTAAAATCACAAGACTCAGGGATGTCTCATACCTTCCTCCAGGTCAACAAAATTCCTTATTCGGTCTTTTGTGTTCGCTGGACAAAAATAAAAAGTCATTCCTTTTTGATTAGGGACTCGCTAAGACTTGGAACACCATAACTTAGTTTCAAGTGACGACTCTGTTGAATAAAAAATCTCTATTCAAAACTGTCACTTCGATGCTTGTGGTTTTTCAAGGTTTCTCTTTGTCTTGTGGGTTTTGTGGTCTCTTCTCTATTGAAGGCCACTCAGCTCCCAGGAACTTCTTAACCTTGTTAGCTCTTTGTTTTATTTGAGTCTCCTAGAAGCTAGGAGATCTATCGTATTCTTAAGCAGAAAGGATTTCAATTCCTTGTGCTTATAGGGCTGGTTCAGCCCTCTTATATTCCAGGAACAAAAGGCTCTGAGGGCTGCTCAGGACCCTTTTATTCTGCATACTCATCCACAAACCCCAGTAAACTGAGGTCAGTATGTTCATCAGCCCTGAAGGTCATCTCCCCCTGAAGTCTCAGCTACCAGTTCTCCTTGCTTCTGTCTTGTATCTGTGCTCAGGAACTTATCCTGTAGTACAGCTGGTGATTCAGCAGGCTATACCAGAGGTATGGCTGTCTCTGGCTGACTAATGACTATAGTTTTGCTTGCCACTGAGTAGGTGCCTGTTTCTTTTCTTTTTTTTTTGAAGCTGGTAACTTTAGTCTATATATCCACAGGTATACTACAACAAAAGTGTAGTTCCCCGTCAAAAGTGTTACAACTTACAGAATAAAACAGTCTTAGTCTAAACTGCTGCCTATAAAAAATCTATCACATCAGAGGCCTGTTTCTTCCCCTTTCCTTTGTCTTGTATACCTACTTTGGGAGGGGGAGCTTTAGTGTTCAGAGGGTAATACTCAGTTTCATGACCTATGATCATATACTCATTGCAATATTTAGTCCACCAGTCATTGTCCACCTCTTGTTCTCTAGTAGTTCCATTAGGCTCCTCAATAAACATTACTTCAGGCAGGGGTTTGGTCACATCCAAATCAATCAGTATTTGAGCATATGAGATCCTTCCTTCTTCAGCAGTCAACCTATCAGTACACACTGGTGTCCGTTTCCCCAAATAGTTCCAATTCTACTTAGGCTTTCAGTTGACTAGTAATGAATTGGTAGGTTGGGGAAGGTATCCCACAATGACATTTGTCGAATTGACTCACCCATATCCATACGAAAGTCGGGATTCCACTGTTTAAGAAATACCGGTCGAGAATCAAAAGTGTAAGGGCCATTTTGAAGGACCTTTTGTTTATCATGTTCATCCTCGAACCTGAATGTGTAGTATCCTTCGTCACAGAGGACCCTAGGTGCTGTGACAAAATTCCAGATAGCATACACAAATTTGAGCATTTGTTTAAATGGGGGGTTCTTCCCTACTACATACCCTATCATTGCTCTGTCCCATTTCCTAGTTTGTCGTTCCAATGCTTCTGGATTTAGCTTTCCGACCTTAACCCCCTCTTTTAAAACGGGAGGAAAGTAGCTAAGTTACCTTTGTTTGGATCTCGATTGGCAGTAGCAAACGTCGTAGGTATGCTCCACGTAGAAAACGTGAGTTACCCCACCACCTGTACACCCCCAACGCCTTCTTGAGCTGGGTCTGGTGTCATAACCACTGGAAGCTTCATTTTCAAAAGTAATGCCTTCGTCGGAGCTTGATGTGCCTTAGATCCACTACTCGCACCTTCCACTCATTGAGAGAGTTGGATGGGTGGTAGTGGTTTATTAACCCCATTCTCCAGTGTAACTATCTTCTCTGTATCTGCTGGTGTTGCTGCCGTTGGGCCAGGTTGTGCAGCCTTAACTGGAATATTGCATTTTGCCAGTGGAAAAGTACGTTTCCGGGCCATAGGTGTACGTGCACTTATGGAGCCTCTTCGGCCTGGAGATCTTGCTACTGTTTCATGGAAGATTCAAATACATTCATAATGTGATAGTAAAGAGAAATTTGTTGATTCCTAATGCCTATTTGAAATAGTTGTGTTGTGTATGTGTTGTTTTACTATAACCAATTTATAATATAGCTAGTCATATTATAGTAAATGAAATACAGATAGTGGATTTCCTAGGCTTATTGTAATTAGCTATCTATGTAAGCACACTTTTGGAGATGGCCAGCATACCCTTAATGCTGAAGAATACATATTACCAGTTTCAAAAAAAAAATATAGCTAGTCATCAACTGAAAAATTGAACCAAACCGATAAGAACCAAACCAATTGTTTTTATTTTATTTGGTTTGGTTATAAAAATTTTAAAACCGATTAAATTAATTTGATTTTGGTCTAATCAAAAACCGAACCATGAACACCCCCAGCTGTAGAATTCTCACGAAAAAGAAAGAAAATGTCATACTAACAAATTGATTTAAAGATACTAAAGAAAAACTAATGGCAGCTAGACGGAGATTCTAAGTATACTTTGTTTCAGGCAAGAAGCCAAAAGAAACAAAGAAGACTGGAAAGGGGGAAAGACAGATAAATCCCACATGCCTCCACACCCTCACTAGACTAACCCGCACCCACCAAACCACCAATCTCAAGTCATCTTCTTCTCTTCCTGTATCTATTTACGTGTTCTGCATTTTAGTCAGCTTTATTTTCCCCTACTTCTCATGTCTATGTTGATGTATTCAATAGGGAACTGAGATAAGTTTCCTTATTCTAAAGGTTGTTTTTATTATGTTATTTATTTATATGGCTATTGGAGTTTTGTTTCATTTCTGTCATTTTCTTTGATTTTGGTTTTGTTTTATTTAAATTATGGGGAACACACGAGTCAAAATTGTATCTGTCATGGTTTATTATACCATTTTCTGATAGAGATTGGGTTTCTATGCCTCTTTTGAATTTTCTTGTAGTAAAGAAGACAATTGTTGGAAGGTTGAAGGCAGAGAGCTGAGGGAGTAGAGAGAGAGAGATAGATGGAAAATGGAGGGGATAGTTTGGTGCCTAAACTTGCGGGGTGGAATTTGAATGATTCAAATAATCCCAAGAACAATGATGGGTTGTATCAGGTTCTAAAAGCAGTTGAAGCTGCTGAAGCCACCATTAAGCAACAGGTTTGCTAATCCTTCCCCCACGTGAATGTCTGTATGTGTTCATAGACTGGTTGTAGTGACTGTTATGATCAGTCTATCGGGAACAATTTCTATTTTTGTTTTATGTGTTCACAGAATGGTTTCACTGACTGTGATGATGAGTCTACTTTCTTTTTTGTTGTTTCAAATAGAAGCTATGTAAACTGCAAATGGACTTCAATCATTCCAATAGGATCAATGTTGAATGTCTCTTGGTCATATGTTAGATAAAACTGTTGCTCTGGACCTAAATCTTTGTCCTGTCCAAGATGGATTACTCTAGGCCTTCCTTTTAAAAGGCTATTCCATGTTTGCGCAAACTGAGTTGCATAAGGTAGTCTAGAGATAGATAAATGATACATCAGTCACTGTCCGGTCAACAGTCAAAGGTTGCATATAGGCCTTTTCTGCAAAGATAGTTAAATAGAAGCTATTTAAACTGCAAATGGACTTCAATCATTCCAATAGGATCAATGTTGAATGTCTCTTGGTCATATGTTAGATAAAACTGTTGTCTGGACCTATATCTTTGTCCCGTCCAAGATGGATAACTCTAGGCCTTCCTTTTTTAACAAGCAATGTCATGTTGTGCTAACTGAATTGCAAAAAGTAGTCTAGAGATAGATAAGTAATAAATCAGTCACTGTCCGGTCCAACAGTCAAAGATAATTGCATATAGGCCTTTTCTTTCACCAGCAATGCCAGCTCAAATTGCATCAAAGTAGAACCATTGGGTTTCAAGTAGCAGTCTTTTTATTGACTGAAATAGGAAAAAGTTGAAAGAAAGAAAGAAGGTATGAGAACTAATATCTTCTTTACCTGTTTGAGTTGCTCTTGCTCTTTTCAATCATCTTCTCAAGGCTCCTTCTCTTGTTGGCAACATGAATACATTGTTAAT
This sequence comes from Solanum appendiculatum, assembly GCA_018342035.1. Classification (NCBI taxonomy): domain Eukaryota; kingdom Viridiplantae; phylum Streptophyta; class Magnoliopsida; order Solanales; family Solanaceae; genus Solanum; species Solanum appendiculatum. The sequence goes on from JAGDQO010000838.1 coordinate 94,600, forward strand.
GACTGGAATAGCCAAAGGTTCTCTCGGGAACCGGAAGTCTAGAATCAGTCTTCCTTAGTTGCATTTATTTACAACAATCTTTCTTAAGTGTGAAAAATGCTATGGTTGTGTCGAGCAGTGCATCATTATAGTTGTAATGATAGTTTTTTGGTTTCTGGTCTTGCTCAAGGTAGGCCTCTTAGTAGGTGTTTGGCCATAGGATTTGAGACCCCAATATCAAATTTTGATTTGAAATCAGCGTTTATTTATGAAATCTGCACAAAATTTTAACTTCAACTTCAAATTTCAAATTCTCCAAAAAAAAAAGGTAGAACTTCAAATTTCAAATGGTGATTTTAAATTTCTTAAAATGTAAAACTGGACCCATAAGTTTATATTTTGTAAAAAAGATTCATGCCCGACGTGGATAGATTGTCTGTACCATGTGGAATAATTATATTAAAGAATAACTAGTTACTATTATTTGTGATTTTTTGGACTAGTGAATCTTGTAATTATTTGTATTTGAAAGCTTGTAATAGTATGTAATCATAAACATTTATTTATTAAAGGAACATGGAGATATGCGATTTATTTAATGTTGCCTTGGGATATTTTGCTACCCTGTTTATGAACTATGGTTTGATCATTTGATAAGATTGTATAAGAGTTGAGGAAGTTTTGATAATTTTCACAAATTGGGGGGGTTTTAATGGTTATGAATAGAACTTTTTATTTGAAATTAGTAACTATTGTATATATTTATATAAGTGGACAAAACAGTACATGAGTTTTACTGAAACCATATGTACAAATGTAATCCTATTGCTATACTGATGTACCTCTACATCGAGTCTATAACATCAATGATAGTAGCAGTAGTATCATATGAATTTATTTGTTTACGCCAAAAACATAATAGCAACAGACAATTGAATTGGGAGATGGAAAAAATTCAAAGTTTGGTTGATCTATTATATTAGCAAAATGCATCATATTACATTTCTGATTTGTGGAGATGGCGTGAAAGTAGGAATGACATATTTACCATCCGTTGAGAATACAATTAAATAATACAAGTATGCTCTCTCTAACAGTTTAAGCTTTTAGATGAGATGGTCACACACTTCAACATAGTATCAAAGCAGGCAGAGGTCTTGAGATTGAATCTCACCGCCACCCGTATCAAAAAGAATTTTCACGTGCTTGGCCCATGAAAAAAGTCAGGCCCCCACGTGAGGGGGAGTGTTGAGAGTACAATTAGTAATAAAAGTGTGTTCTCTCTAACAACTTAAGCATTTAGATGAGATGGTCACATATTTCAACACCGTCAAATCATATTATAAGAGCCTGCTAGTGAGAGGAGAATCAGATTTTGCACACCAGTCTATTTGGATTCCTAAGGCGCCTAGGAAGGCTTGTTTCTTCACGTGGTTGGCTTCAAGGGGAATGATCTTGATAACAGTGAGGTTGAGGAAGGGGATGATTACCTCTGTTAGATGGTGCTACATGTGTATTGTGTAGGTGTTTGGGAGAAGATCATCTCTTGTTGCATTGCCACCTCGCTACGTGGTTATGGTCGCTGGTCCTAAATTGGTTTGGGATAATATGGGTGGTGCTGGTGCCGTGTATATTGAAGGAGGTGTTGTATGGTTAGGCCTTCAGGAGGAGGAAGAGAAGATGGCGGTTTGGATGTTGTTCCATCAACCATTATGTGGATTCTTTGGAGAGAGAAACATGAGAGCATTTGAAGAAGTTGCTAGTTTCTTTTTAGTTGGAAAATACTCTCTTATTTCTAAATTCTTTTTGGTGCACCTATGAGGTGCTACGTGAATAGAGGATTGGTGCTCTTGTGTAGAGAACCATATTTTGCTGTAGGTTCTCTGTTTTGGTATACTACTTGGCTTGTATATGTGATTTTCTCATCATTTATAAAATAATTTACCTTATAAAAAAATGGAAAAAAAAAACAAAAAAGAAGATATTGTCTGCTGATCCTATATGTATTTTTTCTTTTACAGGTTGATGAGAATAATCGATTAAGAACAGAACTTCAAAAGAAGATTCTGGAAGTTGAAAAATATGTAAGTAAAATTCATATCGGTTGTTACTTCATAGTCCAAAGTTGTCTTATACTTTACATCTTATGGTTCCGGAACATTGTACATTCTGAATATCATTGTTTTGACCATCTATTATCTTCTATTGCCCTTTTGCTTGTAGCCTTCACCAGAATCCATTTTTTTGTTTGTTACTTGCTAATGCAAATGATTTCTTTTGTATTACTTCCACATTATTATACATGTAGGTGTGATGGTTGTCAAATATATGCCCTTTTCTAGACTTGCACATGTTTAATGACATTATCTATGTTCCACACCTATATTTGATCGTAGGGGGGTTAACGGCTGATATAAAGTTGCCAGCTATTGCTAGCTACTCTGTACTTTTACTTTAAGGTAGCAGTTCATTAAGTGGACCATCTAGCTTCACTTTAAGTTGAATAATTCTTCAACTATGAAAATGCAGAAGGTAGTATGATTAAGACATAGTCAAATTAAAATTTGGATTCTTAAAAAAAGATTGAGCCTAAGTTCACATAACTAATCAGTACTTGCAAGTACATCTTGAGGAAACCACTATTTGAACTATTGCAATGCCAATTGTCAATTTTTTCTCTCTTAAATTTTCCAGCATTACTTAGGCCACTGCCAATAGCTCCAAGGCCAGTTCCAATATCCCTATATCGGCACCTAACCTGGATCCCACAAGCCTTACTCCTGTCCCAAACCAAGTCCCCGCCGTAACCTTACCAACCTTTCTTAAATCTACTTATTTGGTTCCATGTGGCATTTTGCTAAAACATATATATTCCTCCCCATTAATTATGGGTGTCCACATCAGCATGGAAAGTTTTTTCATTGGATTAAAATCACACATGGAAGTTTGTTAGGTTTTAGGGGCATAATTAAGCCAATAAACTAAACTGTTTGGGTATTTTTGTTACCAAAACCAAACGTCAGGTATAGTAGTTCTATTTTCAATAGTTGAGGGTAAGTTTGACCCTTTTCCCTTGTTAAAATGTAACTATCATGTTTTGAAGTACATGCTGCTAGTCCATTATTAATTTGTTTAAGGTTGTGTAAGTAGCATTCATTAGACTAATTTTGTTGACTTGGATAATTACCACATAAAAAGTACGGTGACAGAAAGGATCTAGTGAAGTGAAAAAAAAAGTTATCATTTATTTCCTGAGAACTGAAGCAGATAATGGTTAAGACTAAATGGATGTAGTGTTTCAGTATCTTTTTTCAGTTGGTAAAAGATGCTTTTATGAATTCAGTACCCAGCATAAAGGCAATGCTAGCTGGGGAAATTACAAAGACCAAGAGAGCACATTACGAGCTATGTGATGACTAAATGAAGTGAATCATGGCACTATGTTCAATCAATTTTACAACAGCAATGTTACACCAAAAATTAAGCAAAAAATACAACATAACAGAGTGCTTCTTGTCCTTGAACAGCCATCCATTTCTTTCTTTCCAGATGCACCAACACACTGTGGCTGCAATATTCTTCCATATGTTGTTCGACGACTTATGTATGCATTTTCTTCACCATCCTTGCAAAAACTGTAGGGTTATTCTGGGCATACACCAATAAATGCCCAAAAGGTTAGAAATTCTTTCCCCAAATCTTTGCTGTAAATTTACAATATAGGAAGAGGTGGTTGTTACCCTCAATCTGCTCTTTACGGGGCAGCAGGATTTCAGTATATTGGTGGATGGATCATCAAAGTTCTTTAATTTAGAAATGAGGAGATTGGTGGAGGAAGGCAAAACAGAATGCAAATATAGATACAAATTTACCATTCTTAGAAAAAGGATGCAGATATAGATACAATACATTGCCTGGATTAAGTTAGAAAGGACAAGTATGAACAGAGAGAAATCTCAGTTCTCTTGACAAGTTTTTGCTGCAGATTGCTTCCATAGATAGATGATGATTATCTCATGTGATTACAGATTTATATCTAGGAGACCAGACTAAATTTTAGTTGCGAAGGGAACCCAATCTGCTACTTCTTGTGAGGATTACATTTATACAGGAGACGAAGGAAGACTGCAGCAGTCTCAAGCTGCCAGTTTGGAAAAGTTAATGTCCCAACAATGCTTTGCTATTATTGTGAACAAATATGCAATTGATGCTCTTAGAGAAGTGCACCGCTAATTTTCAGTGAACTAACTACAAGTAGTACAAGTAGTACAAGCTCCAATATCTATTTTCTTTTTAATAAGGGATTAAGTTTTGATTCTTTTATACAATCACCATAATCTTTTTAAACAAATGAGCACAAAAGTCATTCTGTATTGCTGACATTACTGGTAATAAGTTTCCATCTCATTCTTACTGAATAAGTTTGCACATAGGCTTGAGAGTTGTGATAGCGGCGGTTACTGAAATTTATTTCTTCTATTGATAGATTTTTCATTCCCCACACAAAAAGAATTGAAATAATTGACAGAATATTAATCAAAATATTTAGGATTAACCACTATTCAACCAATTAGTAACTGAGATTCTAGACATTTATCGAACAGGAAAGAGAATTAACTCTAAGATAAAAGGAGTATGACAGAATAGCTTTTAGCTTCATTTAGGATCAATAAAATATGTAACTGTTTGTTGTACTACAGTGCTTAAGTTGTTATTTTTTTACTTCACACGAATTACGTAGGTTTAGGATCATGTTGCTTTCATTTAACTAGCTTTGAAACGCCCTGTCATTACTATGTAGAGCAATTTTCAACTCACTACATTTTATGTACTGCCCAACAATTTGGTAATTATGTGTACAATTATAATTTATTATCCCTTGGACTGACATGATCATCAAGGAGTTCAATGGATTAGTTTTATTTGCCAGTTCTAGTTTGTCATTGAAGTTTTCTACTGTCTGTCATGGTTCTTCTTGATTTAACCAAGCCATTGCCATGATGATGTTCTACTTTCATGACTATTGAAGACATTATTAAATAAATAAAGGCGTACTCTGACAACTTAAGCTTTTAAATGAGATGCTCACACGCAGACAATGGTCCTGAGTTCGAGTTTCATCACCACCCATTATCCAAAAGAATTTCCACGTACTCGACTCATCATAAAGAATCAAACCTCGCACTTGAGGGGGCCTGTTGAAGACATTATTAAATAAATAAAGTGTGCTTCTCTCTAAAAGCTTTACTTTTTTATTCTATTTGATGAGATGGTCACACAATTCAACAAAGACTTTGCTTCGGAGACTCCTCATCCTTTCTAACAGAATTATACCATTTGTGCTGCCTGCACTTCTTTGAAATAATGTATTGTGAATTTTGTGATAAGAAATTCAATTCCACTCGCATATCCAAGGTTCTTACAATATTTTGTATCACTACATTTTGCAGAGATCAGGAGAGCTGAAAGGTCAAACTCCTCATTCAGTTGGTCAATTGGATCATCTAAATGAGGCTGATAGAGCACATCCATCAACTTTGGGTTTTGGAAGTCAACTTCCTGAACTTAGAAATATGGATAGTATAGGACGTAATTTGTCAAGTAATATGTTTCTTGCAAAAGATCCCAGGCAAAATGATTTAGACTTGACTCTGCCAAATCAGGGAGAGAGCCAAACTGAATATAGCAAAGTGAATGGTACATTGAGAGCACTTCCTGGTGGTCTGACAACAACTGACAATTCTGGTGTTTCTCATTTCTCATCACCTTCGGCATCATTTTCACCCAACAGGTATTCACATAAATACAATTCATCATCTAAACAGCAGTTTACCAGGTGGAGGCATTACAACTTAGGTGTTACGAGCGCAGTATTAATAATGTTTGTGAAAAGAGTATTTAGCCAGCAGTTATCTTCATAGATACAAACAGAAACAGTGACATTACATTGGCTTAGGTAGGTATCAAATAGAAGGAGAATATGACAGACAGCTCAATTTATCTGGACAAGGTTTGATGCCAGTGGCCGAAGTTAACAGCAGTATGAAGAAGGTCTCTCTCTGTTTCTATTAGTAAATGTCATGTTATAACACACCATACTGGTTTTTTCCCTAATTTTAGTAATGTATCATTTTAGGATCTTGTTTTGAAGATCCAGGAGCATGAACAGGAGGTTGTACAAATGAGGAAATATCTTTCTGAATATTCCGTCAAGGTAATGAAAGAGCCTGTACTTTTAATACGTCAGTTTTGTTTTGTTATTTTATTGTCGAAGTGAATGGTTTTTGTTTTTGGTAGGAAGCACAAATTTGCAAAGAGAAATATGTTCTGGAAAAGCGAATTGCTTATATGCGCTTGGTAGGCCAGAGTGACTGTCATGTCAATTTCACTCATCTCTTCTTGGCCTTGAACTTATTTGTGCCTTTGCTCTTAACATCTGTGTAGGCATTTGATCAGCAGCAACAAGATCTTGTTGATGCTGCCTCTAAAGCGATATCATACAGACAAGACATAATTGAGGAAAATATACGCCTTACATATGCACTGCAGGTATGCCTGCACCTTCACGTGGACTCATATTTCCTCCCTCCATCTATTAGTGTGCTAATGATTAGATCCATATGAAGACGAACATGGTGTGTTTTCCAATTTTTGGATTATTGTGTTTTGGTGAATATTCCTTCCTTGCTCATTCTATTTGGATTTCTCAAATTCTCACCCATGCGGCTATTTATCTCTCTCCATCTTGTTTTTGTTTTAGTTATACGATGCGTTTCTTTGCAATCAACTTATGTTGTGTGGCTTTGATTCTTTTTACTGAAAGGATTTTATTTTTAAGGATTAGCCCGATGTTTTCTTGGGATGGTGCATATCTGCAATGAACTTATGTTGTGTGGCTTCGATTCTTCATACTGAAAAGATTTAATGTTTAAGGATTAGCCCGATGTTTTCTTGAGATGGTGCATGCACAGTTTTTGAAAGTATTCAGCAGCTTTGTTGAATCATGAGTAGAAGTTCTGTAACTTCGTCTCTGGTAATTAGAGTTAGCCTACTGTACTGAGTTACTTGTCAGTTGTCACTGGATAGTTGCATCAAAAGATGTTGAGCTGCTATCTGATTTTTTTATTGCAAAATCCCCCCCCCCCCCCTTCTATGATAGTATTATTGAGGTTAATGTATTCTTTCAGGCTGCACAGCAAGAAAGATCAACATTTGTATCATCTTTGCTGCCACTTCTTGCAGAGTACTCACTTCAGCCACCTCTAGCTGATGCACAGTCAATTGTCAGCAATGTCAAGGTTAGCATGGTTCTATCTACCTACCTACCTACTTACTAAAGGCACAAATGCTATGCCACTTCCTGTATCGATGCAAGAGAGAGAATAGGAAAAATAATTTATGGAAGGCACCAAGGGTTGCATCCTATAGATGCTATATGTAAAAGTAAATGCTACCTTACCACTGTAAAAACTGATTAATTCTTCCAGAGATCAGCAGAAGTTATATGATTAGCTGGAATTGCTGTTGTGCCACGTTACAGCAACAAATATGCCTCAATATCAAGTTAGTTGGAATCGGGTATATGAATCTTCTGTATTCATTCCGCTCTTGTTGGGTCTGTTCATTGTAATACCCAACAATTTGTCTTTTTGGACAAATTTTACGGGTTCTCTAAAACTAGAGATAGTGTCACATTCTATAGTTTTAATCCTGTAGGACTCATCCTTCCAGTGCAGCATACCCAGTATAAGCTGTTAGCTGTCTTTCTTCTTCCATAAGGACAGGGAACCACTAAATAGTCTCATTTGATGGGTCAAACATATCATCATTTCTGCGGTGTCGAGTTTTGTATTTGTTTGTCTTCTTTCTCAGTAAGTCTTCCATATTGTTTTGTCATCATATTATCTCCATTTCCATTAATTGGGCTGAAGTCAAGAAAAGTGAAAGAAGTTCAAGATGTATCATATGAACAACGTAAGAGAGAATAAGTGGAGGATAATGTTAGAAATTGATTTTGAGGATTATTTTCGTAAATAAATAAAAAATTAATTCCCAAACTTGTAAAGTGTAGATGGAATGTAAGTTTATTTTTAACTCAAACATTCTGAAATGCCAATATGATTTTTCTAGCTCACTAAGCTATGTATTGCAGGTTTTGTTTAGACATTTACAAGAGAAGCTTTTTGTTACTGAGGTATGTTTGCTTGAAGTACCAATTCTCTTAACTCTTACCCACTAGTCATGTGGAGATAAACTGCCCGTCTTTAATTGAACATCTTAAACATATATAAGTACTCGTTTTGTAGGCAAAGTTGAAGGAGTCTCAGTACCAAATGGCACCTTGGCGATCAGATATGAACCTATCAAATTTTGCTCATTCACCTCCTCAGTCTGCTGGGGCAAGTCTAATGTTAAATGACATGATATGTTGGAAGGAATTTCCTTTCAAATTCATGATGGATTTCTTATTTCTCATGTTCTCTTACAGATTAAAGAAGGTCTTGAACTAGTACCACAACAAGCCTATTCCAGTGAAAAGGCTCCTCTTTCGTCAGATCCTCGGACTACAACAGACTGGGATCCCTTGAGCAATCCTCAGAGTGGTCTAAACCGTGATGCAGAAAGAAATCCGGAGACTGATGACTTGGAGAGGTATTCACCTCTTACAAGCAGGTGAGCCTGATCAAATGGAGACTGCTACTGTGAACTGAATGTACAATTCCAACCATCTGCTTTCGGTGGTGGGTTCTGTTATCATTGACTTTCCCAAATGTTTGGTCATTTTTGGATGAAATTGATGGCCAAATCATGTTTCCATCTATCCACAGAATTGTATTTTCCAACTACCATTTCTGGCTCTTCAGAAAATGATGAAAAATAATGATTCATAGCATGTGGCACTTGAATAGATTACGAGAAAATTTATCTTTCCTTCTTTCAATTTCAAACAAAAATAGATTTACGTGAAAAAAATTTAATCCCTTAGAAAAGATTAAGAAGCTCAAATGCTCAGAATTTTGTTAAGGATGAATAACTGTTGTATGTTCTCTAATCAAGGAAAATAATAATTATGTTTGTGAAGTTGTGATGCTAGTATAAGGTTGATTCCGTCTGTGTTTGCTTTTGTTGGTTAATTGTGTTTACTGGTTTTATTTGATTCCCTTTATCCCAATTTAGGCGAAATTCTTTGACCTTGAGCATTATAAAAAGAATGTTTTGACTGCATTGTTGTATTGGAGTTGGTCTGGAGATATAGATTTTGAAAAGTAATAATTTTATCTTACCATGTAATGTGTTGTTTAGAATAGCCCAGAAAACCCTACGACCCCTCCAACAAATGGTCAATATCTAACCATTTCTGCTATGTCAAGTGATCGAAATGATTATCTTAATTTACATCAGTGGTAATAAAAACGTTTAGGCAATGCCTTTTGGAGGTTTTTATGTTCCTCTCTCACTTTAGCAAATACCACTTGACCTTCATCATTAAATAGGTTGTCATCTCAACAGCTAGTTTACCACTTGAGCTTCAACTTATTGTAGATTACTTCGTTATAAGCTTAAGTTCGGATACTGCTATTTTATTTTATTTTTTACTTTGAAACAATTGATACATGACAATAAAAAAGTAGGTCCTGGTATGGACTACCTGTGAATAGTTGGTTAGATAACTTGCATGCTTAACCCTTCAGACTTTCAAGGGTTATTGTGATGACTTGTTAAATTTTCCTTGTCTGCTGTCCTCATTGTGTCTGCGGTCTCTTTGTACATTATTTTTTATATCCTTTTTATTCTTATTTGTAGATTTAATCAAAGTTGCCCATTTGAACTTATGGAATTATAATGTGTGAACGTGCCTTGTTGTCTTGATTATACTCTTGCAAGCAATGGTTCTTGGACTCAGTTATATCTTATAGCTTTTATGGTCGAGTCGTTGAATGTCGATATGGATATTTGATTTAGCTGTTGAATTTCAAGGCATTTCCTTGTAAAGTTATATTTAAGTATCCATTGTTTCTCTTCTCTCCTGGGGTATGACGTTAACTTTTCTGTTTTAACTCTTTCATTTGCAATAATGTGCGACTGTGTCGGGAATAATTTGCTGACATCATTAACTGTACGAGAGTCTTTGCCAGCCAAGCTATATGGGATGGTCCTCAGCCCTTCTACTGCAGTTGCAAGACCACTGTAAAGATTGTCAACATTGTTGTGAACTAGAAATTTGCAGTCAAATCACAACTGTTAAGAGCATCATAGCACACTTGATCACCTACTATAGTTTGTGCTCTTATATCATGGTTCATTTTGGTTGCTTTTCGGACTTCTATTTATTTTCATGGTTTGTAAGATTTACTTGTTTTCACTTTGCTTATTGATTAAATTCCAATTTTGAGTAACTTTGTTTTTTGGGTCTTTACGTCACCCGATTCTACAGGAACACTACAACGCAAGTTAAACCAGCACAACTTGCAGTAAGCCAGGGTTATATGCATTCCCAGCCTAAAAGTGAAGAAACATCCAGTAAGCAAGTTACTTTTAGTGATCTCATCAGCAGCAATGAGATGGATGATTCTGACATGGAAAGACATCAAAATGATATAGAGCCTGCAGTTAATTGGGCTAATAAAAGCTCAGCATACACATCACAGCTAGATGATCCAGGCTCATCGTACTCTCCGTACCTGCCAGCAGTTCTCGAGGAACCTTCATCGTCCTATTCGGAAGGTGAATTTAGTGTCTTTGCTTGATTACTGTTGTGGTGTAATTTAAACTGAAGCCCATTGAAGTGAACCAAAATGGAAAGTTTTCGATCAAGAAGATTAAGAGAAATGTGAAATCGAAGAAGTTTCACTGCGGGGTAGTGTCCACATCTTACCAAGGATTAGGCAAATAGTTGGAGAACTGTGTTGTTCCCCGATAGTTTTTTTGTTTTAAATAAGTCAAACCTTATGCTGGTTAGTGGTTACTGTTCATTAAACTTGAGCATTGTTCAGCCGCAGATGAAGAGGCACTACCTGCAATAGAGGGTCTCCAAATTTCTGGTGAAGCTTATCCTGGACAGGGACTCCAAGCTTCTGGCTACTCTATTAATGGAACAACCAGTTGCAATTTTGAGGTGTTCCTTGCTTCGAACTTACTAAGCTTTCTTTCTTAATCGTTTCCTTTACTGCTGCTTCTGATTATCTGGTTCCACTTGTATTATGATCACTTGATATTTCATGCTTTGTGTTGTCAGTCTTCGGTTGGAACTTACATGTTTTTTCTTTTTGGTTCTTCTTGAACTTGCAGTGGGTTCGTCATTTGGAGGATGGATCTTTTAACTATATAGAGGGTATCCTGCTAAACAAGCCACATATCTTTTCTGCTTTATTTCTCCTTTGAGGTCACATGACACTGTTGTGACAGGGGCAAAGCAACCAACTTACCTTGTGACTGCTGACGATGTTGATACTTACCTTGCTATTGAAGTTCAGCCATTGGACAACCGAAAACGGAAGGTAGTGCTTCTATCCCCTTCTGCCTCTTTATATCAGCCTCCATGCTTCCCCCGAAAAATTAAAGCACTCCACTCCATCCTTCTTAATCAGACAAGAGAGAAAACTTTAAGTATCTTGGGTCTTTGATCCAAGGAAATGAGGAGATCGACGATGATGTCACACATCGTATTGGTGTGGCATGATTAAAATGGAGGTTTGCATTCGGACTCGTGTAATAAAAAGGTACCACCAAAACTTAAAGGTAAGTACTATAGCGTGGATATGGGGCGGAGTGTTGGCTAGTCTATGTCCAGAAGATGCAAGTGTTGGAAATGGGGATGTTAAGATGGATGGATGGGCATACTAGGAGCGATTGGGTTAGGAATGAGGATATCCGGGACAAAGTGGGAATGGCCTCCGTGGTGGACCAGACGAGAGAAAGGAGGTTGAGATGGTTTGGGCATGTGAAGAGGAGATGTGCAGATGCCCCGTGAGGAGGTGTGAGAGATTGGATATAGTGGGTACGAGGAGGGGTAGGAGTAGGCCGAAGTATTGGGTTCGGGGGTGTTTTAATGCCTTTTCCCTTAAAATTTCAAGGCTTTTGTCAACAGAAATAGTTCAAATATGACTGTTTTGTATTTCTTTATGGGGAGGGGAGGTCCCGTGAATAGGGAGAAGAAGAAGGCCATACACCTAAGTGGTGTAAGGTGAAATTTCAACCATTCAACTCCAATCTGACTGTTTATAAACATCCTTTGGTGTTTATTCTAGTATAAAAAGGGAAGAGTACAAAAAGAATGTGGTTTATTTCATTTATAACATAAAAGCTGTTCTTTTTATTAGGTTTATCTCGAAGAGAAACACTGCAATGACGTTTTGGTTTTTGATTTTCAGGGTGAACTCGTGAAGATTTTTGCAAATGAGCATAGGAAGATAACTTGTGGTACTTTAAGTCTATTCTCAATAAATTTTGAGACTTTTTGACTGTTATGATTGCAAATTATAGAAGTCAATATTCTCTCCATCAATTTTAGGAGACTATCAGAAATCTCACCATATTAAATAAATGTTTATGGATGGCAACCTTAAATTAGTGCTTAATCTGTTAGTATTTTTTTTTCCTTCAGTAACATTTTTGAGACAAGATGGCGGGAGAATTGTGAAAATTTGAAATTTGTTGCTCCCCCTAATCCCCAAATTTATGTGATGCAATTTCCATTTTAGTTTGTCCCGAATGATATCTTTCTATATTTAGAATCAATTTACCTTTAAACTTCTTATTTTGTTACACAAATATCTGTGACTTCTTTTAGACCACAAGTTTCAAAAGTCAGTTTTTTTTATCAAGTAAAAGTATGTTCATTCACAAACATGGCCACAACGGCCATATACAAGAGATGTACCAAAAAGTAGAGAATTTACAAAATGATGTTATTCTCTACAAACAAACTCCATCCAATCATCTATACAACAAGGAACTTTCTGAGTGCACCAGAAGAAAATAAGGGAATGGAGACTACTACTCAACTGGAAGAAACTCGACTCTATACTTTCAAAAGCTCTCCTACTTTTCTCACTCCAAACAATCCACATTAGCGCTAGTGGAACCATATTCCATGCCCTTTGTCTTCTCCTTGTTCTCATGCTCTTGCAACTGAACATCAACTCTCACAGTGTTTGACATTGCCCAAGAAGTGCCAAACCACCCAAGCATATCACACCATAACCTCATAGTCAACCTGCAGTCTTTCTTAAACTCCATGTGCATCACATTAATTGGGACGGGGAAAGTATATGGTTAACGTAGGTTCAGTCAGTTTTTAGCTACTTTGTCAGGTTCTGAAGTGGTCAATGTTCTATTTGCTTGATCTGGTTTTATGTACTGATTAGAGAGGTGAAAAGAAGCCTATTTTTAGTTTGCTTGATCATGTTCATCTTCTTCCCATGTGATGCTACAACCCAGAGGGTTGTACTGGGAGAATTTTCTAGTTCTGTTATTGTCTGATCTGTATTTTTTTTCTCCCTTTATATTTTTATCTGGGAATAGCTTTGGCTACTAAGTACTGAGTTTCCGTGCAGTGGGAAAACCCACTAAACTTCTGTCACCACTCGGTTATCTCTATTCTAATAGTCAGATAGCAATATATTACACACTTCTTCGGGGAGTTTTCTGTACTTTTTCTTTCATCGATGCCTGTGGATTGTCATGAGCTCTGAAGCCAAACACGTTTTCTGTCTTGTATTTGCATGAAGATCTCTTTGCAAGCTAAAATCTTAGAGATCCTTGTTCTTGCTTTTGTTTTGCTGCTCCACGTACTTCCAACTCATCTTATGTGAAGTCTCTTTCTATGTTTGCAGATCCTGTAATGCATAGTTGCATTGAGAAAACCCTTTATAGTGGTCATGCTTCATATAAAGTTTCATTGTCGGTAAGGACATTTATGAGCTTCTAGGTGTGGAGAATATCATAATGACCTTATTCAATTTCTTATGATCGTGTAATAAAATACTGGTTTGTCTATGCTTTATTTTGCTCGTATTTTTTTGGTTGTACAGACACGATATCTTGATATATGGGAGTCTGCTACCTTGGCTATCAAGAGGGATGGTTATAGCATCAAGGCTAATGGACCTGGTGGTGTTCTCGTCAGTGAGAAGTTTTCTCAATCTACAATTGTACGTCTTCTTTATTTTGCCTTTTTGTATTCATGATCTGTTTGCAACGTATTTATATACCTTAAATTATGTAGACAGGACAAAAATGATCAGTGTTTTAGCATATACTATTTTACACCACTGTAACCCCGTGTATATGAGCCCTCTGGTGAGAAACACTGAAGATGCAAATGAGTCCTTTGAATAGCCTTAATGTACCTTTTCCCAATGAACCCTTGTGGTTTACGTGCTTCTGCCTGTACCTCCACAGTCCACACCACTAAAATTAAGGTGAAAACTCAGTAAATAACAAGGACAAGAAGTGCTACGACAATCCGACAAAAGATATTGATTTTTACTGTAAAATACTATCTGCGGCTTACCAAAGCTAGATCCAACGAAAGGAGAGTCTTACCTTGCTTTCAAGCTCGGAATATTGCCTAGAATTCCACCACAGAGTCAAAACCCCTGCTGTGACAACACTTGTGAAGTTGACCATGAAATCGACGGGAAAATTATACCATAATGACAGGCTCGCGACGTAGAGCAACTTCCGTCAAGAACACCAACATGTAAGGACGATTTGAGGTCTTGAGCTATGAGTTTCTGGCCTTTCAACGAAAAATGAGATTAAAAAACGAAGGAGGAGATATTTGTAAGCCTCCGCCAATCTAGGGCCCACCTCATGTGCTTGCTTGCACAGTCTCGCGAAAACGCGAATATCTCTCTATTTGAAGTCGTTTTGGCGAACGATTTAATGCGTTGGAAACTAGACGCATAGATCTTCAATTTGATAGGTAGTGGGCCCTCCAACTCTATAGATTGGGAGAAAAGCTCCGAGATATTTGATCCAAATTTTTGAAAATTTCTTAAAGTAATTTGCGATAACTTTTGTTTCAGAACTTGTTCAACCTCAAAACTCAACATTCAACCATTGTGCGATTTGCATACCTCATAACACATCCTGCTTAGAATATTAAGCTCTCTTAGTCTTACCCCAAGTTAATTAAACATTCCGAATGGCAGGGTGTTATATTTGCCTTTTCATTTAGTTTCTTGAAGGCGTGCAATATAAACTCTCCTCCTTTTTAGAGTATCCACTAATTCCATTGACTTCCTAGTCGAAGTGCCTTTGTTCTTGCCAAATATAAATATAAGAGAGCAAATTTATCCATGTACTTTGAGAAAATGGCCAAAGTTTCCCCTATATTTTGTCCGTACCCTTGGCTCCGTTAGAGAAAGGTATATATTTGAACCGCAAGCTAATGGTTAGGGCAAAACTTTTCGAATAGTCTAACGAAGGTTAAATATGAACTATTTCTTAAGTTCGAGGGGTAAATTTCAGTGTTGTCAAAGGTGCGCTTAAGCCTTGAAGCGAGGCTCAAAAATGCGTTGAGCGCTTCGCCTCGCTTAATGTGCACTTTAGTGTCATCATCAAGGTTCTAAGATATACTTTCTCTTGCCAATGGGCACAATAAACAATTGATTTTTCTAATTTTTTTTGGAGAATTATTACTGTTGTATTCTTCAGCATTAGGAATACTGGCCACCACGAAAAACATGTTACAGGTGAGTGAGATTCAAATCTAAACTTTACAAAGTACCTAGGAAATCAACCAACTCCTCTACTTCCTATATACAGTTTTGTTTACACCAAAAAAATAAGGTTACCAGTCATTTCCATTTCACATCATGAATGGACCTCATCTTGTCTTCAAAGCACCTTCCATTTCTCTCCTTCCAAATTGACCACCATATGCATGAGGGTATTATCCTCCATTTTTTCTGACTCTTGCTTCCGCCTCTTCTAATCCAACAGCTCACCAGATCAGCTGTATGCACAAAAAACACCTAGTCACCACTTCTCTCCCCTTCTTTTGTAGTACTTCATGAGTAAGGCATGCCTTCTTAACTACTAGCCAAGTGAAACCTCTCACCTTGGCAGGAGCTATATTCTTCCATACATTCTTCCTCTTCCTTATGTAGTGTGTCTCCACCTTAGCTTGTCACCTAATCATAATGTTTTTTCAATTTCTTTGCTCATATTTTTTTCATTCATACTTATAATTATTAGTCTTGGACTAAACATATGTTTTTGTTCCCTTTGTGCTTTTTTTCATTAAAGCCCACATTTTATTTGCGCTTAAAGCCCCACCGAACTGTAGAACTTTTTTACACTTTTTGCTTTTGATAACACCCTTAAATTTGACCCTTTTCCTTTTTTTATTTTGATAAGTCCTAGTGACTATATTTTTAGAGGACAAAAAGTTAAAGTTTTTTTTTGGGGTCTTCATAAAGTAGAGGATGATAAACTGCTTGGCAATTCCAACTCTATAAAAAACTTGAGAAGCATTGCTAAAGGATGATAGCTCTTGTTTCCAATGTAAAGATAAAGTTTTTAAAATTTTTTTTAATGTTAAGACACTAGAAAGAGAAACAGAAACTTTTTTAAAAATTAAGGGGTACTTTGTTGTGTACTGTTTCTCCTATGACTTCTAGTTTAAAAACAATAATTTTAAGCTCATGTTGCTATAACTTATATTGTTTCCTTGATCTCCACTTATTTCTCACCACTTTATGCTTCTTCTAGGTTACTATTCCATACGGAAGTCCTACAGAATTTTCGATCTTTGATAGTCGGGGAGTTGAGCATCTTTTGAAGGCTGAGAATGATCAAGGAGACATTAACTGGTAAAAAACCCACCCCCACCCTGGAGAGAGAAAAGGAAAGAAAAGAGTAAATTACGAAAAAAACTGATATTTTTGTTTTTCATAGTTATGAGCAAACTTAAGCATTTTACCTTTCCATGTCACGTCATTATTTCATCTTTGACATTTTACCTTTTCTATGTTTCACTCTCTTCTTCTGCTTGTGACCATCGGACAATGTGGTTCAAGTGTCATACAATTCAATTTCTCTATTTAAGTGACATGTGACTCTATTTTGCAGTTCAAGGGATACAATTGTGCTCACCATGAGATTATTTATTATAAGGGTATGACTTCTACAATCTTAAAGTTATTGTTGTGATACGAATGATACATAGTATTTTCTATTCTATGAGATTCAAATGAAGTTTACAGGCTCCCTGAATGTTACAACATATTGCATTTTGTGGTCTAGATCTGTACTTAGTCATGGTTCAGATCATGTCATTTTTATTTCATTGCTTTAGGAAGTAACTCGGCTAGCGTCTGAAACAAGCACTCCCACATGTAAATTTGTATGTCTTGTCTGGATTTTCCTGCATGAAGAGCTCATTCAGCTAGATCTGTGCTGTACTCCTTTTCTTTTATTTCCATTTTCATGATGGTTCAGATCATGTAATTTTATCTATTTGCCTTAGCATGAAAATCAGCTAGCATCTGATATATGCATTTCCACACATGAATTAGTATGTTTTGGTTGGTAAACTGTGTATTTCTCTATTGGTACCAACTTAGTGCTGAATTTATATTAGTAATGATACCTTTACTTGTCAAAATGAAACTCTATTTTTCTGCACAAAAGGCTATCTCTCGAATACAGGAGCTTTCTTGATCAATTATCCAGCATCTGATTCCCGTGTTAGATTCTTTTATGATGTAGTGTTATTTTTTGTGGGGCAACACATCTATTTTCCCCGACATTGGAACCTGTTGCTGTTCTTCATGCCTTGCAGCTATCCAATTGGTGTTAAGATTTTAATGTAAATGGGGTCCGATAGCTGTTTTGAAACTCCAATTCTTCTTTGTTGCATGCAGGCTGGGGAGAAGAAAAAAGGAAGGAGGAGGGGTTTGTTTTTCAACAAGTGAAAAGACTAGTCAACCATCCAAAACATATTTATTAGTACACTTGTATTCTTTTGTGAGTAGAGCTTTTAGATCTGTATTTCTTTTGTTTTTTTGGTTACCAGTTCTGTTATATATCGTAAGTTCGTTCAGGTTATCATTGGCCTCAATTTCTCTTTATTTTCGTAAATTTTCTTTGATATCAAAATGCAGTATAGCCTTTCTATTCAATTATTAAAATGGTTCATCTTTCTAATAAGACTGGGAAGAGGAACGCCCAACATGGTGAGTACAAATTTTATTTTATGTATGAGCTATGGCCTATGTAGAACCAACATGGAAATTTCATTAATCCTCCTGTAAAATATGAAAATTGGCAAGGATAATGAAAACATTAAAATATGTTTACAACAACTGGTATTGTATCAATTGTTGATAGCACTAGTTATGTATGCAACTAAAAAGTAACAAAGTTCAATATATCTCATAAGCTAATAGTAAACTTTGGCAACAGTTTTCCGAGTATGCATTTAACAAGAAGAATATAGCTTCCCCTTGTCCAAGTATTTCAACACATTATTAAAACAGAAAAAGTGATTGCAAGTCTTGGGTTTAAGTTCTAGGTACGGTAAAAATCTATAGTAGGGGAGGCTTTCTCTTGAATGGGCTCTATGCGGCATGAGAAAGAAGAAAAATAGTAAATAATAGAGACCAAGAAGGGAAATTGTATTTTTACTAAGTTACGTTTAATTCAGTGTCTTAAAATATAGTAGTTTCATAATTGTTTTTTGGTTCGCCCCTCTTTAGGACTTATGAGTTCCTTTTCATTTTGCTCTCGTAGGGACTTAAACCTACGACCTTAGAGTTAGAGAGGAAAAATGCTTATCATCCAAGCAATCTTTCTTGACCTTTAATAATTTCTTCTTTATGTAAAATTTTATCCATTTAAATAAGGATAACACATTAAAAGAAAAAATTAATGCACTCTTGATTTTTGTGAAACACCACTTATTTTGAGTTAGAATAACGAAGGAAACAAATAACAACTTTCATGAAACTAAAACTTTTTGTGTCCTTCAACTCAACAACTTTTTTCAACAGGTAATGATTCCCATGTGGGTCGAACAAGTAGAGATTTTTAAGTCATCCGTGTATAGGAGGATTCGTGACACACCGTGGATGGAAATCAATAATAGAAAGTGTGACCAATGGAATTCTCATGATTGCAAGCGAAGAATTGATTAATATCATACCTAATACATAAATTGAATTCTCTAATACATCTTATCAAACAACCTAATACATAAAAAGCTCTGTTGAATAGCCATGCTCAAAGATCATCAACCACTAAAAAACATGCTATATACAATATTATTCATTGTAGTTTCACAAAATAGGGTCTGAGAAGAGCAGAACGTACACAAACCTTATTCTTACCTTAAAAGTAGAGAGACTGTTTCTGATAGACCATCATCCAAAGCAGAAATAATACAAGTACAAGAAACAACAAAAATAATAACAAAAACAACCGATAATAACATAATAGAACCTACAACATATGGAAAACATGCTATATGACAAGATTTAATAACAATTGCCTAACAAAAGTTCCTCCACCATTTACTCGTAAGGGTTAACTACATTGTCTAAGAGAAAATAGTAAGAAGTGAACATCAATGCCTCAACAAGCCTAAACCATTCTTTCCTCATGTAAGAATTGAAGCAGAGTGCTGCAGCTATTCCTAGCAAGATTGCTCCATAAGACACAAAAAAGCCATATCAAACATCAGTGGTGGTGACACTTCAAGCTAGTTAATTATCTAATATTGTTTATTTTCAAGGCGGAATAATTTGGGAGACCTTTATACTTGATCCGAATTATCATCATAGTCCCTGCACTCCCTACTTTGCCAACTAATCATTTGAACTCTTTGAAATGATTATTATGACGAGCTGTACAGAAGTGGCTCTTCAGGTGTCCAACATGCCCCGCGCCGACTTGGTCCCTGATAATTGATAAATAAAGCATTTTTTTTCTTTCTATTAAAATGACTAAAATGTTCTTAAAAGTATTTACAAAAAAATATATAAGCATTTTTACATAAAATGGACAAATGATAGTAGAGCAGACATAATTAAGAAGAGTAATTTGGAGATAACAAAAAATATTAGGGGTAAAATCGTAAAAGGATTGATCAGACTTAAAATGCAATTCGTCGTTACAGTGCCCATATTTAACTAGAACTTAGAATCCTATTTTCTTAGGGGAAAGGAAAAAAAAAGAGTGTGTCGTGTGTTTCTTGTTCAAGAAAACATGCTTGTATTTTTTTCATCCTTTTTGGTTTGGGAAGAAATCGTTCTTCTGACCTGGAAAAAGAATAAGTTTTCTATACATACTTGCCCATCCAAGTATTGAGAGAGTTGGGCTGTGAACTTGGAATCACTATAAAAGACCGCAAAACTGCAATCTAACTTTTCGCTTGAAGGGATGCTCACGCTTCAAGAGATATTTATTGAATTAAATTTCAGAAAGTTTGTGTGTTCTAGATGATCGTAGCATAAACATATGTATTATCTATTATTCATGTAAGCATTATGATTCTGGTATGCTTCGCTGAGCATATAGTTTTCCACCAACGTGAACATGTATTTCCTTGTTTGAGATTTAAGAAAAAGAACATTGTTAGTTTCTCCTATTTTTTCTGGATATTCAGTTCCTCCCAACTGCACAACATGTCTCAAATTCAGAAATTCAATGGCCACAAGATCTAATATGCACTATGGAATACTGTAACAAATAAAAGTTGATGTAAACACTTTTGACGTATGAGTTAATTTTCTTATTCGTAAGCATTTTATCTAAAATATAACCTTAATTACTTATCCACCTTACAAGCATATAGTTTTAATATTAATGGTGTGAAGACATTATAACAGTACTAAACATTTGCCAAAACAATAGAAACAATAATAACAAACATTTGCCCAAAAAGAAAACGACACATGAACAAACAATATACTAAATTTGTAAGACGTTTTGTTTTTTCTTAACAAGGTAAACAATAAGTTGATAAGACTATTAGATAATTTAGAGAATTTGAGATATGTGTCTGTCTAACCCTATATAAGATATTTTTATTTTCTCTTTTGATAATATCAAGGGAGGGATTGGTAGCAGCTATCAGAGTAGGCACAATCATCTTGAAGAAGGATAGTAGATCAAAAGATCCATTTCATTTTATTGCTCGTTATGGCTCTAAAGGTACATCATTCAATTTTAGAAATTTTTATATATTTTGTGTCCTGATAACATATTAGATCTGTGAATTTTTATGTTAGGGATCTATCATTTTGATCATTGATCGATTTTGACTATGATACCTGAATATTTGTAGATTATTTTACACGAGTATTTGTTTATCAAGATGGATTTTTAGATAAGGGATCTATCTATTTGATCATAGATCAATTTTGGCTCTGATATTTGAATGTTTGTAAATTATTTTACATGAATGTTTGTTTATCAAGATGAATTTTTATGTTAGGGATTTATTTGTTTGATCATAGATCGATTTTGGTTATGATATCTGAATGTTTGTAGATTATTTTACACGAGAGATCTATTTTTTTTAAACGTAGATCCATTTTGGCGAATTTTTTTGGGACGGGTCTATGCGGGATGAGATGGGGAGGGTTATAATTAATGAAAAAATTATTATGCGGGGTGGAGCGGAGCTAGTTGAAATTTTTGTGGGTTAAGCTCAATCCGCCCCGCCCCATTGCCATCCCTGGTTATACGAGGGACATACACTTGCTCATTAGATTATTAACAATAGAGGATTACATTCACGAAATGTCAAAATCGGTGTATTATCTTAGGGTTTTCATTAAAAGGTTTTAAGATATAAAGAAGTAAACACACCAAGAAGTCTAAGGGAGTTCAATACCTACTATGTATACATTAAAAAATAATTTTAATCATATATGAAGTGTGGAATTTTTCACTATTCCAACCCTTACTAGCTCCGCTCATGGATTAATATCAAATAGGATTACATACCCAAATACTGTAAATCTTGCAAATTACAAAGGAAAACGAGACAAAATGCTTTGTTATACATCCTGAATTAAAACCTTCTAAATAGGACACTGCTGATAAAAGAAGGAACAAGGGAAGAAGGATACATGAATACAGATACCAAAGGGTGACAAACAATTGGAACAACCAAAAATACATGCAGGAAAACAACAAGTTCAACAACCTAGAAAAGAAAAACATGAAGCACACATAGGGAGTTGTTAAGGACAAATCATGAGATATAACACAACTAAAGGAGGTGGACAAATATGCCAGACAAGACTCTGTCCTTTGAGGCACTGAATGACAATGAAGAAGAACAAGACAAGAACAGAAGTGAATCTTCAGTGTAATTCCATGTATAGAAGCTTCTAATATGTCGTAGCAATAACATATTCAATATAATTCTATAAGTGGGTCTGGGGAGGGTAGTGTATATGTAGACATTATCCCTTTTTTAGGAGGTAGAGATTTTGTTTTCGATAGATTCTTGACTCAAGAAAAAATATAATAAAGCATTTTAGGAAAAGAAATAACATAAGTGAAGTCACGACAAAATACTAACGATAGCATGACAAAACAATTTGGAAAGAAAAAAAAAAGGAATAATATCTACAATAAAATAATACTATAATCGAAGTAGAAGAAATAACAAATAGTAATAGAAATCGAAGAACAAGAAACTACAAGAGTAATACTACAACTACTAGCAATTAGCATGTAAGGATAAGTGAGATAACACTCAACTACCTACTAGCCTTCTACAGTTCTACCATAATTTGTGCCCTCTCTTAACTAAGGTCTTATCCTCGATAAGTTGAAATTTGGTCATCTATTATCTAATCTCCTCTCCCCCAATATTTTGTCGGCTTATCTCTACGTCTCGTGAAACCATCCATACATAGTCAACCTTTCATATCTCCGCACTGAAATATCTATGCATCTCCTCTTCACATAAAACCATCTCAGTCTCGTTCTTAGCATCTTGTCCTCCATCGATGCAACTCCACTTTGACACAAATATCTTCAGTTCTAATCTTATCTCTCCTATTAAGCTCACACGTCCATCTCAACATTCTCATTTCTAGAACTGTAATCTTCAAAACATAAGAGTACTTCTTGACTAGTTAACACTCAGCCTTATGCAATATAATTAGTCTAACAACCACCACTCTATATGAAAATACATTGATGAAGTTCAATACCCGCACCACACAACATTGCAAGACACCTGCTTCTACTTACCCAAGAACATACGTATTCTTGCCAGTAAGTAGCTGATAAATAGCCAAATGCAACTAGCTTATTTGAAACAATTTATGTTGGCCTTCAATGCTAGAAACTCCATCTTGTCTTCTTTTTTTTTCCTGCTCATTCAAAATTTTACACCATATAGACACATTTCAGATCAGCTCAATACACATCCAATAACAAGTTTGTTACTATTAAAATATCATGTTACTATCAAATGGAGTTTAGGAACAGGAAGTATACGGATAAGTCACAGTACATACAAGCTAAGATACAACTGCAATTCAATGTTGTAGAAAGTTGCAAACTAAAGGTAACATATTGAAATGTAAATGTAATCTTTTTTCCATCCTCCACCCTCTCTGGAAGATCAGGAAAAAAGACCATTCCTCAGACAAGCTGCTCTCCATTACATTCCTCCACAGAAGTGCCGGTAAAATCAGGAAGATCTTGAGGGGTAGCTTCATTATCCTGAGATGGAAGTTTCTGCCGCACCTTGGGAGTTCTAACCCTCTTCTTTACCCTGCAAATGAAGAAATATGATTTATTGTGAAAATTAGTAAAACCTACATGTCATAAACTTGATCAACTTAGAAAGACTGATTTTATAACTAGGTCCACATCCAAGTTATGCTAATTCCAAGTGACAATTAAACATCAAAGATAGACTGATACCCAGGCCATCTCTGATTATCTGAAGGATGGAACAGTGGAAAAGTGTCCACCACAAATGAGAGGAGATTTAAGCAGTAATCAGACAGGTAGTACTACAGTTTGCACAGAACAATGGAAGAAAATATAAGGTGATTTTACATTGATCAAACGCTAGAACTAGGAGAAACTTTTGTTTTCTATGATAAGTCAAAATAGAACCAGGAAAATCTATTTGTGTGGATTCTTCAAAGACATAACTTTCTGCAAAGGAATGAGGGAAGATTTAAAGTGGATGGTATGAAGTATGAACTGATTAAGAGATCTATTCTCAGGGGATATTTTTCATATTGTATGTCCTGCTCTACCAATTACAGCAAATATTCTCTTTTAAGTCTATAAAGGTATCAATTCCGGTCAATGCACTTGTTTTCTTATTATAGGCAACAAAGCAGGTCAATCCTGAAATTCAGCATCTTTAAATAGCCAGCTAGAATAAATGGGAACTCAGTCTTGGATCTCTATCAGTTTAATGAAGCATAGTATTTGCATTACCAACCTTAAAGAATTAATGTGCTTCTCAATGATTCCTTTCTGTTCAGCATCAAAAGCAAACCATTTTTCATCTGATGCAGCAGTATCACCAGTTCCTACATCTGCATATGGAATAGGCATAAAGGTCATTCAAATGCCAATTACCAAAAATAGAGTAAACTGTCATATGCTTGAACCAACCTTGACATAAAAGAATGGATTTGTCACCATAGCATTTTAGTGTCCAATACACTTTACCATCAGTGCCTGAAAAGAAAGGCTCCGTCCTAACAGCTTCAGATCTTTGATTATCTATAGACAAAAACATAGTCAAAACCCAAATATATGAAAAGGATCAATATAATCAATGAAGTTACAATAGTCCAGCCATCATGAACAATCACGTATATCTCATACAGAAAGCTTATTCAAGAATGAAGTGAAAGCCTAGGTGGGGAAATAACAATCTATGTTACTGTAATTTTGCTACGTTTCTCTTTACATGACAGAGCTTGGTGTACTGATCTTCTCTTTATCATCTCTGATTGCATGGAGCAGGTGTTTGATGATTGTGAGAAAAGTAGGACTTTCCATCTTTTCACTAGTCATTATATTACGGAAAGAGGGCTAATGGCTGACGACCTACTCACTGTATCATCAAGGTAATGGCATAACGCCCACATGAACAACTAAAAATCTAGTAATATCTCATTCCATGTTGGGCTTACTTTAGCATGACTCATTAGATATGCACATTTATGCGAGCCCTATGGAAAAATAAATTAACTTAAAACATACAGGTAGACTAAGCACGTACACTTGGAGTAAGTGTTGTTTGACTCCACCACAGAAGCATGAGCTTCTGCTAATTCACGTTTAATTTGAGAAAAAATTGCTTCATGTTCCGAAATTGAGAGTAGAGCACCATTCTTTGCAATAAAGGCTTGAGCTATCTCATTCTGCATTTTCTGCTTCAGGCGCTTCTCCTGTACAAGTAATAACATTTCATATATTAGCTTTCATAACTTGAAGCACAATGAGGTTTGCATTTTTTTAAGTATTATCTTCCACACCTCATCTTTTGCAGCAGCAACTTTTTCTTTTGCTTCCTTTGCCTTTACAGCAAGGTTTGAGTTTTGATCATCAATCCAGTCCCTTATCTTTCTGGAAAAGAAAATTATATAAATTCACTTTGGCAAAAAAACAGAAAATGTAATGAGGAAAGGGGAGAAGCTAGGACAATTCTTACGCAGTTCCAAGAACTTCATCACAGATAAAAGTTAATATCTTCAGCTTTTCTGGGGGATTCAAGTTCTCAAATTCTTCAACATCATTACCTAAAGAATCTAATCTCATGGCTCTTGAAACACTGGGGGATTTCGAGATCAACATTTTGATATCAGCATACCATGAGTTTTTCCCTTCTGTCAAGGTTTCTTCTGAACTGGAAAAAAAATCATATACAAATGTTAGAAGATGCAAGAGATGTGCTCCTCAAGCAAATCTGAAGAAAAAGATATACTTTTCCTCTTCCTCCTCTTTCAGGAAAGATAGTAAGCTACTAAGAAACTGTATCGTCACAGAACATTTTCCACGTCGCGTACTTCTCCCCTGCAGTATATCTCTGAGAACAGCTTCTGGTTGCCCCTTCTTGATGTCTAGTATCTATAAAAGTGAAAAGTAGAAGAATAATTGACAAATGAAAATTTGATTAGCTAATTGAGTGGGCCTCCTAAATGCCATGGATCTTGAAACAGAAAAGAGCCACAGGCAACAAATCAAGGCAGTAACACTTGATAAGAAAGAACTGAATACTTAAAAAACAGATTTTCAAAAACAAATATGGGGAAAGACTAATGTTCAGCTTAGCAGCTGGCCATCAGGCATACCCCATGTACCAATTTCCAAAATTTTGAGAGACACAAATAAAATAATGAACTATGGAAGAACAAAAAGTCACCTATGTGTAAGAAAGCATGAAATTCAGTAATGATGCTACGACTAGTGTTTGTCCACATTACAGCATCAATGCATGTAAAATATTTTAACAAGATGCCATAGTAGAATTTTATGGGTATTAAGTTACTTGCCTTTCCGAAAACCACACAAAACTCTAAAAATTGTAAAGCATTCCCAATATATTCCGGCTGTAAATCAATGTCAGCAACAGCTGTCACAGCAGTTCCCTGGGGCAATGGAGTCAAGGCAAAAGGATCATTATTTTCAATAGTGTTATCTTTCACAGAACCTTCCTTGAGAGATCTTCCCTTGTTCTTCTTTCTGAAATCTTGAGACTCTTCTGATAGAGTTTCTTTCACTGATGCAACATCGCCTCTCTTGCTGTCAAGTTCTGATTCTGGCTGTCCTTGCATCAATTTTTTTGGTTTCTTTTCACCATCATTTGGACCATCAAGGTCATTCACTACATTATCCTTTGACAATTTGCCATCAGGCTTTTTACTAGCCTTTTTCCTTTTACATCCCGCAGATTGCTTATCACTGGGATTTTTTGACAAAGCAGAAGAATTCACATTTATGTAACTCACCTCTTCAATACAATTTTCCTTCTCACTATTTTCTGAAGAAACTATGATTTCCTCCTGTCAATATTCAGTAACAAGGTATAAGAGCTAACAAACAGACAAATACTTCCTGTTACCAGTGCCATAATTATATAAAAGCAACATTACATTGCTTGAAGTATTGATCTTTTTCCTTGAGCCACTCCTGTCTTTCAGAACTTTGATTTGATCAATATTGTCGATCCCAGTAAACTGCAGCATATCTGAAACAGAAGAATATCCAGTTGCCTTTGCTGTGTGCACAAGTTGACCAGTGGGTTGGCAACCCCGTTTCTTCCTGAGAATTGAGTCAGTAAATAATCAAGATTAAGTGCCAGAGACCATCTCCAATTCTTGTTTAAAAGAAAAAAATAGCAAGAACAAATTAAAGAAGGCGACGCACATGCAAAGACTACAGTTACAAATGCCTCTGCATTTTGGGCATTTCCAATCCTCCAAAAGTGATACTTCCATTGCCTTCTCACCATACCTAATTTAAAAGCTCACAAAACATAAGTACTCATAAGAAAAGAAGAATACTGGTTCTAAGAACAAATGAAAATGGAAAGTTCCTAACCTGTTTGATAGGCATTTATGACATATATTAATTGCACAGAGCTTATTCTTTTGCATATTCTTACACCCAACCACAAAGGCCGTAGTCTTTTGGCGGCACTGCATGAAGTTCGGTAGAAGTTAGTACAATAGAAGCTAGTACAATAGATGCTGAAAGATCAAAAGGTGAATGATAGTAGGTTCATTAATCTGCAATGATATGCAGCAAGTAACGGAGAACAAGTGATGCAGGAGCAGCATGTCAATACAAATGACAGCTCAAATTAGCCAAATTAGTGCTGTAATGAAGCGTAAGCTCCACCAAGTTTGTCTTACTTCAAACACATTTTCCAAATTAAATATTCAAATAATAACTTTTACTTGAAAATATAAGGAAATTCACCCAAACCCATGTTCAGTTTTAGACTCTTTCATAAGAAAGAACTTTACATCTCTAGTGAAACCAACACAAGCAAAAGAGCATAGTTTTTCAATTATGCTTGGTTGCTAATACAAAAACATAATTTACCACCCAAAATCTTAACATATTTGCCAATACACATATGATGTTACACTACACTCGATATTGAATCGAAACCCTAGAAGCCCTTTATAATCTATAAATAAACCTAATCAAGTACAGTACATTCGCTAGTCGAGCTAATTAATGATCTAAAATCACTTATTCTACATTTGGAATCAAACAATCCTACTCATATCATAACAGCATTAACAGCAATTCATACATCTCTTTCCTAATTTTAGAACAAGTTACCAAACCCTATATCTTCTTTATTGTGCTTCCTTCTAATTACTAGAACATAAAGTAATCACAAAATGAAAAGGGTATACAAAAGCACAAGAACAATCAGTGGAGTTACCTGATGACAAGACTTGCCATCAACAGCATCCGGGTTAGAAATTCGCTTTCTTTTCTTCATAGGGGAGGAACTCTTCATCTTTCGGCTGTTCAGCTCAGAACCTGAAATCACGGCCATTGTATCCAGCAGATTAACGAATTCAAAAGGTTTTAGCTGCTTCTAATTTTTCAGAGATTCAAAGAAATGTGAGTTCTGATTTCTCATAGATTAAAGAAATGCAAGTAGCTAACAGCATAGAGTTTATTGGTAATAGATTTTGTTTCCGGGGTTTTCTCTATCTTGTAATAATAAATTTTCTTTATCTTTCATTTAGATGGCGGGAAAATCGAATTGGAAAATTGAAATTCTTGGATCGAAAAGAAATTGATTTACCAAAGTTACCCGCCATTGTCGACGCTACTATACATATATTGTGTTTTTAATCATTTGACTTTCTAAAACTTTCCTAAAAAAAATTGCTCTAATTTTTTATTTATTGCACCGCAAATATTCTTCTTCTTTTTTTTGTTATGAAAATGAATGTTTTAAAAGGTTCAATCAACTTAGCAAATAATTTTACTTATTTGATAAATTTGAAAAAAAAAATTGAACAAATTTTTTTTACTAATTACTTAATTCAAGATTTAATTATTTGTTTCAACATTTAAAGAAAATAATTTAATTTTAAATAGTACATTTCAAATCATGCTTTTCAGAGAATTTTTTATTTGAAATCGTGATCTCAAATCACATGTCCGAACGCATAAGAAAAAAGTTTTATAGAAAATAAAACGCATAAGAAAAAAGTTTTATTGAAAATAAAAAGATATAGTAAAAATTTGGACATGAGTTGGTTGGGATCTGAAAAAAGTAGTATTTGGAGTTGAACTTAAAAAAAGTATTGAATTAATTTATTTTTTTTACTAATTAGTTAATTTAAGATTTAATTATTTGTTCTGATATTTGAAGAAAATAACTTAATTTTGAACAATAAAATTCAAATCATGCTCTATGGATAATTTGAGAATTGAAATCACAATCTCAAATCACATGTCCAAAGGCTGATTTGAAATCATGATTTCAAATTTCAAATCTTGATTTCATATTGCATGTCCAAACGCATATAAAAACAGTTTTATAGAAAAAAAAATATATATATATATATATATAGTAAGAGTTTGGACATGAGTTAGTTGAGATCTGGAAAAAAATAGTATTTGAAATTGAAATTTTAAAAAAAAAGTATTGCAAAGTTGTAGTTATATTTGAACATAAATACACAGTTGTAATTTTATGATGGTAAAATTATTTTTTAAAAAGAAAATCATAAATTTATTTCTCAAACTTTAAACTTTATATCATCAAGTTTGAAGTTGAAATAACTAATCATCTTGATGAACAAACATTCATGCAAAATAATCTACAAAAGTTTAAGTATCAAAGCCAAAATCGATCTATGATCAACCAGATAGAACTGTAAAATAAAAATTCATAGAGCTAACATGATTTTAGGACCAAAAAAAAAAAATAGTAAAATCGAATGATGTATATTTTGGAGCCATAACGAACAACAAAACAGATCGGATCTTTCAATCTACTATCCTCCCTCAAGGATCTTCCGATCTACTATCCTTCCTCGAGATGGGTGTCTCTAATATGATAGCTGCTACCAGTCTTTCTTGATATTATCAAACAAAAAAATATATCTTATATATGGTTAAACAATTACCCACATGTAAATGGCAAAAATTTTAATGAGCCCCCTCTTTATCGATTTTACGTGAGTGTTTGTTTATCAAGATGTGGGTAATTGTTGATTTTACTTGATGAATAAACACTCTTGTAAAATAATCTACAAACATTCAAATATCAAAGTCAAAATTGATCTATGATCAAACAGGTAGATTCCTAATATAAAAGTTCATCTTAATAAATAAACACTCGTGTAAAATAATTTACAAACATTCAGATATCGAAGCGAAAATCGATCTACGATTAAACAAATAGATCTCTAACATAAAAATTCATCTTGATAAACAAACATTCATGTAAAATAATTTACAAACTTCATATATCATAGCCAAAATTGATCTTTGATCAAATAGATAGATCCATTACATAAAAATTCATCTTGATGAACAAACATTCATTTAAAATAATCTACAAATATTCAGATATCAGAGCCAAAATCTATCTATGATCTACAGATCGATCCAAACATAAAAATTCATCTTGATAAATAAACACTCATTTAAAATAATCTACAAACACTCAAATATCGTAGCCAGAATTAATCTATGATTAAACAAATAGATCTCTAACATAAAATTCATCTTGATATATAACACATTCATGTAAAATAATCTACAAACATTCAGATATCAGAGCCAACATTGA
Source organism: Solanum appendiculatum (assembly GCA_018342035.1). Classification (NCBI taxonomy): domain Eukaryota; kingdom Viridiplantae; phylum Streptophyta; class Magnoliopsida; order Solanales; family Solanaceae; genus Solanum; species Solanum appendiculatum. The sequence goes on from JAGDQO010000838.1 coordinate 125,369, forward strand.
TCTATAATCAAATATATAGATCTCTAACATAAAAATTTATCTTGATAAATAAATATAAAAAATAAATATAAAAAGTCACAAATTCAGTATAAAAATTTACAGTTCATGATATTAGAATACAAAATACATAAAAATTAATAAAATAGAATGATGTACCTTTTGAAATTTTTGAAGCTTTTGGAGCCCTTACAACCATAATGAACAGCAAAATGAATTGGATCTTCCAATCTACTATCCTTCCTCAAAATGATTGTGTCTAATCTAATAGCTGTTTATATAGGGTTAAACAAGCACCCACTTGTAAATGGCGAAAACCCTAATGGGCCTTTCTGCTATGGGCTTTATTAGGTTAGGTGTGACCCGTCATATCATATAGATGTCATTTAACGCATTTTTATCATATTAAATGCTACATAAGGAAAAAGTTGACACTGGTAAAAAGATTCTAGAGAAATACTTAAAATCTATGAATTAATTGGTAAAGTCCTTGTAACCCTCTGGTCATATAGAGAATTCTAGAGATAGAACTTACTTGTAAATATTGAGGAGCTTGAGTAATCATTAATATTTATTCCTTATCCCCTAGGTGACTAGTATAAATAGGAATAAGTTTTCTATAATAAAAAAAATTAGCAATTTTTCATTGTCTTCCTTATCTAACACACCTTTAGCGATATCTAGTGTAGTAAGACTTATTAGAATTTTATTCTAATTTTCTTACTATGGTTAAGTTTTAGCTTTCTCTCGAAGGAAAGTCAAAGTATTACCATAATTACTTTTACCTCTTCTAAAGAGAAATAATATATTTTTCTTTCATATTTGACTATTATTTTATTGAAAAAGTGTTTGAATCTCTATAAATTGAAGACTCTTCTTTTTATATCATTACACAATATTATTCACAATGTAATCATTAAAAGAGTTTTATTTTAGAGGAGATTTAACTCCCATAGTATTTATGTTTTTTATTAGCTTTTGAAGAGAAAATGGGATAAAAATGTCCCTTTACTTTTATTTATCAGTAAATTTTGTCCTTCGTTATACTATCGGGTCAATTTTATCTTTGTAATTTTGAAACTTAACAGATATGCCATGCAATTGGACAAACTACCTAAAATCGATCAAAATTATATGATTTCACGTAAACTATTCGATTTTTTATTTAATTCGACCCTAACCCACTTAGTTAATTAAACCAACATCAAAATAACACTCAAACTCATTTCCAAAATAAATCATCAATAAATTGCTTTGATGCAACAACTTTCTCGATTATTAATCTAGAATCCAAAACTTCTTCTTCAGTGTGGTGTTCTTCATTCATCTGCTATCTCTCTAAATCACCTTGTATGTTTCTCTATCTGCGTGCATGTATTTGTTGAAACAAGAAAGAAGGGTAAGAGTGAAACCTTTATTGGTTTTCTCTCGAAATCACCCTCTCTGTTTCTATCTCTGCGTGTATATATTTATTGGAACAAACAAGAGGGATGGAAGTGAAACCTTGATCCGTTCTTTCTCTAAACGTAACAGTATATGCAGGATAAAACAAAATAAAATAGGATCAAGAATTTCGATCCAATCTCAATATTCTCACAACCAACTCCATCACACAACCACCGATCAATGACTGAAGTTTGCTTCTCACAATGGAACAATGCCAACATAATAAATCTCAATTGTCATGTACAAACTATAAGGAAATCGATGACAAAATCCATTTTCATAAACAATTTGATATGTGACGAGCACAAACACACTATAAGTTTAGCGCTTCACTAATCAAAAATAGTATAGTATAAAGATCGTCTCCACATGGATTAGTACAAATAATAATTCAATTAAATCTTGCTAACTATTATTCAAGTGATCAAAAGAAATGAGTTGGTTGTGGTTATGAACCACTTTTATAGACCAAATGATAATTAAAAACAATTAGAAACTATGAAGTTTAATATCAACAATAAAAGATAGTGTACAAGACGAAACAAGTGCATAATGACAGTTGGGATTTGAGCACATTCATTCATCACATCCAAAGTTCTATCAACTCTCTCAAATTCGATAGCTTATTAGATTATCCTTAAGCCTTATATTTCTCTTCCGAGTAAATCACGAGTTAAAAGAATAAACCAATTATAACCCAGTGATTCGAATATGGAAGAACATGTTAATGATTGTTCTTAAGAAAGTAACGTCCTTCGACTATTTTTCCTTGATATTCTATCAATAGTTATCAAAAAGCTCCTTCGATTACTTTAGAGAAAATATATTGATTCAATCCAACAAAACTATGAAACAATATTCACCAAAATATTCCTCTTTCGATTAAATGAAATTATGAACAAGGTTACAATTTAATTCAAACTCCCATGACAAGTTCAAGCATAAGAACGAAAATCAAAATCCCAACAAATTCGTTAATACAATATGTTTGTCAAATTGACGAGCACAAACACACTATAAGTTTAGCGTTTCGCTAGTCAAAAATAATATAGTATAAAGTTCGTCTCCACAGGGATTAGTATAAATAATAATCCAATCAAATCTTGCTAACTATTATTCAGGTGATCAAAAGAAGAGAGCTGGTTGTGGTTATGAACCACTTTTATAGACTAAATGATAATTAAAAACAATTGGTAACTATTAAGTTTAATATCAATAAAAAAAGATAGGGTATAAGACGAAACAAGTGCATAAAGTTCAATCGATTCTCACGAATTCAATATCTTATTAGAGTATCCTTAAGCCTTAGATTTCTCTTTAGAGTAAATTTCAAGTTAAAGAATAAACCAATTTTAACCCAGTGATTCTAAGATGCAAGAACATGTTAATGATTGTTCTTAGGGAAGTAACGTCCTTCGACTATTTTTTCTTGAGATTCAATCAATAATTATCAGCATGCTCCTTCGATTACTTTAGAGAAATATATTGATTCAATCCAACAAAACTATGCAACAATATTCACCAAGATATTCCTCTTTCGATTAAATAAAATAATGAACAAGGTTGCAATTTAAATCAAATTTCAATAACAAGTTCAAGCATAAGAATGAGAATCAAAATCCCAACATTCATTAATACAACATGTTTGTCAAATACACTCTAAGAATCTACTCCACGGAGGAGAATAAGTTTAAGAAGAACAAATATGAAAAAGAAGACATAGCAAACAAACTCTAAATCCCAACTTCCGTTTTGGATTCAATTAGCGTACTGCGTGTTCCTCCTTCTTCTCTTCGTAACCTAACATTTTTCTTGCTCTTTTCTTGATAAACTGGCCCTGGGCGAACTTCAACATCATATAACATAAGATTTCTTCCGTGAAATTCCAAAAAATGTCCTTACTTTTAATGTTTTCACGCCTCACCACCGCGCGGGCGCGCAGCTGGGAGCCCAAGCGCATGGAGAGGCAACAACTTTAAAAACCCGTCGCGCGGGCGCGCCGTTAGGACTCCAAGTGTGCAACCACCGCGTGGACAACAACATCTCTTTACTATTTTCACACGGGCGCACCGCTAGGCACTCCAGCGCGCGAACATAGCGCGGGCGGGCAATAGCTTAGCAAATGCACATTTTTGTTCTTTTTCTTTCTTTAGCATTCTTGTTGGCCTTTCTTGCTAATCATATTCAACACTTGAATTTGCACACCTGCACATATGAAACATAGACAATTAAATACAAAGTCCACATTTAAAACTTGTCTAATGTTATCTCATTTAATTACCCATCACAAATACCCTCTAAGAATCTACTCCACGGAGGAGAATAAGTTTACTAAGAACAAAGATGAAAAAGAAGACATAGTAATCAAACTTTGAATCTTAACTTCCGTTTCGGATTCGAGTGGTGTACCGCATGTTTCCCTTTCTCTTCTTCGTAACCTAGCCTCTTATTTGCTCTGTTTCTCGATACCAGGCCCTGGGATAAGCTCCAACAACATATAACATAGGATTCTCCACAAAATTCCAAAAATGCGCTTCCTTTAGATGTTTTCATGCCTCAACGTCATGCAGGCGCGCCGCTGGGCGCTTGGGAGCGCGACTGGCACACAGAAGACCGGTTAACGGCTTAGATTTAACGCAGGCGCACCGTTGGGTGCGCGGAAAGGCAACCACTCAATTTTTGTTCTTTTTTTTCTTCCTTTAGCATTCTTGTTGGCCTTTTGCATTAATCATGTTCAACCTTTGAATTGGCCACACTATACACATGAAAAGTAGATAAATAATTGCAAATTTCACATTCAAAGCTTGTCTAAACCATCTCATTTCATTTGCTCATCAAATACCCCCTACTTGAGTTTTGCTCGTCCCGAGCAAATTAGAACAAAGTTGATCCCCTCTAGACCTTGACGCACAGTCACTAGAAATAGTAATCGACTTTAACCATCCCTATTGGTGCATGTAACGTTCATCGTTAAATGACTATTCGTTGACAATGAAATTTAAGCAAAAATCAATCCATGAACTTCTTCACAACAAGAAGATGCCATTATTCACAGGACTTATGCTCATGCATCATAGAAAGAACACTCTTATTTCACTCCCTCTCACAAAGAAATACATCATGTTTTTTCAGAATACCATAGGCTTGGAAATTGATTAATTCTCCACTAATGTAAGACTTCTCAAGTTAAAATCATGTAGAACTTGTACGGGTATAATTTGTGGTAAGGGTGTTTGTAGAAAGTCATATCCCCCTCTCTTTTTCACTTTTTTTTGGGCAACTTTCGTCTTCTTTTGAAAACACATCCAACAACTTTCGTTGCTTTTCAACACATGGCTAGATTCAATTGCCTCTCTTTATTTCTTTCTCTCTTTTTGTTTCAAATCAATTCTCTGCGTTATGCACTTCCGCTTATAATTCTAATTAAGAGAGTGACACATGGGGAATTGGACTAGAAGGATGTATCGACTAATCAAAGAAAATAGATTATTATAAGGCTTAAATTGGTTGACTATGGATACTTATCATCAAATGTCAGTGAATTTAGGCTAGAAATGGGTTAATTAAAGAAAGCCTACAATCATATTCTTCCTCAAAAAGTCCTAGGATTTCGCCTAAAAAAACTACCATGCCAAGTTCTAGATTCTTTCAAACATGAGTACACATCAAGATCATCTCACCACACAATATTCAAGGATTGGTAATGCATCAATTTCACATGCCAACATGTATGCAAATTTCAATAAAGCAAGCAACACAACCTCTAGATAGGAATCAATCAATTTCTACTCTAGCACTTGTTCAACAATTATGCTACGGCTCTTATCCTAAAAATGTTTTATTCAAAATAAATACGACTATGGTAAAAGAATCAGACAGGAAACCCATAGAAGTACAACAAAGAAATTATCCTAGAAATAAAAATATATTTTTTACAACTCCTTCATCCCCACACTTAAGCTATGACATGTCCCCATGTCATAAAGAAACTACAAAAGTAAAGGAAACTTCCCTGACTCTCTTCAATCAGTATCTAAAATAGTGTTGGGATCCATTGTGATGCTCAGCCAAGAGAGTGTAACCAAGTCATGATCTTTCTATCCGATTTTCCCGTGTTAACAGTAAGCTCATCCATCTTCCTATGCATATCAGTCATCGAAGATTGTAGCGCTTACTTGAGTTTCAAGAGAGTCCTCCTCCCATGACCGCCCCATTGAATCCTGACTGCCTTGAGCAGGTAGCACTACCTGCCTTCAACAGTTGTCTAGAGTTACAATCATGTTCCTCTATCACCAATTACCAAGAAAATTTTTAATTCGTTGGCACTTCTTCAACTCCTTCTTCACCTTCCATAACTAGGAAACACTTCAACTATTTAAAAATTTTCAAGAAAAACTTCGTTGAACTGATGATTTGTTTTAGAAAAAATGAATTTGAATGCTATTTGGTACTGGTTTAATTAATTAGGTGGATCAAGATGGGTTTAAAAGAAGAAATTGAAAATTTTAAGTTAAATTGATTAAGTTTAATCGATTTGGTAGAGTTTGTTCAATTAGAGGGCATATTTGTAAAGTTTTACAAGAATAAAACAATTTTATTCTTGTAAAACTTAACAGATATGCCCTCTAATTGAACAAACTCTACCAAATCGATTAAACTTAATCAATAGTATAATGAAAGGCAGATTTAACTAATAAATGAAAGTAGATGTATTTTTTTGACCTTTTTCCGTTTTAAATATGTAGGGCAATTGAATCAAATTATATAATTATATTATGTTTCTTTTGATAAACTATTTTTGTTTTCTAACTTATCGTCAACTTGATTTACAATTACTAGTTCCTACATGACGCCCTAATTATTTCAATCTCAATAAGTAGTATCAGAGCTAACGGATGAAGACGGGTTCAAATCAAGTTGCAATCAATTTGACGATAATGAATATATTTTATCAAAAAAGGAAAATTGTGTCAAGTACTATATATGGAAAAAAATTCAACCATATTTTCAATAATTTTGTTACTCCATCTTTAAAAATAAAATCAATTTTGAACTCATGTTTACTTTAATGCATGAACTCTAACTTTCAACCTCTCCTAACTTTTAACACTTGAGCTCCAATTTCAACTCTTGCTTACTTTTAACCCACGAGCATCACTTTCAGTCTTGCTTACTTTAAATATATGGCTCCAATATTATTAACTCGTGCTTATTTTTAATGTACATGACTCTAATTTTTAATCATATCAACTTTAATGATGATAAGCAATAGTGATATATGAATATCACTTGAAGAATGAAGAACGTGCATGTGCAAAGGGTGAATCAAGTTTCGTCAAAAAATTCAGGCCAAAAGAGGAGCATTATTAGAATTTTACCCAAATTTTCTTACCATATTTGAGTTTTACTTCCTTTGAATAAAAGTCAAAGTATTATCATAATTACTTTTATTTATCCTAAAAGAAAAATATAATTCTCTTTCATGATTTGACTATTACATTATTGAAAAAAAAGTATAAAGAAAAATACTGGACCGGTATAAATTGAAGATCTTTATTCTTATACCATAACAAAACTACATTCATAATGTATCCATTAAAATAGTCTTATTTAGGAAGAAAAGTTCTCTCATAATATTTATATTTTTTATTAAATTTTAAATATGTAGATCAATTGGTCAAATCATATAATAATATTATATTTCTTTTAGTGTAGTTTCTTTGTTCGTCTGACTTTTCGTAGACATGATTTTCAATTATTGATTCTACATGACCTTCTAATTATTTTGATTTCTACAAGAGCGACTAAGAATAGTAAGAAGCGCGAGCAGGTTGTAGAGAACGTGAGTGAGCTATGAAGTGTTGCAGGTGTGCTTATTTAAGTTTAATGGCGTGATATATACCTACACATTTCATTTTACTAGACCCACGAAGCACACAAAACACACAGTCAAACATCAATCTCTCTCTAAATAACATTGACCAACAATGCTACTTATTTTTTTCTCCTCTTTTTAAATATTTTTCTTTAATGTTTATTTTTATGATTATCATCATAGTATACTATAGGTAGGAAGCTCCTACTTTGAAAATTTAAACCACAACATTAATTAACCAATAAAAATCAACATGATGATTCAAAACTGCGCCATTTATTGTCCTTTCATAAATCACAACATTGATTAGCCAATAAATAACTATATTTAGAATACGAAAAATTAAATAATTGAAAAGGATATTTCAATATAAACCAAGAGATTGAATAAGAATGGTTATTCTTCATTCATACATTTAGTGATGCAATAAATTTTTTTGACAAACTAAAGATTGCAAATACTCCCTTCATCCACTTTTAAATGTCATGGTTTCCTTTTTAAGAGTCAAACAATAAGAAATTTGACTAACATTTTACGATGTATTTGTTCATCATATTAATATGCAAAAAATTGCAATTTGTAGTATTTTTCGTATAGTTTTTGAATATCTAAATTTTTTGTTTAAAATATCAAATTAATGTAATCTAATTTAACTTTGAAAATTAGTCAAATTAACTTTCGAAAAGTGCAACATGCCAATTAAAAATGGACAGGGGGAATAGTTAAATAGGGCGTGAAGTTGAGGCTTCCTCTCAAATTCTCTTTAAATGTATACATACTAGTTTTATTGGTAGAGAAAAAAAAATAGTTTTTATCATTTTGAACAAAATTTGAATCCAAGAATACATGAGGTAGGAAAGAAAGAATCAAGCTTATTTAAATTTCTGACTTCCCTGAAAGTGATAAAGGAATCACGGCTATGTTTTAGTTATTTTTTTTGAATCTTCTAAACTTTAATTTGTAAAGAATTTGATACGTATTGTCTTTCTTTTTTTAATTTGAATATGTTATATAAATGGTGAGGCAGAGATTGATGTCGATGTTATCAAATTAAAACAATGGATGAATAAGTTGAGCAAATATTTCTCATGTAATTAAATTATTGTATTTGTCAATTCACATATGAATTAAACAAGATATAAAAATTGCATTAAGGGTAAGATGTTTTTTGATATTAAAGTCAAATAGGAAAATGAGTACATGAGTTTTCTTTCTTCAAGACTAATATACGAGTAGAATTTGATTCATACATCATGAATCTAATAAGGAATAGAACTAAAGAAACAACATGAAAGACATGAATAATTTAAAACTTTTCGGACCTTGTTTCTAGTAGCAAAAAGCAGTCAGAAACATATAGAATACATATACAATTATGTATATTTGTGATTTTTTATAATTTTTTCAGTCAATTAAGTATTTAATTTGGTGTAAATAAAAGTTCATGATTATCATAAGCATTTTATAAGACGACTGGCTAGATCAAAAAAAATTGTTCATACTTTATAGTAATATGCATTTAATTGTAATATAGAATCGAGGTGTGATGCTTTTAAAATTCACCAAAAAGGAGAAATGATTTTTCATGGTCCAAAATCTCTATGATGATCTAGCAATGTAACTTTATTTTTTGCCTATTTTGACGAGTCATTGGGCAATCTTTTTCGAAGGTTGCTCGGCCTTCCAACAATATGTCTTTTTCCACCAATACGAAAGGGATTAAATACGCTACTACTCTATAACCATCCATGTTAAATTCAATACATATGCTATTAAAATAAATCATGTATGTACACAGAGAATCAAGAATGATTTGGGAGGACGAAGAAGTTATACAGATGATTTTTGTGAAAATCTTGAATACACAGTTATGAGAAAGTTTTTATATGAATAATAATACACATAAGATATGAGAAAATTCATTTCCAAACAATGTAAATAGAAATGAGATATAAATATTGACTTACTTAGAAATAGATATTTGCTAATTAGGGTGTCAAGATTGGAACACTGGTGCGAATCTATTATCAAAGTCAATTTTCTACATTGCATATTTGTCACGACCCGAGCCTACACCCTGGACGTGGCCGGCACTTGAGAATCATTTCTGATCCCCAATTGAACCCTTATCCTGGCTGACTACAAGCGGAAGACTAAATCAAGTAATAATAGGCTTAAAATTGCATTAAATTTGATAAAATTAAATATTCAACTAATAAAGTTTGGACAATACTCAATAGAAATACGTATAGTTTGTAAGACAACTCAAAAGAAGTAAATACTGAAAGACTCCTCATCTCTATCTATCTATGAAACCTCCATAGTTCAACATGGATGTTGGGATAAGACCCACAACACCCTAAAAAAGACAAAACTGAAAGGAGAAAAAGGGGAATCCTCTGGAATGCAAGGAGGCTCACCAAAGCTAACTGGAATGTCAAATGATCTCAACGAAGCGTCTGTTGATGATCCTGAATACCTGTATTTGCATCATTATAAGATGCAGGTCGAATGACATCAGTACATGAAATGTACGAATACGTAATATGGTTGAAGTGGAATAAATAACTGAACTGAAACTCTGGCAGTAACTCAACTGAAATATAATATAAATCATGATGGAAAACTCATTTAAACTCTTATCGAAAGAATGCAATAATAGCATATACTGAACTGACCAGACTGAAAGAAATACTCAACTCAACTCAATGTAAAGCATGATTAGACATAAGATCATTTAAAGCTTCACAACGAACTATAAAATAATTCAAAGAAAACTGTATGTGAAAATATAATGAAAGTACTCTTTACTCTATTAGAGTTTCTCTAACCGACAACCATCACTATGAGCTACGTGATGATACATCGTCTCGCCCACACTGTCAAAACTGTCCTATACTTTATAATGAATAAAAGACCTCAACTAAGTGGATCCACTAAGCTCTACTCGAAGGCATAAGGAAATCATCTAAAAAGTATAAATCATTTACCCATGTTGGCATACATGGTTTATGAGGAATTTGAGTTGTCTGAACTCATCCATATCTACTCGAAATCGGAATCATCTCATTATACTCATAAATGAGGTAATCACTCGGTGAAAACTCTAAATCTCTGAACTAATAAACTCATTTAAAAATCAAACTTTCTCCTTTCTCAATGTAAAAGTAATACATTTGGGAATCAATTAGTTCCCTTAAACTTTACTCATAAATTATCTTTAAATTCTACTCAAACTCTGCTTTACTTTCTTAAAAAATAATTTAAAACAAATGTTTACTGTGATCTGATCATTGATAACTCGGGAAGTCATATTGCATAAACATTGATGGCATATCTAGATGTCATAATGCTTACACATTGATGTCATACTCGACTGTTATACTAATCATGAATCATATTTCTCTTCTCAATATAACAAAATGATACATTTGGGACTACTTAGTTACCTTATACTCTTTTCCAATCGTGAATACAACTCTTCTCATTCTCATATTTACTTTCTTAAGACTTAGTTTAAAATCATTGTTAATTACAAAAGAATTCTCAAAATGACTCAAAAAGACCTCTTGAACTTTCCTCTTAACTTTTACTTTAGTTTGGAATGTAAATTAAGACATGTGATTAGGACATGAAGGATCTCTTAAGGATTAGTGGAGCCTTTAGGAGCTAATACAAAGAAGAGAACCTAGTCATGATTCGAAGGAATACGTTCGGAATGGAGCACGGAAGGAAAAAGGCCAGACGATCCCTGGCATGCTGCTAGCGTGGGGCGCCAGGCCCTAAACTACTGACCAGAGTTTGGGGCATACTGTTGGCGTGGCACGCCAGGCCCCAAACTACTGACCAGTAGTTCTAGCGCTATGGTGGAGCGCCGCGCTAGCCCCTTACCCATAAATTCGATGAATTTTCTTGTTCAATTTTGGGTCCTAACTCATCTAGAATCGATTGGTTTCTTCCAAACTCTCTTTGATTCACAAATCCAATACGAAATTGTTGAAATCACACTCAAATTCTATCAAGAAACACCACTCTTCTGCAAAACCCTCACCTCAAGAACTCAAAACCTCCATTGATAAAGAATGAAGCTTAAAACTCAAGAACTCTTCAAGAATGTTTACATAAACGATTATATGGGCGAATTAACGAAAGAATTACATATTTGGCGTCAGGACGAACAAGTCCATCACTATGGGAAGCCTCACATACCTGGAAAGAACGATGTTCTTGGCGAAAATCACAATTCTTGAAGAACGCTTGAACTTAGCCCTTTTTCTCTTCTTGAAACCTCGCTCTAAAACCCTAAGGGGTCGTTTGGTTTGAATACAAGTTATGCTGGGATAAATTATGCTGGGATTAGTTATGCTGGGATAAGTTATGCTAGGATTAGTTTTTATTGCTTGTTTGGTTTGCCATATTCAAACTTATATTCATTGCATAGTTTCTAAGAATAATTTGTTTGTTTACAAAAATACCCTCCATCTTATTTAGTTTTTTTTTTACATTTTCTTTGCAAGCTTTAGTTATTCATTCTTAAAAATAAAATTTCCATCTTATTTAGCTTAAATATTTTTATGTGTGCATTTCCATGATTGTGTCATATGTTTTAAAAATTAAACTTTCATCTTATTTCACTTAAAAATAAAACTTCCATCTTATTTAGCTTAAAAATAAAATTTCCATCTTATTTAGCTTAAAATTAAAACTTTCATCTTATTTAGTTTAAAAATAAAACTTCCATCTTATTTAGCTTAAAAATAAAACTTCCATTTTAAATTTATTAAAGTAAAAGAAATTTTATTATTAAAGTTATCTACTACATTTTAATTGATTTATAAAATATAATTTTTAAGTGAGTAATAAACTATTTATTTAAAAATATGTAATTTAGTAGTGGAGCGAACATTTTAAGAGAAATCAAAATATAAATAAACATAAGAATTAGGCAAATAAATTCAACTTATAATATATTCATAAATAAAAATTGTATTTATAAAATGTAATTTTTAAATTATAAAATGTAATTTTTAATTAGAAAAATATATTATCATAAGAACAACGAATAATTAAGATTGTGAATGTTATTATAAATGTTGTTCAAAATTATGTTTATATAGATGACTGTAAAGTGGTGTATAAAAGAGAGTTTAAGAGGGGGTATTTTTGTTATTTTACTTACTTTATCCCAGGATAAGTTATCATGGGATTACTATTCCATCTCAAGGAGGGATAACTTATCCCAGGACTAATTGTTAATCCTGGGATAAGTTATCCCATCCTTCGCAACCAAACAGCAGATTAAAGCTCACTTAAAAATTATCCTAGGATTAATTCCTTTTATCCATCACACCAAACGACCCCTAAGTGTTTAGGAACGTGAATAGGTGATTTAGAATCTGATTAGACCCTTAATTGGGTCAGGAAAAAAAGTGCTAAGCCTAGTGGGAAAAAGAAAAAGACCAAAATACCCTTTTCTAAAACGAATGAAGTGCCTTTAATAGAGAGGCTTCACTCAAATAGGCATAACTTTTTACTCCGAGCTCGAAATTTAGCAAACTTAGCGGCTTTGGAAAAAGGACTCAAAGACCTTTGATTTGATAGTTCATGGACCACCTAACTCATTATGTGCTGATAGATACGATCATTTGAAGTTGACCTAAGTAGAATCTTAGGTCAAAATTCACTCGGTAGGGAAGCTTTCAACTCAACTTTGTGCAAGGGGATTCTAGTGACCTTAATTGATATCCAAAATCATTCCCACACTAATGAATTAACCTTAGAATCTAAGAAAAATTAAGAATCACTCGGTACAACCTTATACGCAATTCAAGAATGGTTTGGTGTTAACTTGGAAATTTGATGGGTGTTACAATATTGTAACTGAAACTACACAATGTGTACCCTTAAATGGGACGCTTTATTTAATCTAGAGGAGAAATCTATAATAGTCATTACTCGAATATCATTATCATTTCTACCTATCCATTATCTTTTTGAAGAAGACAATTTTTTCAATTGCAACAGCGGTAGGGAAGTCTCACGGGCAATATGGTCACGAACAATAAAATAAGGCCTAGTTATAAAAGAGTGAAAGTGGAGGTAGATCCATTGGGAGAAATCCCAAAAAAATCAATGCTAGAATTAAGAAGAAATCTGAAAAAACTATGATAAAATGAATGACGATTATCTCCTTAAATATTGTAAGAATTGTAAATTGCAAGGCCACGATAAAAATGAGTGTTTTATACTGTATCTACAATTATATCCAAAAAAAGAGAAGGCCAATGAAGTGAAGAATAATAACAATGAGCAGAAGAAGATAGAAAAGAACATGAAGAAACAAGGAAAAAAGGTCCAAAAACAAAGGTAGATAAATGAGGCAAGAAGAGAAAGTTATTAGTATCGAAGAGGGTTAGCTCAAATATGAAACCCAAGGAAAGCTCAGAAATATAATGTAAGAATATCAACAGGTAATAAATTTGATGCACTATCTATCGAGGATGACCAAAATGAGCATTTGATAATATCAACCCAAAAGATGTAACAAAGAGAACATGCTAAGAAATACATCGATAAAGAATTTGAAAAGCAACTAAATGACAAAAACAATCCCGTATCAATAAATAAGAGTTAATATCTCAGATGGTCACTCAGCTTTGAATAGTTCACTCAGAAAGTCACTCAACTTTCAGTTGTTCACTCAGAAAGTCACTCAACTTTGTTTTATAACTCAAAAGTCACTCAACTATTAATATTTTACTTAGAAAGTCACCCAACTATTAATATTTCACCTAAAAGGTCACTCAAACAATTTAAATAGTTTTTTCATTAAATTTTATTGAAATCTAATTTTTATTTTAAACTACTTTTTAAGAAATAATAAGATATCTATTTTAAATAATTGGAATGGGTTAATAAGATAATTAAATAGATATCTTATTATTTCTTAAAAAATAGTTTAAAATAAAAATTAGATTTCAATAAAATTTAATGAAAAAACTATTTAAATTGTTTGAGTGACTTTTTAGGTGAAATATTAATAGTTGGGTGACTTTCTAAGTAAAGTATTAATAGTTGAGTGACTTTTGAGTTATAAAACAAAGTTGAGTGACTTTCTGAGTGAACAACTGAAAGTTGAGTGACTTTCTGAGTGAACTATTCAAAGCTGAGTGACCATCTGAGATATTATCTCCAATAAATAATGACGATCAAATCAAAGAAAATGACTAACGAAAAATATGATAACATGATCAAAGAACATGCCGCAAATGAACAAATCAACAAAATAGATAAACAAAATGATGTTGATAACCAATCAACAGATATTAATGTGGTGAATGAAAAAAGGAAAGCTGAAGTGAACTCAGTCGAAATATTTGTAGATGACTCTCTACAAAATAATTCACAAGCATTTCTTGAAAGAAAGGACAAGCCACCAAATTATCCCCATATTAGTTCACCTAGTGAGTGAGAAAAAAGTTCATATCTAGCCCTGGTTAATTTTGAATAAAATTTATGTATTTTTTTTAAAAGTTTTTATATATAAAAATGATTGATTTAGAAAAATTGACTTTAAAATAATATATAAAACTGTCATAAACAAAAATAGAAGTTATATGAAATCAAGGAAAATTATAATCAACGATGTAGCATATGTACTAATTAATGAGAGGTAGAAACTTAACTAAATTTGCTCCTTCATTTGAATAACCCAAACTAATTTTTTTTTTTTAAAATCCTTTTTATTATGATGATGATTAGAAAAATTATTTATTGTATAGAGTTAAATGTCATTTTTCAAATTTTATTTAATATAATTTTTATTAATTTTCTTCTATAGTGACATGTGAATAGACTCTTCTTTCCACGTTATTAAATTTATTTCAATATCTCAGGTTATAATTAATTTTAATTCTTTTTAAAAAGTCTTCCTATAACTATTCGAAAAATACTACATAATGTATTAGAAAGTTACAATTAATATTTAGAAAAATTTAATTATTTATGGGAAGACTAAAAAAAATAAAATTGACGGACGGCAAGCCTTCGAGACTTGACACTTGGACATTGAAAAGCTTGCTCCAAGATAGTTTGGAATTGACCTTTTTCTTTCCGAAGAATTCCTTATTGCTTTTCCCTTTGATCTGTGTCAAACTCCATTTTGTTATTGCCAGGTGGAATGATTTATTCAACCTCAATGTCGACAACCAAGATACCCTTCTCTTTCAAATGAATGTTCAAATCATGACTTCGATCACGATTTTTAATTGACTTTATCTCATGTGACTGTTAACCAACAAGTCCTTTCTCTAGAGGTTCAACAACGTTAACAATTCTGGTAGAATCTACAACAACAGTGTAGAGAGCAGTAGACACATGTTTTTAGAATGCGACAATGTTAGATATTTTGAAATAATGCTAATATTTGAATGCTAATAATTCTAATGACAACTAGTTACTCTAATTCAACAGTATGTCTGTTGCCCTATCAAAGCCCCTCCTACAATGGAAATTGTATTTTTTCTTCGTGTTGCGACACATTTGACTCAATTGAAATCACAACAAATTCAACAACTCCAAGACATATCAGGGACTCATTAATAAGCCCCCCTCTTGGGTCATGCCAAGTTATATAGAAGATATAAGAGGGCATATTAATAATAGAAAAATTAGCCTTTTATTTGTAATAGCTTGACAAAACTTGGCAATTTTAATATTTGCATGTCTATTGTAATAGTTACTTAACTAAATAAATGATCTAACCCATCGGTGGCCCCCTAAAGTCAACATCATGTTTTACTTAGATACCTTAAATGAGCGATGTTCATTTTAGACACCTCATGTAGGGTCTTGTTGTCTCATTTTGACACCTTTTTTAATATCAGCAAAATATATAATGTGTGTATGTTACACTCGTTAATGACGTGTAAAGTGACGAATTAAACGACGACATTTGTCATTTGTGTCAAAAGTAATTTTTAAATAATTAATTTTGGGTATAAATAAAAACAGACCAATCAATTAATGACACATGATTATTTTCCCCCAAATAATTTCAAAACACCCCGTGCCTTTCTTCTCCAATTACCCTATCCCTTTTGAAGAAACAATCCCTCCCCTCCCTCCCCGCCGAGCGTCTTCTCCAAATCTCCTTCTCCCCCGCGGCGCCTTTCTTCTCCAAGGCTTCTGCAGAACGCTGAGTTTAAAGAAATTCATTCCCCCACAAATTATCAATATAAGTTTTTATAGATCTTCTTAAATTCGCTTCCCTGCAAATATTAAATTCTTCCAAGAAAGAATTTCATGAAGGGGTTTATTCTTAAATTTTAAAAATATTTTTGGTCTTTTTTGCTGAAATCTTCATTCACAATGGATGAAATTTAACTTGGGCAAAATGCTGGCTTAAAATGGAGAAGAAGAAGAAAAAAAATAATTAAAATTTAACTAAGAACCATTTCACGCGCTGGTCAATGAGTGCATCATACTCATTATGCCATGTAAGCAAAAAGTGTCAAAATGATACAGCGAGACCCTACATGAGGTGTCTAAAATGAACATCGCCCAGTTAAAGTGTCTAAGTGAAACATTGCCCGTTTGGATTGGCTTAAAAAAGGTAACTTTTAAGTCAAAAAAAATAAAAAGTAGAGACAATTAAATTTCAATAAGAGAAAATACATAAAAAATCCTTAAATATTGACAATTAAATTTATTTAATACTTTAATGTTATGGACATTTAAATTAACCCTATTTTAATTCTTAGTGGATTGTATTGGACATTTAAATTAACCCTACTTCTTATTCTTCACCATTTTCAGCCAAATCTGCAGCTTCAGTGCTCTTTTCTTATTCTTCACCATTCAACAAGTTTTTTTAGAAAAAGAATGAAACCCACACTACAATCCTTCTTCGAACCCCAACTTGCTACTGGGAGAAATTCTACTTCTTCGAACCCCAACTTGCTACTGGGAGAAATTCTTTCTCCCCCTTCGAACCTAACCTACCCTTTCTGCACCTCAATCATCATCTTTTTTCTTGTATTGTTGTGTTTGGTATGGGCAAAAAATTTAAAAATGCCCTTATCAATGTT
This sequence comes from Solanum appendiculatum, assembly GCA_018342035.1. Lineage (NCBI taxonomy): Eukaryota > Viridiplantae > Streptophyta > Magnoliopsida > Solanales > Solanaceae > Solanum > Solanum appendiculatum. The sequence goes on from JAGDQO010000838.1 coordinate 142,775, forward strand.
AAGTTCTTACATTTTTTTAATCTACTCAAATATAGTCTCCACCCAAAGCATCAAAAGAACATATGCCAAAAGGTTAAGCTCAAATTGTTGACTGCGTTGCAATAACATATTGAGCCAAAAAGAAGTGCGCTTAGTACCTTCCATCAATGCAACAATGGTGTTCGATCACACAGAACCAGAAAGTTTTTGGTCCACAGGGGGTAGAGATTTCAGGGAAGTGTTTCGAGATTTTAAGAACAAATATTTCTAGGATTATCAAATGCAAATTCAATCACGCAAACATGCAAATGAGACCAAAAATACGAGCAAAGTCGTCAACACAAGCAAGTAATGCTACCAATTCAACTCTGATCATAGCACTACACGATCGACTTGACCACATATTCTTATCACACTAAGACATGTTTTATGTTGAACCGTTTCAACAGTGACACAACCATCAGAAGTATCTAAATTCACCATCTTGCTATATCCTCCACCAACATCCCTATAAGATAAAGACTACAAGACTATGCTACTATCTCATCACTGCTGCCCCTCGCCTGATTCGGGTTTTGAAGCTTCCTTGATATCATCCCCAGCATCATCCTGGAACCAGAATAGTTTACAAAAAAAATGCATTCAACATCAGCATGTCAATAGTTGAAACAAGTGTAATATTCCAGAATTTAGCAATCAGGAAATAGCGAGTCCATTTTTCTGGATTTACACAGGATAATCAAAAAAAATAGTCAGTGCATGGGACTAAATGTGTGTGTGTGTGTGAGAGAGAGAGAGAGACCGCATTGTCTGAAGTCCAAAGTGTAAGATTGTCTCGGAGAAGTTGCATGATCAATGTACTGTCCTTGTAAGATTCCTCACCCAGTGTATCCAGCTCTGAGATGGCTTCATCAAATGCCTGCAATTTAACATTGCTTATAAATATCTCCAATAATAATAGGAGCATATTTTTGTCGTAACTTTTTTTCTTTTTTTGAGATTGTAACATATATGTATATATAACTAAAAGTCGTACAGAAACCATATTTACAATGAGCAAAATAGAAGAGAACTGTTCTGTACTCCTAGCAAGCTTCTACAAATTCTAGGATTATTTTATAGATAGGTAGAAACTCTGGGATTATTCGTCTTTACTTTTCTATTCTTGCAGCTTTGGTAGGGCTGCAAAAGTGTACTACTTCAATCAAGAAGGGAAAGATGGAAGGAAAGAAAAAATCTACCTAAAACAAAAACAAACAAAACAGCACTTGAAACTAGGGGTGTTTGGGGCTCGGTTAGGGTCGGCTTTTCTCTAAAAGAGTATCAAACCAATTAACTTGGTTTTCCATTGCTTCGGTTATTGTCGGGTTTTTCAGTTTATTGGGGATTTATTTTGTAAAATATATGATGATTTGCTTCCAAACACATACTAGGTGACTATGAGCCTTTTTGGATGGGCTTATAGCTTATGACTTGTAAGCATAAGCCACAAGTAAGGAATTCAAACTTATGGGTTTTGGCTTTTTTTTTTTTTTTGACTTGAAACAAGTGCTTAAAAGTACTTTTTTTATTTTACCCAAACACTACAAAAGTGCTTAAAAGCACCTAAATAAGCCAATCCAAACAGGCTCTGTATTCCAACATAACACTACCAAATCAATTACTCTTCAACCAAGAACAAGAAAAGGAGAAGTAGATAATTCCATCATCAAAGTTAGACTCCAATTCATCCTACCACTCTAGTTATAAGAAGATGCTGGTTCCTAGCCTTCTATATTATCCTAACAGTTTGTTGCGACTGACTTTGAGTACAGGAGCAAAAAGATTTATTACTTGGGTCGCACAAGTAAAGCTGTCAATTAAATGGTCATGTTCGGGCACAAGCAAAAAGCTATTCACGCTGTATTAGATATAGGTTTAGAATTCTGAATTCAAAAGTAATTTCTGTCTTTAAGCTAGTGAAATGAAGCTCATGCAGTTTTCCTGTCTCATCAGTCATCGAGTAATAGAAAATATGTATGATCAACATATAGGTACAAAGACAGCTAATTCTAATGGAATCACTGTAGTATAAGACGTAACTTACAGAGTGGTCAGACCAACTATCACCCTAAGTTTAAAAAAAAGGATGTACCCAACTAACTGTACCTAGTTAAAGAACTTAGCACTAAAGATGTTGTTTTTAGGAGGCTAGGACATAGACAAGGACAAAATCCTGAACAAGCATCAATCGAAGTTTTAGTGTGGAAAACAACCTCACCCCAAGACAAGATCCTGACAAGAACAGGAAACCACAGGAAAGAGTGCAAAGTAAATAAGTTCTTCTTCCGGTTTGAAAAAGGAGAAGAATTACGCATTACGGAAAGACAAAGCACTTTACTCCAACCAAAGAAAATGGCAGGCATAAATCAAATCATTCAAAATATCAAAATACATTCCTATCACTCAAACATCATACACCAAGCTTCATTGTCATTATGAGGCACCAAAGCTGAAGTTGATTCCCAATCAAAACGTACATGCATAGCTTGAAGTAGTACAACTATCTTTTCCCTTTTTTACAAAGAAATTAGTATGGTACAAGTAAATAAATGTTCTATAGTCAAGCATGACGAATCATCTATAAGAGCTAGGAAGATAGTCCGACTAAGTTAGCAGAGAGAGAGAGAGAGTAAATCAAGTCAAAGATTCAACAGAAGCATAGAATTTTACCTGTTTCGCAAGGTTACAAGCACGATCAGGTGAGTTGAGAATTTCATAATAGAAAACGGAGAAGTTAAGGGCAAGTCCCAGCCTGATTGGGTGAGTAGGAGCCAGATCAGCCAAAGCAATATCCTACAACAGAACACATTAAAAAAACAGAATTGTTAATTACAAGGAGAAACTGACAGTGTTCACCATAGATCACCTACCTGAGCAGACTTGTATGCCAATAAAGTGTTCTCAGCGGCTTCTTTCCTCTCTGCCCCTGTTTTAAACTCAGCCAGGTACCTATGGTAGTCACCTTTCATCTTCAAGTAAAAAACCTTGGACTCAGCTGTTGAGGCCGATGGTATTAAATTGGACTCAAGGAGGCTCAAAATCCCATCACAGATCTTGCTAAGTTCAGCCTCAATTTTGCTTCTGTATTCTTTAATAGTGTTGACATGGTCTTCATTTCCACGGCTTTCCTCCTTTTGCTCAATTGAAGAGATTATCCTCCATGAGGCTCTTCTTGCGCCAATTACATTTTTGTAGGCCACTGAAAGAAGATTCCTTTCCTCAACAGTCAGCTCCTCAACTTCTACCGTCTTTGCAACCTTCTCCATAAACTCAATCATTTCCTCGTATCGCTCAGCCTGCTCAGCCAGCTTGGCCAAGTACACATTTTCTTCACGCGAAGACTCAGCCATTTTGTTGTATGTGAAACTACACCTGATTCAACAAATATAAAGGTAATTGAACATCACATGCTGGATACCACAAAACATGCCTTCAGAAACAGCGAAATAACAACTTCTGGATCTATCTATCACCATTCTCCACAATTAATTTCAAGTGAACTGAGTCCCTTGAATTATTGGCAGCAGGGTTCAATACCCCGTGAACTATTTTTGAGACAGTCAATTCCTATGAGCTTTACTCAAGCTTCCAAGTTTAATAAGAGGTGATGACTATTAAGAAATTCATTTTATCAGACCAAAGAATAATGGCTAAGCAGTCTGCTACTATTCCAGATATAGGCAGGTTTTTACCTCTCAACTATAATTAAAAGAGGTGGTCGAGTTAACTAAATCTGAACCTTTAAATTATAAAGTGGGCACATGTTCTTTATTTAAGCTTACACCGGAAGAAACTGGTGATTAACAAATGTAACGGGAAAGAGACCAATCCTACCAATAGCATAGGGTACTGCAAAAGGCACTTCAGAGGGGGCATGTTGTGTACTGTTGGATATTAAAAGAATCTTCGTTGAGAAGAGAAACTCCTCAGAATTCAGATACTAGTTAAGGGAGCACTTTGTGCAAAGTCATACCTCCAAGTGTTAACGGGAATTCACTACTTACTCTTTAATTTTATTTTAAAAAATAAAAAATAAAAAAGCAGCCCAGATTACTAAGCTCCCTCTGTGCGCAGGTCCGAGGAAGGGCCGGACCACAAAATCTATTGTTCGCAGCCTTACCCTGCATTTCTGCAAGAGGCTGTTTCCACAGCTCGAATCAGTTACCTACTAGTCATTCTTTAAATAAATCACAGGTATTAAAAAAGTAAATACTTCAAACAGACCTAATTTTTACATTTTCTAGTCAGGAGACATAAGATGTTATTTCATTATTTGTAAATGTTGAATCTGTCCACGAGTATTTAGCAAATACTGAATTTTGCAAGAGTGTTTTCAAATACTGAACTTCAAGTAAAAGTTTGAGATACTGATATGAAGGTGTATGTCAGGTGTATTTTCAAGTGAAATATTAGTTTCTATTCACCAATCTTCACAACCTCTTTTTGCAAGTAAAGTGCATGTCAAAACAGCTTCAACTTTCACAAAAAATTTCCACAATTTTAATTTCAAATACTCTTTTTCTTTTTTCTTCTTTTGTTACTTAAATTATAGCTTACCTAGCAACCGATCTAAATCCTTTGTCATCATTGTGTTTTTGGCAATTTATTGACATAGCACTGTGAAATCGAGAGGATAAATATAGCATACGTTCTGTTCCATTTCTCAACTTTCCTGTTACTATATGATACCTTCAAAATTACTCAAATCTTAGGAAAACTAACAATAACAATAAGCACGAAAGCTTTAACCCTTGCTTTACAGATATAGATAGATAGCAATGAACTGACTAGTTTCTCTCGGACCGCTAGCTAAGCTACTAGTATTAGTTCCCTTCAATTAAATCTACATGTGAAATGAATCAAATAAATTCAGATTTGAAGCAATCAGGTGGTCAAAGTTTTCAGATCTGCAGTTACGAGACTAGTACGAAGAACGGAACATCCAAGCAAAACGAAAGATCTAGTCAGGAATAACCCTAATTACAGCATCATTGATAGCAAAATCGGAGAGAAAATAGAATCGAGAAAGTACCTGGTTCTCTGACGGAAGAAAAAAAGCAAGATGAGAGTAGAGAATATTGAATTAAATAGAAGTACATGTATATGTACTAGTGTATTAAGGGGTCGTTTGGCTGTACTTTCTGATAGAGGTTTTAGAAATGTAGGATTTTATTTTTTATTTTATTTTGTAAAAGAAGATATAAAGTAAGAAGAAATGGTTGGGTGGCTTTATTTTTTAAATCGAATTATATATGTGGTTAATTATAATAAATTGTCTGACTTTTTAAAATTAAAGAGTTGCAAATAAAAGAAAAGGATTTTTTTAACGAGTAAAAAAGAAAGTAGGCCAAACAAATTAATACACGTGGAGTATTAATCTTATCCAAATGCTCTAAAATTATTTTATCGTGTCTTTTTTCTATTAGACCACGTGTACTTACTTTTCCAAAATCTTAAGTTGAGCATATTACAATAATTAAGTCAATTAAAACACGTAAGTTCTAGAATTATTTAAAGAGTTATTATCAAGTTTTTCAATAGCACAAACTATCCCATGAAAGTCTCCACCTAATAGTCAATATTTGTTATAAGAGTCGACAATAGTTTTAAAAAAATTTCATAATAACAATCTTTAGGGAGATCATTGTTAACATATATCGCTTAAAATAACCCTTTTATAAATGAACATATTACATGTATGATGTATCATATAGTGTATTTATTAGGGTGTTGGAGTCAAATTTGTAATATTGTGAAGGTCGGCATATTATAGGATGATTATTCATCATGCATATCTCTCATGTAGAATAATTTTTATATTATAAAATTAAATTTTTAGGAGCATTTTTTGGTGGTCTGTCCGATGAGATCCAACTAAGACTATCAAAACAGGGCCATAATAGCTTATTAACTCCATAAAATTCATTCTAAATTCATGGGAAATATAACTCTAATAATTTCATGTAATAGAATTTATTGGACAACAACAAGGCAATTTCATATAACAAAGTTTATTAAAAAATGAGGGGCAAAGTGATCTTCACATAAGTGAAAGCATCGTTCCTCATGAAAGGGCTCAATAACAAAATATATTTTTTTCAAATTTGAATTTATTGTGGACTTTATACACAAAGTCATTTGAATATTTTGGTTGGGCAATTTACGTGTATTTTCTTTTATAAACTATGCTTTTTAGGAGGAAGACCCACACTTGTCATAGAAAAGCCAATTTCATTAGTGCCTCTTGCATCTCTTCCACTAATACTCCCAATTCATTGTCTTGTTCGTCTACAACATTCTCTTGCATTGGAGCTTGTTTCATTGGGTCCGAATTTCGGACATGCAAAGGCATAAACAACTTTATTAATAGCATCATCCTCAAGTGAAAAAGGTACATGATCATCTCAATATATTTTATTCAATTATGAATTCGAAACAAATTCTCCAAAAAATAGTGTTCAAGTTCTCAAAAAAAAAGTATAAAATTATCACTTACCATGCTAAGTTAAATACTTGATAATGTTTAATTTTAAAAAAATTATAATCAATACGAAAATATGAACTGATTTAAAAAATAAGTAAAATGATCAATATTACAATATATATTATATGATTAACTAAGTTTCTTGAATTTCAAATAGAGCGAAATAATTATTTATAAATGTCACGATATTTTCTTAATTATTTTGATGCTAGTTTGTCATTTCATTTGAAAAGATGTACTAATACATGTTTGTTTGCAACAGATTTTAAAGTGACAGAATAATAAATTGCAATAACAAATAAAATATGAAGAAACATAATTTTTTGATCAAGATAGTGAGTACAATTTTGTTTCTCCCTTGATTTTTCTCTCTCTTTGGATTTCTCTGTTTTCTCAAATTATGATGAATTGATCTTTTTATGAATATTCCATGAATTTGAGGAATATCCGAGATCTTGATCTATATGAATATTCCATGAATTTGTGGAATATTTTCGATACCTTTTCAAGGGAAATATTATCCTTTATATAGGCATGAATTAGGGTTTAAGATAGAGTAGCCTACAAAAAACCCTAACTGAAATAAGTCTAGTCTTATAGAGTCCTACAAAGTTTCAATGTCTACAATGTTATATATATCCTAAATATAATTTTAAGCATTGATCATGTCTACTTTAATTTAAAAATCAACTTATAGTGTTTTAATCGAGTACATGTTTTCAATTGTCAATTTAAAATCATTTACAATTTAATTATTATAATTAATCCATATTCCACAAATAAATATTTTACTTTGTTAAGCTAAAAAACTTAGTTGAGTAATTGAGAAATTATTAATTTATATCAGTCTTACTTCAAGTCGATATAATTCTAAGGAAAAAATAATGGATTTTGATTGAAGCATTTGAGTACAAATTGTTTGGTTATAATCGAAACAAAAGTGCCATCTTTATCAACCCCAAACCAACCCATTTCTTCGGATTTACTTGGACCAAGACCCGGCTAGCCCAATTGAGATCCGACTCAACTCCCCCGTTAATCCCAATCATCTTCCTCCAAACACAAACCCTAATAACCTTTCCTCTCTCAGCAGTCGACGCCGGCGAAATCGGTAAAGGATTGGAGAATATCTCGCCCTGTGCAGCCATTGTTCGCCGGAAACTGTCAATTCCGTTTGTCGTCTTCTTCAAGCACGAGCTCCAATTGGTAACCTCGCCTATCTTCTTTTCCTTTTTTTCTTTTTCTTTCAATCTTTAGTACGATCCTAAGGACGAATACATCTGGATTTCAAGCTTCTTATAGAATCTGTTGAATTGAAAAATGAATTGCATATCCGGATGAATTCCTACATGGATGCAAATCTCAAACCCTAGACATTTGGGATATTCACTCACTCGGCTAAGCATTTTATTTTATCCACGAGACTAATCATTCTCTCTTTTCATTCAAGTGCCATTTCTGCTGACTCTACTGTGAGATTCGAAGCATCTTCATCTTCCCTCGCATTAGTTGGCTGCCCCCGAGAAAGGTAACATTCTTCTCCTTTTGTATTTTTTATTATGTGCTATTTAAATTTCACTGTTAGAATAGTTCAAAATTTATCATTTGTGTAGCTGAATATCATTTCGGTATGGGTTAATTTCCCCCTTTTTTTAGTTGTGATTCTATGTGGTATTTGGTGTTGTTTGTTTTGCTTAGTTCTGCTTCCTGTTTAATTTCGGCATTAGTGATTCAATCTTCGTTAGTAAGCTTTGCTAGCTTTTATATGGGTAAAAAGGACAAGTAAATCTTCTTAAGAGCTGTCTCTTAGTCTTATTTCCGTTTGTCCAAAATCATGAATTAGCTTTGTTTGTGTAGCAGTCTTCAGATTTTGTGTGTCAAATAGGTTCACTTCCAGTAGTCCTTTCTTCCTCTTTTACTTCCTGTTGTCTTTCCTTATTTTTCTTTAAATTCAGATTGGTAAATATGTGTTACTCTCAACATCAGTGAGTAAAACATGCTCCATTTGTCATAAAGAATAGAACTCAAATGCATTGCTTTCCTTAGAATTCAAAAGATGTGTTGAGCAGGAAATTCATATCTACCTTTTAGAATGTATTGGTTTGGTTTCTTTCGTAGTAGCAGATTTAAAGGTCACTTAAAGTCTAACTTGGTAAAGGGCGAATTTGTTTTTTTAGTTCAAAGAGGTTCTGAACATGAAATTTGTGCCTATGCTCTATGTCTAAACTTTAATGTTCTCTTAACTGAATACGAACGGTGAACAGACACTCTCTACATCACCATACACAAAGAAAAAAGGTAACTCACAGCTATTTTCCTTCAACTGAACAGAAAATTTTATTCTTGTATTTTCTAAAAAAATTATATACTGGACGATCTTTGGCAGTGCAGAACCATATTTTGACGTGCTGTGTTCTCAATCCTTATATTGATACTTTGAAGTTTTTCTTAAATCTAGGGTTTCGGCATTTCGTCATTCCTTTCTGTCCTTTCTTCCAATGGCTTCTAGCTCTCATAGAGGAGGTGATTTCTACGGAGCTGCTTCCCACAGATCCAGGTATTTACCCAATAAAAGATTATCATCTTCTAAATTACAATTCATTATGGTTCTAATTGCTTTCACAATTTGAATTGTAATAGAGAATTACCTAAAGTATTACCTAATTTGCAGAAAATTAACCAATCTACACCTTTTTTTAGTTTTTTGGTGTATTACCGAGAAATTAAGATGTTTTATGTGTTTGATTTATCAGAGATGGATTGAGTACAAGGCAAGTAGGTGGTTCAGATGAAATACAGTTGCGGATTGATCCCATGCACGGAGACCTAGATGATGAGATCACAGGTCTTCGCAAGCAAGTAAAACAGCTCAGAAATGTATGTTTCTGTGACCATCTTGTCTTGGTTTTCTATTTTGATTTAGTTGGAAAATAGCTTTTGCATAACTGGTGTCGTCTTAAAGATTTATGTTCATGTCAAATTCGGTGATGTGCTATGTCATGGATCCATTTTAGACAAGGTGATGTTTATTTGCTAGAACACTGAATAATATTTATTAGAAAACCAATATGAAACTTACTAGGCTTCTTCGAGATAGTTGAAGTCTTGCCCATGGGCAAATAGAAGTTATTTTTCCTCATTATATTAAAGATTGATACTTTCACAATGCAATTTAGTGCATCATTTTGATTCATTTATATCACAAGGCACAGAATACCTAGTTAAGGAAGCAATAAGTCTTAAATTTGTCTTTCATGTTGATTTTCTGAAATGGAATTTTGAAATTATATAGAAGATAGGATTTAACAAAACAAAGATGTTCTAATATCAATACACTGCCTTTGTGTAATGATCTAAATGTTGGTGGTATGTTGAGGATTCTCTTTTAACTGGCTAAGCAACTGATGGAGAGTGGGGAATTGAAACAAAGATTTAATGTGTCACCTTTAATTGATCAAATCGTGCTGGATAAGAAAATGTTAATTCACTTGCTGATTTTTACATTTCCACTGGTAAGAGACTGCTGGACAACGCTCAACTGTTAAGACATTCTGGTTCCCCAGAGGTATTCTTTGCATAAAAGCACATTGTATTAGAACTTAAAAGCATGAGTTAAGTGTTTTTCTCTACTTGTTGGTTTCAATGGAATCAATTGCTAGATTAAAAAGATAAGAAGTTTGACTGGACATTGAGCAAATACTGCCTTATTTCTGGTCAGTTATGTCTACCTTCATTTCTGGTATGGGCCTATATTGATGCTCTATCATGTTGACATACTTCAATCCGGTCTTTGAGGCGGATGCTAGAGAGATATCACCTCTTATATTTAGGTTCTAAATCCGTCCTTGTGAAATCTGAAAGTTGGTGGACAAGTCTCGTGTTATATATATATATATATATATATATATATATAGCTCATTCATGACTGGATCAGGGAGATGTTGTCATTTCTACTTTCTATTTGTGTCTCCATAATTGGAGACCAATAATCACAAGACTAAATCCCTTTTCTGGTCTAAATCAACTTGGCCAAAAGAATACTGATTTCTGAATTTAGGCTCAGCTAGGGGTTTATCCACCTCTGCATTTCTGATTTCCATTTGTCTAGTTCACTGCCAACCTATTCTTCTTCATCTCCTCGCTATCTAGTGTGTACATTGATACCTGGACCACACTAATAACAAAGAGCTGCAATGGTACCAAAAAGATATGGCAAGTGCTTTGATCCTTCTGTCTTCAGTTCAAGTTGGATCCAACGTATGCTTCACTGTTGCAATCCCAATGTTGAGGTATTAAGAAGGATCACTTCTTGAACTGATAATCAAAGAAGATGGAAGAAAATTTAACCATTTGATTGTCACCACATATTCGGATAGAACAAAGACTATCATCTCTCTACCTCCTCCTCTCCTTATTTTGGCTTCTAGTACTGGCACTGGTTGTTGGCCTCCACATGCATCAGAAGCATAGTTGTGTCAGTTTCAATATCTAAGACTGAAATTTCAAACAAGACTAAAGTTTTATGTTTCTGATTGAACATTGCTTTTGGTGTAAATCCTGTCGGAGTTCCTGAAGATCTTTCTCCCAGATGTTATTTTATTAGATGCATCTTTTCCAATCTCTCATTTGTTGGCCCTACTTGTTGTATCATATTTGTCTCGGTTTCAGAATTATATTCCTATTTACCCTTTTGCTAGTACTTATAAATATTTCATGTTGCAGGTAGCACAAGAAATTGAGTCGGAAGCCAAGTATCAGAATGATTTTATTAACCAACTGGTATGCCGTGAAGTTGTTCACCCTTTTTCCGACTATGTTTGACATCCTTTGAGACCGCTTTTGTCACTTTCCCGTATATTTCATATGCCTTAACAATTTAATTTGTATATTTGAGCTTTATTGGTATTTATTTTCCTATTACTGGATAACAATCTAACATGCGCCAATAAGTTAGGAGATATGGGAAAATGAATTATATTTAATGTTATAAATGAGAAAGTTTCAATTGCTAAGCTTTATTTACAGCCCTCACGACCCTCTCTGTCTTTCATCCTCCCTTCCTCTATAATTTGGAAATTGCAATTGTTATTATTATAAATCTTTTAGAAATGACAGTGTACTTGTAACCTTCCTTTGCCTTTTCTTAGGTATTACCATGCAAGTCTGCCTGAATGCCTTTGTTTCTCTGTGCTTTCTCATTTTCTTTGAAAGATATATGTCCTTGTTAGATCTCCATCAACTGACTATGATTAGCCCAAACTTGATTGCATTTTTCATTTGTTCTTGAGGGTAATGTGTGCGGAGATATTGGACAATAACCATTAATTCTAAATCTGAATGATGTATTTCTAAGAGCTATCCGTTCTAGTATAACTAAATTAAAGAAGCAACTTTAGATTGCTTCAAGCCGTTAGAACTTAGAACTTACTGAACTTCCTTGAGTTAACTTGGCATTGTTTTATAAACGTGTTGATTGGTCAGTCTATCTGGGATGTTCACGAGGTATGCCTAATTTATGAATTATGGAATCATTCTTACTTGTAAGTTACATGACTTCCCCATCTCCTTAAATACTTACGCTTTTCCCTTTATCACAGCAAATGACATTGATCAAAGCACAAGCGGGAGTAAAGAACAACATGAGACGGTTGAACAGGAGTATCATCCGGGAAGGATCAAACCATGTGATGCATGTGGTTCTTTTTGCACTATTTTGCTTCTTTGTGATATATTGGTTGGCCAAGTTTTCACGGAGATAAAGGGCAACCCTATCTTTCTATGCTGGTTTGCTGTTTCCTGGCAAAGTTCTGATGAAGACGCAATCTATTCAAACCAACAAACAAATGTAAGCACTGACAGATTTTTAGTGATTGGGGGAGTAAGGGTGCACAGCTTTAGAAACAACGAATATTAGTCTTATATAAAGTTTCCTAATCTGTAGAAGCACTGTGGGACGAAAATCCTAGTGAAGAAAAAAGATCATATCTTGTAAGTAATATACATTGTTTGCTACCTTGTTAAAATCTCGAAAGATAAACTCAGTGAGACAATCTCGCTATGAGAAATTTTACTTCCCTGATAAAAATACCATTTGATATTCCATAGATGACACATTTGGATAGTGTGTATCAGTCTCTCAAATGTTGTGGTTGACAATGTCTTAGGTAATAAATCTACTAAATTGTAACTTGATCTTCTTACTCTATATGTGTTTCAGCATTTTTTTTTAATCATGTGTGAATGACTTGCATTGAAACGTGTTTCCTTTTATTCCATCTTGAACTTATCAATTATTATAATGATGTCTTCTAATCTTATATACCAACTGTTCAAATACAATGACCGAGCGTTATGTAGACTGCTTCATGAATTGCATAAATAACAAATAATTGATTTGCAAAAAAATATTGGGTGCGATCGAGCGTTATGTAGACTAGTAAAAAATTCATGTTAGATGCATATCAATTAAAAATATCATCTCACGGAAAGTAATAGTAAAACACATAAGAGCACCAAAAGAACATCAAATCTTAAGCCTTATTCCATAATGATCAATGCTTACTGTTACAGAAAGAGGATGGGCAAGTGCTTTAATGAAAATGTTAAATGTTTGAAGTAACAGGGACATGAATCATTTTTACCTATATGAATATAAAAGTAGTACCGCTTCAATAAGTGTTTTTAAGATTTGCTCTTGAAGTATACATGAACTGAAATTAGCACATGACCGCAAATCAGTGTCTTAAAGTGGTTAGATAATATCGTGCGAGTGATTATTTCAGTTTAGACCTAAACAAATTATGATTCGTATTAATAAATTTTCAAATATTTATACTATTAGAAAGTTCAAAATTCTGAAATACTTTTACTATTTGTGATATTAGAAGTAGTGTTTATAAGTTAGTGGGGAATTGTTATATAATTTGAAACATTGAAGCAATTATTTGAGAAATAGGTGCTGTAGTTGAAATAACAAATGGGTACCATGGCTGAAATGTTCTGCGTACTATCATTACCACTGAAATAGTTGAATGAGTACTATTGATGAAATAGTTTTGATACTATCGTTAAAATAACTAAAAAATGTGTTTGTTTTATAAAAGGAACGTGACTTTTTTCGACAAGAATCTATTTCAACTGCTTATATTTTCTGTAAATATTAATGTCAACTACTCCATTTCAATCAACTTTACTTCAACTAGTAATAAACTTGTTATTTTCAAACGGAGCCTTATCTGTTAACCTCATCGACAGATAAAGAGTGATAATATTACACTTTTGAAATAATGATAATATCACACATTAAGCTTTTACTTTCTATTTTTTTTTGTTGATATATTAATCTACTCGAATGATGAACAATCAAATCGAACTCACTTCATCATAACTATAAAATAATAGTAAAAAATTATAAGTTAGTAGAAAATAGGAGGAAGTAAATAAATAAAACACCATTAGATTTCTTAAAAATAAAAAAAACAAAACCAATTAAAAAGAACTAAATCAATAAATATCTACCCCTCCATTCTAAAATGCTTCTCACAATTTTCTCTTGATGCGTTCCGTCGTCAGCAAGCGGTGGCCGACAAGGCCCCTTTCCTTAGAGTCAAGTGGCTGAATGCCCCTTTCCCTAAATATCTTGGGAAGCGAAGAGGAGTTAAATAATAAAAAATATGAAATTTTGATCAATATTTTAAGATTTTTTTTTAATCATATGAGAAAAATTATAACTTATAATATTTTTTATATAATTTTTGAGTTATTCTATTAGACCGATTGCTCAAAATCTTTGATCGTTATTCGTACTCGGTGAATAAATGAGATCACTTCTTATGTATTTATTGAGAATGATTCTGATCTAATTCTTAACCTTTTAGAATATTAAATTTATTTACATTTATAGCTTTTCCAAAAAAAAAAAAAAGAAAGTGAAATGTGACAATTATTTTATTACTTGTAACTTTGTTTTTAATAAAAAATCACACTATACACCCTTGCCGATGCACAAGAGAAGGAGGTTTTTCATTTTTATTCAGTAAAAAAAATCAGTGAGGTTTTAGGTTTTAGGGTGTTGGAGGAGAGGAGTTGTGAAGAGTTCAAGTATCAGTTCGTAATGGGATACGTGCAAGAAGCCAGAGAAAATCACGTCAAAAAGAAGGTTGAAGAAGGTGTATTCTCTAAACCCTAGATGTCAATTCCTTACTTTCACCATTAAAATTAGGAAAATTGTTCATACTCATCTTCATTCTGTGCTTGCTTTGAAACTAGTCAACAAGGGCAATTTACTTCTTATTGAACTAATTAAGAGCCTCTTTGGATTGATGCTTAGTGATTTTAAGCCAAAATAGCTTGTAAACACTTGTTATAGTATTTGGGTAGAACTGCTTGAACTTTGACCTACATTTTAAGATTTATTTAGTTTATATTAGTATGAGAAGTATTGCAACTTATAGTGTTTTTGTATAGTTTTCGAAATTAGTCAAATTGACTCTCGTGAAGTGAAATGTGACGAGAGTGAAGGGAGGGAGGGAGTACATTTTATTTCTTTTTCCAAGGGAAAAGAAAAGTTTTAATAACTTCCCATTCATTTCTGAGGTATTAATCATTGTTGGGTAGTTGGTTGAAAAATGATTAACTATATTATTGGGTGGAAGAAACTGGGGATTTAGACAAATGAAGATTTAACAAGATGAGATGTTTTATGTTGGATTAGCTTAGTGATGGTGTAAAAACAAGTGCTGGGAAAATAAAGGTTCTTCTTACAAGACTGTTCGATTATCAAATTTTCATGCCTATTTATTGTATTCTTAAGGAAGATAGATGATGTAGGGTTTAAACATTGACTCTATTAGATATGGAAATTTTGTTTATGATGTTGCCTACAATATGTTATTAACATTCAGCAAGGACTCATTAGAGAAAATAAAACAAAATGACATTCAATCTCATCCTCTATCCTCTGTTTTAGTACTAATTGAATGTGGATTTGGGAAAATCTAGTACAATTTGAATTTTCCCTACTCTAAGAGTATGTTTCTCAACAATTGTTTCCTCTATAAAGTTCAAGGAAGTTTCTGCGTTAAGAAGGTCATCATCCATTTTGCTTTAGGATTCTTTTTCTCTTATCTGGTTTTCCAGAATGGAGATAGACCAAGGGCTTAGTTTAGCTGACTGGAAATTATGTGGTATATTCCGTTTCCATTTTTGTTTTGGCAGTCGAAAGGTAAAATCAAGGGCTGAATTTAGTAGGTGGATGGGAATTATGTGGTTGGCTTTTTTCGTTTTTGATGTCTAATATGGGAATCAAGGGGTGTATTCCATGTGAAACGGTTAGAGATAAGAACAAATAGGTGTGTGTGATTGTTTCTGAGGCTGAAAGTTTTTAAGTAACCAGAATATTGAAAAGAAAAAAAAAGGGAACTTCACACCAGCTAGGCAGTACAAGAATCAACAATCCTTCTGAGCAAAAAACAAAAAGGAGGAGGATATCTATGATGGTCCTAAACTTCAAGTGGTCATCCTGTTGATTACACCAAAAAACTAAAAGCAACAGTCATCTGTATTTTAAGTAGATATTTCTTTCCTTCCATATACACCTGCATAAGCAGGCAGGAATGGTATACCAAATCTTCTTAAGAGTTTACTGACAGTAGTCATCTTTAAGAGATTAAAAAAGAGAGCCTGCATCTGACCAGCCACTGGACATTGCAAAAAGAGATGACTTGATAAGAATCGGGTTACTTGAATAAACAAGACACTAATGCGGAGGCGAAATTATAAAGATTAAAGTCTGAAATTGAGAGATATGTGAAATTCGAGAATAAAATTCCCAAATTTCAAAAAGAGTGCTAAGAACCCTAATTGATCTTAGTATTCAAAATTAGTCGATTAAAACTAAATATGATACTAATAGAGTCAATTCAATAACTTAGATCAAAAGTGATCTAGACCTGACAACAATTAGTATAAGAATAATTACCTTCATTAATTTACGAATAAGAACCAAAAATATCAAGTTACTTATCTCTTAAGGATCATTTTTATAAGGTTGTAAGATAAATCCCAAGTAGCCGCACCTAAGGCCCAAGCAGTGTTTTGGGAAGCGTAAGCGGAAAAAAGCGACGAGGGCTCACTTCACAGAAGCGAGAAGCGAAGCGCGCTCTTTTTTCAAATAAAGCGGGATTTATTATAAAAGTAAAAAATATTAAATAACTGAATAGAGGTAATATATTCTTAGATTAAAAAGTAAATAGATTGTCAATAATCCTCATAAGGCATAACATATAAAGCAAAAACATAATTAAATCCCAAGCCGGATCCCTTTTTTGTGACATTTTGGATGAGAAAATACTACTTTACTACAAGCAAAAAAAAAGAAGTGTAACTCAGTAACAAAACAGCAAATAAACTAAGGAAAAAAAATAAAGATATAACATAGCAGCAACCAGCATATGCCATACACGGTATAGAAATAGAAAAAAAACAGAGCAGCAATAGAAATTGAAAAAAACAGAGCAGCAATAGAAATATAGAAAAAAAGAGAGCAGCAACCAGAAATAAAAAAAACAGAGCAGCAACCAAAGAGAAGAAGAGAAAAAAACAGAGCAGCACTGCACTGCAGCAGTCGACACTCGACCAAAGAGAAGAAGAGAAGAAGAGGAGAAGAAGAGAAGAAGAGAACTCACCTTGCAGCAGTTGCACCCTTGCAGCAGTAGGAGGCTCACGGCAGTCGGAGGAAAATACGTAGAAGTCGCAGCGCAGTATATTTTCAAAAATTAAAAAAAAAAACTTACAAATTTTTTTAAAAAAACCCTAATTAGCGCTTTTTCAATTTAAGCGCGCTTTTTCTCGCCTTTTCTTTACTTGCGCTTCTCGCTTCAACTGTTGAAGCGTTCGCTTTTTAATTTTCGCTTCGCTTCAGGGAAGAAAGGCGCCGTGGGTGCGCCTCGCCTCGCTCTTAAAGCGCGCTTTTTGTCGCTTTTCACAACACTAGGCACAAGGGTGTAGCCTAGTGGTCAATGAAGTGGTTGAGAACCATGAGGTTTCAGGTTCAAAACTCACTGGTGACAAAAAACACTAGGTGATTCTTCTCATCTTTCTTAGCCTTGGTGGACAAAGTTACCTGGTATCTGTTGTTGGTGGGAGGTGGCAGGTATTTCGTGTAATTGGTCGAGGTGTGTGAAAGTTGGTTCGAGACACCATGGTCATAAAAAAATGTTCAAGTAGCCACACACAAAGGTGTAAAGGGGAGAAACTCTCAATTAGTAATAATGTTGTCTAAGGGAAAAGCTATTCGAAGTAGAATGGGATTATAATCTACTTTTATGGAAATAATAAATAAAATCTAAGTATGAAACTTTAAACTAGGAAAGCATATAAAAATAACACCAAAAATTCTTTCCTAAGTAAATAAGGAAAAGTTTCTAGCTTTGACCAAAATATGTGGGCCCTTCCCAAGTCATTTGCACGTGACTTTTTCCTCCTTTTGGTGAGGATTTTAAGCTCCTTTTTTGGGCAGAAATTCAGCCTCATGTGGGCCCCGATCTTCTTTCATTTGGACTTGGACTTGAACCATAAAATATGTGTAGCACTTAGTCCTTTCTTCTCCATAATTCTTGGGCTTTTCTTCCATGATAATCATCTTCTTGATTTCCCATTGAAGCCCAACAATCTTGGCTTGCAACTCCTTATCTTGAGACCTTGATGATTGTCTTCATAGGGCTTTTATAGCATCATCCTTGTCCGTGGAGCTATATCCCCCTCTTCTTGAAAAGAATATCCTCGAATTTGACCCTAACATCAAATAAGGACAAGTCAGCAACATGAAAGTAGCACTTACTTAATACTCATTGGGGAGATTTAATTTGTAAGCATTGTCTCCAATTTGATCGAGAACTTTGAAGGGTCCATCGCCTCTAGGATGCAATTTAGACTTCCTTTTTGAAGGAAACCGTTCTTTGCTCATGTGAATCCAAACTAAGTCCCCATGCTAAAAAATGACTTGTTTTCACCCTTTGTTCTCCTCAAGGCAACTTGTTTATTCTCCAAAATGGCCATTGAAAGACGGAATAAACAAGTTGCCTTGAGGAGAATCATAGGGCGAAAACAAGTCATTTTTGAGCCTGGGGACTTAGTTTGGATTCACATGCGCAAAGAATAGTTTCCTTCCAAAAGGAAGTCTAACTTGCATCCTAGAGGCGATGGACCCTTCAAAGTTCTCGAGCGAAATGGGGACAATGCTTACAAATTGAATGTGGTCGATGAGTATTAAGTAAGTGCTACTTTCATGTTGCTGACTTGTCCTTTTTTTATGTAGGGTCAAATTCGAGGACGAATTCTTCTCAAGAAGAGGGGGATGTAGCTCCATGGACAAGGATAATGCTATAGAAGCCCTAAGAAGACAATCATCAAGGTCTCAAGATAAGGAGTTGCAAGCCAAGATTGTTGGGCTTCAATGGGAAATCAAGAAGATGCTTGTCATGGAAGAAAAACCCAAGAACTGTGGAGAAGAATGGAATAAGTGCTACACATATTTTATGGTCCAAATGAAAGAAGATTGGGGCCCACACGAGACTGAATTTTTGCCCCAAAAAGGAGCTTAAAATCCTCACCCAAAAGGAAGAAAAAGTCACGTGCAAATGACTTGGGAAGGGTCCACATATTTTGGTCAAAGTTGGAAACTTTTCCTTAAGGAAGAATTTTTGATATGCTTTATTTGTTATTTCCATAAAAGTAGATTCTATTCTATTTGGGATAGTTTTTTCCTATATATAGGGGTAAATTTTATTATTTTTATTAATTGACAGTTTCTCTTCTTTACATCTGTGTGTGGCTACTTGGGATTTATCTAACAACCTTATATGTACGATTCTTAAGAGTTAAGATTAAATCTTTAACTTGATATCTTTGGTTCTTATTTGTAAATTAATGAAGGTAATTAGTCTTATACTAATTGTTGTCTCTAATTTCTACGAAATATGGGTTTAGATCACTTTTGATATTTGTTCTTGAATTGACTCTATTAGTATCATAATTAGTTTTAATATGCTAATTTTGAATACTAAGATCAATTAGGGTTCTTAGCACTTTTCTTGAAATTTGGGGGTGTTACTCTCGAATTTCACTTATCTTTCAATTTCTGTCTTTATAATTTCGCTTCCGAGTTTATTCAAGTAACCCGATTTTTATTATGACTTTTGCATTCCACCTCACCATTACACAAGAAGACTGAATGAAAAGACCTCCCATCTTTGTTCCCCTCCCATAAAAATTTTCTCCTGATTGTATCTAGCTTCTTTCTCACACTCGCAGGCATTGGAAATAGAGACATGAGATAAGTGGGTAGAAGTCGAGGGCACTATTAATGAGAATAAGTCTACCTCCCAATGATAGGATATTTTCTTTAAAAGCTTTTTGATGAATTTTGCATTTCAATGTATATATATGGTGTGGGCTCTTCATTGTGCCTTTTCCTGTCTCATAATCTCATGTAAGAGTATTTACTCAGACTTGAGGAAAAGTTCATTTCATGCTTTTGTGGAACAGTCCATGTGAATTTGGCTTTGTTGTGTCTGACTGTCTGTTCTCTTCCTTACAAAGTCACTTATGTTTACGTTGTGCGAGTCTTTGTGATCACATATGCTATCTGACATATGTTATTATCTGTCATGAAACTTTGATAAATATCTGTTATGCTTTACTTGTATCATCAGTTTTTCTTTCAACTTATGTATCAAATATTTCAGCTTTGCGCAGTAAAATGAAGCAGAAAGCTCTCAAAGAATGTGATCGATATACTACAAAATATGCTGAGTGTGCCTCAGGAAGAACAATATCTGTTGTTTGGCAGTGTCGCAAACAAGCCAAGGAATTAAATGAGTGTCTTCATCAGTAGTAAGTACCTTATCTTTGATTTAACTTAACAGTTCTGGATTTGCTTATCAGTAAAATGTTTCTTTGTCCTTGAGGTTACCATGGTAATTTTGTTCTTATACATGCTTGGTTATTAACAAACAAAGAAGGATACTTTTGTTATTTTTCTTTTGATTGCTGAAAGTAGACAAAACAAATGATAAGAAAAGCAATGTAGGCTACAGAGAAACTGTGGGGGCGAAATGAAATCATGGACTGCAGTTTGGGGATGCTTTTGTTATTTTACAGGCTTACCTGCAGTTGTTTTGCAAAACCTTTCTCATTCACAGCTCCTGTTACAAGGAGTAAGATGGGAAGTTACTACTGTTGTGTTTTCTTGAACAATTTTATCACGGAATAAAGTATGATCTGGAGAAGTGCCATGCCGTCCTCCAGCTGCCTAATTTCTGACGAGTTCCACCTTCAAGTATTTATGTGGCAAGTTCCCACCATTTATTATCCTTTTCTCTTTCTTCACCTTATCATCTTCCGTACTCATCCCATCCCCAAATTCTTTCTCCTATTCCACTGCCACCTCTCCCTCCTCCACAAAATCATCCTCCTCTTCCTCCTTCCACCAATCTTTCCGCCTAGCAGCAGGAGCTCCACCTCATCCTCGTCCTCCTTTACCTTCTGCCTTGCCCTCCCCTCTGTCTTTTCTTCTCCTTTACCAGTTAGCCACTACCCTTCTCAATGCCGCCCGTACCATCCTCCTCCTCCTCCTCTCCCCTCTTGCTCTTTCTCTACTTCTTCATTCTCAATCACATCACCACCTCTCCCTCCTCCTTCCCACCCATTTCCTCTTATGCGAGCCACCAATGCTAGCCCCTCTTCTCCTTTCCTATTTCTATACCTTTTTTCTACAATTGGGGGAGTTTTATTACTTGTTAAAGTAGATAGATGGAAAACTTGCCACAAATAATTGAAAAGGAACTACAAATCAATTACTTGGAGGGGCATTAACAATACTTTGGTACTTGATCCTTTTAACAAAAGATTCTAATTAATAGTACAAGCTACGTTTGTAAATGCATTGAGAACCGGTGATCTCTTGTTTGTTCTTGCTTAGTTTGACTTTAAGAAGTGTCATAAAAGGTGCCTTTCAAATGACATGTAGATATCAGAAGGTGGTGTCTGTTGAACTTACACCCAATACACCCAACCCCTTGCAAAAATGAATTTTAAACTTCTTGCTGATGGACCCTTCGGGGTGGCCCAGTGGTTTGGGCTTGGGACTTCCTTGTTGGAGGTCTCAAGTTCGAAACCCCTTGCCAGCGAAAGCAAGGGGTTTGCCTTCTGGGTCGAGCTCGTCGCACCAGGCTTGCCTAGTGTGGGTTACCTCTCCTATGTGGTTTGCGAGCTATTGCATAGGAGCGGGGGTTTTACCCTGTGCGCACCCAAAGGGTAGCGGCTGCGGGTTTCCCTTGTCATAAAAAAAAAAAAAAAAAACTTCTTGCTGATGAGCCGAATTATCTGGTTTGGTGGCTCCGTATTTTACCGACCTTTAAAGTGTGGTTCAATTATTTTTTCTCACACTCTAGTGAGAAATTCTCTCAACTAGTTCTCCAGAGAGACTGGCTAAACTGCAAATTCAAATACTCAAGGTACTAGAAAGTATACAATAATATGGATGCTGTATCTAATTTACAGTTGGTGACAGGTGAACTGTCGATCCTAAATATTTTTCGGCAGTCGAGGTTGTAGTGATTTTATCATATTTTACTTTGGTATCTAGTTGTGGGCTAGTTGGTCCAGGAAATTTCTGGCAGATGAGCTGTTACAGTGCAAGTAAGTTATTATTCCTTATTTGCTAGCAAAGGTGTAAATTGTCGAGTCCTTATTATATGATCTTTTGATCATATACAATGTGTTTGATGCATAAATATCACCCATAATATAAAAACAGGGGCGGCGGATTCAGGGTGTTGGGTGAAGGTTCACAGAATCCTGTAACTTCAGCAGAGATCCTATATTTGTTTTGAGAAATTCAGTAAATATATAAGAACTACGAGTTGGGAACCCATAAACAAAGTGTGTTGTTGATCCAGTGGTAGAAAAGGAACTTTTTAAGCTCAACTACCCTCTTGATTGGGGTTTGAATCCCCTTGGTCACCTGTAAGCTTTTATTTTGCCTCCTTTTGTTTTTCTTTTCTAATTTGAGATGGATGGGAACCCATAAATTTCAAATCCTGGATCCGCCTCTGCATAAAAGGAATATGGGTTGCGCGATTACAGTCCCTTCTTCTCGTAGAAAAGGTTATGCATCCAAGGGGATAAAATTGCCCAGTGCAAATTCTGCTTTTTCGTACCAAACTTAGATACATTTAGTCCATCTAATTCCAATGCTTCAGACACGAACCAAATGTAGGATAAATGAGTTCGGGGACTGTAACCTGATTCATCCTTTGTTGTACCTGTGAACAAAATAACCACTTTTGACTGAAATTCCTAGTACTTTAAACTTTATGACATCCTCTAAAGCTGCATTGTTTTTCTCTGTCCTTTCGTGCAGCACGAATGACTCTGTTTTGGAAGAAATGAAGAAAGCGTACATGCTCCAACAGAATGAACAGGGATCACTTAGAGTTTGAGTATGCCTTTCATGATTCTTCGAGTTAAGAAGGCCTTCACTTTCTTATCAGGATTTGGCTGTGATTTGTGATCGATCAGTATGTATTTGCCTATTTGGGTGCGGTGCATTTAGTTCCTGGTGGAACTCACAGAAAATTGAATAAATTTGTGGTTTCTCAAGTTATGCATGCTACACTTGTCACTAATTTTCAAATTGGGCGAGGAGTTATTTTGAGATGAGTTCATTTATTTTCTCAAGTCTGTTGGTACTCTATATTGCAATATTGGAGGTGAGAGGTATCTTGTGGAATTAGTCAAGGTGCGGGTAAGCTGATCCGGAGATCACAATTATAAAAAAAGAAAGGACAAAAGGGGATGTATTTGTCAATAGATAACATAATCCAATTATTACAATTAGTTTTCCAAATAAATAAATAAATGTGTGAAATCAGTTTTCATTCACTCTTCAAATATTTATGAGATGAGTCTTCTTTACACTTTACAGTCAAGATATGACAATTTAGTTTTCCAAACATTCCAAGGAAATATTATAATTTTCGCAATCAATTAGGAGCTCAAATTCTAATTCAGACCGCAAGGGGAAAAAATCTAGCGCATCAATTAGGAGTTCAAATTGGCATATATTCCCGCCGTCCAACAATAGTTGTCCACTATACTATTTTAGAATATTCAACAATACTTGTTCACTTTATGAAATCAATGGATAATTTTACATTTAGATTCTGATTTATACTTATGATTAATTATAGTCATTTTCCTATTACATTTTTCAAGACATTGTATTTATTATATTCAAAGGGTAATATAGTAAAATTATCCTTCTATTTATAGTTTCTTAAAAAGTGTGCAAAGTCAATAGTGGACAAGTATTGTTGGACAAAGGTATTAAGTAATTAGATAGAGTAAAAATTCTTTATGCTAATCAATTCATTTTGTACTCTAAAACATTGGATTGTAAATTGTCATTCTTCTTTTATTTTTTAAAAATTTTCCATCCCATATTCGATATTTGCATTGAAGCTTAACTATTTCAGATTCACGCTGCTAGAGTCCTAGCGCTCCTGCGAGTAAATTATCATTCTAATTATCACTTGTACTAAATGAACTATCTTCAGCATCGTGTTTGTTTGTTAATTAGGGGCGGACCGTTTTAAAATCTTAAACCGGCTGGTCCGGTCCGGTCGAGTTACTTAGCTCACTCCAAAAGGAAAATAAGAACCCTTCCACTTCCACAAAGCCCTTAAACCCTCAGTTCAAAAACAACTTGTTCGTTTTCTCTGTAAACTCTCCGGCGATCGATCTGGGATCTGGTGTAGCTTCCATTTCTTTTGGCGAAGATGTCTGTGAAGGTTCTGAATCCAAATGCAGAGGTGCTCAACAAATCTGCGGCACTTCATATGAACATCAACGCCGCCAAGGGTTTACAGGATGTTCTAAAGACAAATCTCGGTCCTAAAGGAACCATCAAGATGTGAGTTTCAGTTAATTGAATCTAATTGATGGTTATACTTTGTTTCAAAGTCTTCGGTTTTGATATATGCGTGAAGTCTAATGTTAAAAACAATTGACAGGCTTGTTGGTGGTGCTGGTGACATTAAGCTCACTAAGGATGGCAATACATTGTTGAAAGAGATGGTCAGTTCTTCCTTTGCTCAACAGTAATACTATTATTTTGATGTAGGTATGTAATGTAAATGACGAAAATGATGCATACATTAGGGCTGCAAAAATGAGAACTAGTCTTAAAATTCATGAGTTTTAATATATGGTCTTGAGAATTACTCTCCTGCTAGCTATCAATAGGCCCAAGGTGCATTTTTTCCACATAGTATAGCAACTAGACTTTATTATGGTGTTTGGATACTCAACGTTGTGTCACCCATGTTAAATCGAAGCTCCAGATGTCTATTCCCTGACATGCGAGGACAGTTAGAAGTTCACATCGGTTAAGTGTATGAGCTTTTGTATCCTTATATGATTGTCGGCAATACTCACCATTTTAGCTAACTTTCGTGGTCAGCTTAGGCCTAAATTACCTTTTTCCTATAAGAAATCTACCCGTTTTATCTATTTTTTTTTGATTTCGTGTATGTTGCTTCTTGATTTTGCCTTTTGTTTTCAAACATGTTGAGTTGATGTTGCTTGTGGCATCAGATTCTGTGTTAATGTTTGTCATTTGGCAGTGTCCTGCAAACTTGGCTACACATTTGTAGATGCAGGAATAAGTCTGGAGTTTAGAGAATTCCAAATTTTAGAGGACTCCTAGTTTGTTTTAAAAGAAAAACTATTGCGTAGTGAGTACTCAAGTGGAATGGGCTCAAAAGGAGAGGAGTGGATATAGAGGATTCGTATAACCAACCCCAACCAGTTTGGTATTAAGGCATCAATGTTTCTTTTTTGTGTTTTCAGAAGTCAAGTATGAGAATCAATCTTTTCACGGTAGTGGAAACTGTCTCGTAACAAAATTTATACACTTCGTAATAACCAAAGCTTGTCTTAGAATCGTGAGCATATCACAGGTGACTTTAATTCTTCTAAATTAAGAATATCTATCTGAAGATACGATTTTGCCCTTGTGGAGGATAAATGGAAGATAAATTTTGTTGCTCTCAGGTAATTGATTTTTTTTTCGAACTTAAAAACTGCAGCAAATTCAGAACCCAACTGCAGTAATGATTGCTAGGACTGCTGTAGCTCAAGATGATACTAGTGGGGATGGTACTACATCTACTGTGCTTTTCATTGGGGAGCTCATGAAACAATCTGAACGATGCATAGATGAAGGTTCGGCATATAAATATATATATATATACACACTTTACCAAGCAACTTTATTGCCTTATATTTTGGTGCATTCTACATCCATGACTCTAGAAAAGAGTAGCAAAACAAGAAACTGTGCTGCTCTTGTTCATAAAAATAGCCCTCGAATTTATGATGGTTTAAGCACACCTTTGGAGGATAAATAGAAATAAAGAGAAACTCTCAGGAAAGGAAAAACATTCAATGAAAAATTTCGTTCTTTTTACTTACTAGTTCAGTGTTTTTAGTATGCGATCCTTATGAAATCTTATGCATAAGTATCTCCTTTGGGTTAAATTAGGTAATCATTGCTTGTTCCTTTCTTGCAGGGATGCATCCTCGTGTGCTAGTTGATGGTTTTGAAATTGCAAAAAGAGCAACTCTACAATTTCTTGAAAAATTTAAGACTCCTGTAGTTATGGGTAATGAGCCAGATAAAGAGATACTGAAGATGGTTGCAAGAACGACATTGAGAACAAAGGTTTCTTCTGCAATATTAATTAATTAGAGATTTTGGTTCTGCTGTTGATACATTCCTCCTTTCCTACTGGTGCTAATTCAAATTTATTGTTTTGGTGCAGTTGTATGAATCACTGGCTGATCAGCTGACTGACATTGTTGCGAATTCTGTGAGCACCCACTCTTATTAGTTCTTATTTGGCTAGTTTTTTTTTTCTCTTTGTGACATGGTGTTCTGGGGAAGGAGGGACCAGCTGATGCTGATCTTTATTGTGTTACAAGCTGATGCTGATCTTTATCATGTTTGAAAGTTAGATGTATCAGCGGTCTCCTCTGAAAGGAGAGAATTCTTCATTTATCTATTCAGACATAAGTCCTGTAATAGACGCCTAAAGATTTAATGTTGTGATGACTCTTTTTCTTTTGGTGAATTGATGCATGATGAACTATATTGGTTGTTTTTCGGCATCATCATTCATTACATTCTTTGCAACTTGGATATGGGGTTTTATGCTCGATCTGGCAATAAAATTCATTCTTTGCAACTTTGTACCACAGGTGCTCTGCATTCGCAAGCCTGATGAAGCTATTGATCTTTTTATGGTTGAGATAATGCACATGCGTCACAAATTCGATGTAGACACTCGTTTGGTATGTGGAATGCTATTCTTGGCCTTTCTACATTTTGGTTGACATTTTTTTTAATAAAATGACAATGGTATTGAAGATGGTTTTCAGCTACTGACAATGACAACATCACTGAGCAGAATAATGAACATCATATTCTGATTAGTCAACTTCTGGACTGGAGAATAAGATTTTACAAATTTCAAAATTATTGGCGATGCCGAAGCGGATACTACTTTTCACAGAAAATTTTATATGTATGAAAACCAGTTCAATGTGCCTCATTCTAAGTTTAGGCTATAGTAAAATAAAGAATGCTGTCTACCGAAAATATTTCATTCTGAGGTTCACTTTTGTAGTTTTTTTCCCCTTCTAGGTTTTATTTAGGATGGTGTAGAAGGAAAGTATGATTGGAGTTATATAAAAAAAGCAAAAGAGAAAAGTAGGTCAGTGCTTTAGGGTAGAGAAAATGAAAAATTAACCTTACACATCTAGTGATAGTCATACACAGTGAAAGATGCCTATAATTTTGACCGTGTTGGAGGTCTTGAAGATACATTAGCATGTGGGTTAAGGAAAGAGATGGTATAATGCATATTTTATGCAGCTGTGTAAATTTCACCAAGTATGCCAGGATGCCTAGATGTGGATGCACTTGTCCTCACTTTTGCATGATATTTTGTGCTGCCTGATGAAGAACAAAAAAATGTGTTTTTTTCCCTTCCTTCTTTTCCCAGGGGATAGTGGTGCCAAAAAAACCGTCATGCAAATTTTAATGTGTCACCTCATTCATTCTTACTGCTGTTAGGTTGAGGGCCTTGTACTTGATCATGGTTCAAGACATCCAGACATGAAAAGGAGAGCAGAGAACTGTTACATTTTGACTGCTAATGTCTCTCTTGAATATGAGAAGAGGTAATAGTGTTAATCCAGGTTCACATTGCTTAGATTTGCTTGGTCTTGATATGTTCATACCATTGATCAATCTTCTGCTTTCTCAGTGAAGTAAATGCAGGTTTTTTCTACTCAAATGCAGAGCAGAGAGAGGCGATGGTTGCTGCAGAACGTCGTTCTGTTGACGAGAGGGTGCAAAAGATAATTGACCTAAAGAACCAGGTATGCTGTGCAGGTGATTATTTGCCATTACTCTTGTAGTGTAAGAAAATCATTATAACGTTCAATGCTGCTGTTTCTTTTGCAGGTCTGCGCTGGAAATGACAAGAATTTCGTTGTTATCAATCAGAAGGGGATTGATCCTCCATCTCTTGATCAACTTGCTCGGGCAGGAGTAAGTTGTTGCTCTCTTTATTCAGTTTCTAGTAGCTGAATGGTTCAATCAACCAAGCTTACACCTTTTTGCTTTTTGGTTTCTCTGCTGTGTTAGCACCTTGTGAACTAATTAGTCTGATTATGCCTACAACTTGGGGTTATCTTGGTAAAATAGAGAGAACTGCCTAGAACCCCTGTAATCCCCCCTCTCTTCATTCTCTTATTGGACATACAAGAGAAAGGCTGTGGGGACAGGAGCTTAATGGTGATAAAAATGCTTGAATGGATTCTAAAGACTTCAAATATCTTCATGAAATGATCAACAGACATTTTGAAACTTGTGGAACTCATCATAAACTGCTTAGTACAAAGGATCCGTTGGATGGAGCTTGCTTGCCTCTTCTCTTGTTCATAGTTAGAACTCAGAACTGGTTTATTGCATAAGCTCTGTGCCTTTTCAAATCACTTGTTTACAACACTCAAAAAAGTTTCTTTGAGAGCATATGCAGATGAGCTTGCGTTATTACACAAGTTCTGTGCCTTTTTGAATTATTTGTTTTCAGTACTCAGTCAATATCCACCGACCCCAATTTGTTTGGGACTAAGGTGTAGTTGTTGTTGTTGTAGCACTCAATCAAAGGATCCATGAGAACATATGCAATAAGCTGTCTCTCCATTTTATCATACGCAAGAGCTCGAGTTGGTAGAAATATTGAGGAAAGATAATTTGACGTATAGTAACCTTTTGTCCAAGGTTCCTATTTCCTGAAGTACACTCAAGTACCTGAATGCAAATGCAAGTTTTTACACCTTTAGGGGTCGTTTGGTTTGAAGACAAGTTATGTTGGGATTAGTTATGATGGGATAAGTTATGTTGGGATAAGTTATGATAGGATAAGTTATGTTGGGATAAGTTATGATGGGATTAGTTATGTTGAGATTATTTTTTATTGGTTGTTTGGTTTGTAAAATATGCATGGTATAATTTCTAAGAATTAGTTGTTTATTTACAAAAATATCCTCCAAAAAAAAAGTTGTTTTTTTTAAAAGAGGGTTTAAGGGGGTACTTTTGTTATTTTATATTTTTATCCCGGGATAAGTTATCCCGGGATTAGTATTCCACCCAAAAGTAGGGATAACTTATCCCAGTCATAATTATTAATCCCGGGATAAGTTATCCCATGCTTTGTAACCAAACAAAGAATTGAGGGGTACTAAAAACTTATCCCGGGATTATTTTTCTTTATCCATTGCACGAAACGACCCCTTAGCTCTTAATTTTAGCAATATCTCTTTTGGTTTAATGACAAAGCATAGAGTTTTACACTTCTCTTTGATGCATTGTCACAACTCACAACATAAAGTTTTCATTTTGTTTGGACATAGTAACTATTTAGTACTTCTGGATCTTCTTTCCCAAAGTATTTTTCCTCTCAACACTAAGATTGCGATATGAGCAGTTAAACGGGAGGTTGCATGACTAAAATGGGTTACATGAACATAAGGACTTGTATTCTTTTGACCTCCCTAAACATTTTATGTAATCATACTTGTTTCATGATCCAGATTATTGCACTACGGAGGGCAAAGAGGAGAAATATGGAACGTTTGGTTTTGGCTTGTGGAGGGGAGGCAGTTAACTCTGTTGATGACTTAACTCCTGAGTGCCTTGGCTGGGCTGGGCTGGTCTACGAGCATGTTCTTGGTGAAGAGAAGTATACCTTTGTAGAAAATGTCAAAAATCCTCATTCCTGTACAATTCTTATCAAAGGTACTTTTAGGTGCTTAATGTTCGTCAAATTGTATTCGTTCTCCTGTTGCTTATGCAGTGCTGTCTTCTTTACAGGGCCTAATGACCACACAATAGCTCAAATCAAGGATGCAGTTCGTGATGGACTAAGGGCAGTAAAAAATACCATTGAAGATGAAGCAGTTATACTCGTATGTTACACTTTTGCCAATGTAAAACAATAGTTTTATTATTTGATCAGCAAGATTTATCTGTGTGCTTCCACATGGAACTTGGAAGCTCCTTCACATGATGTTTGTTTGTACCCTTTTTATCTGTTGTTTTTTGCTGCTTGTTTATCTTTGATGATCAAGATGTGCATGCATGGGTCTGCTCCTAGGGCTTTAGTTTTGTGATATGTGGTTTCGGCTCATATCATGGGTCTATTGTAGACAGAAGTGTGGTATTTAAGTGGAAAAGGGTAGAGGGGCAAGGCTGATCATCCACCGAGTTTCAAATCGTGTGCCACTGGTGCTCAGGGATTTCTCCGTTATGAAAAAAAGCCTGTATGCATAGGAACACAGTCTAGTTTATGTGAGTATATTGCTAGATATCATTATAATCCTGTGCATTATTTGGTATCTTCTCTGTTGGGGCTAAGGAATTGTCAGTGTCTTATGTTGTGAACATTTACAAACAATGATGTACAGGAGGAAGGGAAGGCTTTATTGACTTCATAACCCAATTTTTTTTCCCTGATTAATGGAGGTTACAGCTTTAACTATCAACCAACTCTGACTACAAGTTGCTGAATTTAATTTGCATGCCTACATCTGATTATGGAATTTAAGCTTTCTCACTCTTTCAAGTGTTGAATCACAATTTACATTTGTATTATGGAAAAAACGAGGCCATGAATTTCCTGTTCCTAAGTTGTAGTCTTGAATGCTGGCTTTCAGGGTGCCGGAGCCTTCGAAATTGCGGCTCGACAACACCTTATTAACGAAGTGAAAAAGACTGTCAAGGGGGTGTGTATATGGATTTATCACTATCCTCTACTTCCACCTGTTAAATATCTTCAATTACCTTCTCTGTCTTCTCACTGTCTATATGTTTGTCTCGATAATATACGTACAGCGTGCCCAACTTGGAGTGG
Source organism: Solanum appendiculatum (assembly GCA_018342035.1). Classification (NCBI taxonomy): domain Eukaryota; kingdom Viridiplantae; phylum Streptophyta; class Magnoliopsida; order Solanales; family Solanaceae; genus Solanum; species Solanum appendiculatum. Next base: position 173,825 of record JAGDQO010000838.1, read on the forward strand.
AAGCTTTTGCTAATGCCCTCCTTGTTATACCAAAAACACTTGCTGAGAACTCTGGCCTTGATACTCAAGATGTGATCATTGCTCTAACGGTACCTTGATACTATTTCTAACCCATCTTTTGTGCATGCAACAACGGATACTTTAAATCAGTCTTTGTAACATCTCAACTATTTTTCAGGGAGAGCATGACAAAGGAAATGTAGTCGGACTAAATCAACACACTGGAGAACCTGTAGATCCACAAATGGAGGGGATATTTGATAATTATTCCGTGAAGCGTCAAATTGTGAATTCTGGGTATGTGGGGAACCTTTCATTCATTTTCTGTTTGCTGTGCTGTATGTGCATGTGTGTGTTTTATGTATGTTTAAATTGCATCACTTCCTGGGAGTTTGATTTCTCTTATCTGTTTCTTCTTTGCAGGCCTGTTATAGCATCTCAGCTGTTACTTGTTGATGAAGTAATTCGTGCTGGACGAAACATGAGGAAACCGACTTAGTTTTTTCTGTCTGAAAATACTTCAATGATTTTCCTGTAGTTTTCATCTTGCTATTATTTCGGAATTATCGGAGAAAATTGAAGAAAAAACAAAGGTGGAGATGGATGAAATAGGCGTGGAGAGTAGGGTGTGTTCATCGGTCAGTTTGGTACTGTTCTGAAAGATTTTGCTTCTGTATTTTTTTGGTTTTCCAGTTTTTCTAATACTCCAATGTCATATTGAAATTAAATCGATATGGTTTGGTTTTCTATTTTTCAACTTAAGTTTGTATAACTTAAAGTAATACAGTACTTTTTAAAGTTATATATTCTATCAACCAAAATCTAAATGGACAATTAAAATCTGGATGTCGTGAGTCATGAAATTGATTTTTTTTAGATTTGATAGCGAACTTTAGCGTTATGTGAAGTTTCACTTCTTCCTTCTCTTTCATTAGATAATCAAGCTCAAATTAGTAAGGGAGAAGTGAAGCTTAGTTACACATCACATCATCATTGTTTAGCCTAGCCCTGAGTAGTTCATTGCTTTCACATGATAGAGCTCATCACAACAAAAGGAGTGGAGGAAACAAGCCAAATGTAGTGAATACCATTTCCATGGCCGTTAGAAAATGAATTTGTTAGATTTTGTAGTTCGTAATTGGACTATGCTAGCTGATGTGGGTTAAGAGCTAGAAGCCCATTGAGCCCAACCGTTCTAGCTTAAATCCTTTATTTTTATTTTAAAAGGTCAATATATATATATATATATATCAAGAATCGAATTTAAAATCCGAGCTTAAAGCTTGGTTTCGATTTCCCGAACGGAGTCTTTTCCATGTCAGTGGACTAAAACTTGCAACAATTCGGAAAGCATCCAATGATGGAAAATAACATCATCATCTTTGACACCCCTACCCCTTCTTTTTTGTCTTAGACCATGGGACTCTTTTGGTAAATTTTCTTCTTCAAGCAAAACAATAAAGGAAAAAATATGTAAAACAAGGTTGATGTCATAAGCTTGTACCTAGAGGTGGTCCGGTGGTAGGTGTGGGGGTAGATTTGTAAATAAGCCACACACTGTTTAACATCTAACCAATGAAACTCAGAGACAAACAACCAGTTGTGAAAGACCAATGTGTACTTTTGAAAACTCGGATCCAAAATTTAAATTTGTCGTATTAATATCTATGTTTCTACCAGTAAATTCAAAATTTATGAATCTAAAATTTAATTGACCGTTGAAGTCTGCTTTTACACAGATTTTGTTGGATCCTTCGCTCTAGTATGTCTTCTAATCTAATAAGTAGTAGGTCATTTATGCTTATTTGGTACGATGATTGTTCACACGTTAAACTAAGGAAGCAAAGATACCCTTTTGGGGGAAGAAAGTCCAATAACCTTCCCAAGCCTTTATTACATTACAGACATGATCATTAAACATCAACCGGGTTATTCTATTCCACCTCTTAAAAGACAGAAAGAGGTGAGAGCCAGAACAAATCCCCCTTTGAGTCAAACAGCTAGGTCGAGTCTACTCTATTAGAACAAATCAAAAAAAGAGGAACGAAGGGATTCATGAAAGACCACCAGAGAGAAAAAGAGAAGGGAGAGGCGGAACAAAGGAATGGCAAATCAATGCACATAACAGGCTTTGAATGAAAAATCTCGTTATTCTTGCCAAAGCCCCAAAAAGGTTATAACTCAATGGCACTTGAACAAGATGAAAGAGCTTGTGGGTCTAACTTATATAACATATCCATTAAAGAAATAGTTTTAGATCCAAGACTGTGAATGAGGGCATTGAATTACTCCACATGGCAAGATATGTCACCGGGATTTAGAAGATAGAAAAAACAAAAACAAAGTATAACGAAAATTCTAAGGGGTTGAAGTGCACTCTGTTTCATCCATGTCATTCATCAAACTCATGCATGTGATCTAACAGATAGTTTGCAGCCATCTCCTCATTTTTGTTGCATGCAAAAAATACTTGCAACACCAAAGCTCGATCGAAACCCATAGCTTCAAGCTGTAAAGATCCAACACCAACAAAGCAGAAATGGACAGCAATATCACATCAGAATACTATTTCATGTCTGCTAAAGCTCAGTGAAATATATATCACAACTGCAAACGTAAAATTTGGAAGACAGAGTGACATCCATAATAGTTTGCTTCTTTTTAGCTTTCTAGATACCAAAGGGATAGGTAGGTAGTGGAAGATCAAAAGACGTGTGCAATTTTTACTGTTGTATCAATTTTGTGCATATAATAAATCAGCTGTGATTTTGCTGAAAACAAATGATAACACAGACCCAATAGTCCTTCCAGGTAAAATCACATGCAATGCAGCATGAAACTACCAAGTAATGCTCTATCAAGTTAGAAAAGTCATTCTTGCTTTACCAGTTTGAGAGGATTCTCTGGAGATTACCTCGATCAATCTTTTTTATGAACTTGTGTGAAAAGAACACAAGCAAGAATTTTTCATGGAAACTTGGTAATGAGAAAGTAGCAACATCCCCTCAGGTGTTGGGCAGTGGGTGAAAATTTGTGTTAAATGGTTTTAGGCACCCAAAGGTGAGGCCTGGTAGTCTGTGATGTGGGATGAAAATCATGGGAGACAAGGGTTCAAATCCGGGCAGAGACAAAAAAATGATTTCTTCACATTTGCCTAAGTCTTGGTGAGCAGAATAACCCAATAGTTATGATGGTAGGAGGTAGCATAGGCACCCGGTCAAATAATTGAGTGCATACAAATTTGGCCCAACCACCACCATAATTTAAAAAACAAAAGAACACATGCTGACAAATGTCACCTAATGTTTTCCACACAGATTTACCATTTGGCTCTTGATATGAGGAAGAAGAGACTGTGAAAAGAGTAATCCCGTATCAGTATGGTACAAGAATTAAATGGTGTGCCAACTTATTAACTCATTCACATGGCCATGGGGATTTAAGGCAGGAACTTGTGAATGAAAAGGGAGAAAAGAATAATATGGCAAACTACACCTTGCATTTGGCAGACAATATGTAAAGATAGGAATATTAGGTGTATTGAAAAAAGGAAAAAAAAAAGAAGCAGAATCAAGTTCAACTGTTTGTGATAGCTGTGTTTATAGAGAAAGGCAGAATGTAGAGAAAGTGGTGAAATCTCCTGAATTCGTAGTGCTCTTTGCATAAAGAATCTGTAAATGCATTTGTTGTGGAAATATTATATTAGGTGGTTACTGAACACAGCATTTAGAAATATAACGGTAGCATAATACTGGTGATCACTCTTGTCAGTACAGTTTAAGCACCTTTGAAGCCTAAACACAAAGATATAGCTGTTAAATATGGCATTCCTAAACATGAAGGATCTGTTTTTTTAAAATCAAATATGAAGGATCTGAATGTAAAATAAATTCTCCAGGCTCTGGTATTTTCACACATTGGCATATGAAAAATCATGGACATAAAAGGTGCAGGCAGACTACAGTCTCTAATGTTCCATGCAAGAAAATTGAGTTAAGCTTAAAAAAATTGGCTCTGTGCTGCACCCTCAGGACTTCAACTATCAAGTAATAATATGCAAATCCTACCAGTGTCATGTAAAAAGAAGCAGGAACAAGGCGTAGGCTTGTCCTTCCTCGTAATGATTTTATGATCATTGGAAACTCAATTCATAGATGTTATGGCTTTGTGTTACGTAAAAGAAAAGTATAATTCCAACAACATGAAAAGGCACCAGCAATCACTCTGAAGTTCCCCAATGAAAACTGTCATGAAATGAACTAATTCTAACTGAACCTATAACCATGTGGCACAAGCTAAAAGATAAATGAAGAACTTACTCGCTCAATAGCCTCGCGCTCTTCAGGTGTGACAGTCACAGCTTGTGGTATAGCCCCTGCCGGCTGCCCAGGCACATTCCTGATAACACCATATTATGACAAAGTCAGCTTCACATACAGATATGGACATGTCAAAAAAAGGGTTTTGGACAGCTAGAAGCGCAAGTTACTGTGCCTCATTTGCATTCAGCTCCCTAATTCAAAACAAGAAGTTCTCACCCTTCGCCCTCAACAGGTTCATTGATGAGGCGCAAGAAGTCAGCTTGATGCTCTTGAATCAGCCGCATCAACTGGGGATTTTGCTTACCCAACTCCTGGAGCATAGGCTGCAGAGTGGAAAAAACGTCACTGTTCCAGGTTCCAGAAACCATTTGTAAAAGTTTTGAACAAACAAAATTAAAAGCCATGTGTGTCTGTGTGTGAGATACCTGCAATATCTGTGGGTTTGCTTGCACCATTGCTCGGAGGGCTTGAAACTGTTGAGGGGAAAAAAGGCTATAAAATTATGTTTACAAATTTAATTACCAATTTTACAAAGGTAGGATGTGCACCTGTGGACTATTGCTTAAGAAATCCAAATTTCCAGCTCCAACATTTGAACCCACATTTGGAAGGCCCTGATGGTAAATTTGAGATAATTTTTAGCATTTTGATTAACAAGTGAGAGCACAAACTTAAATTTTCTGGTGGATTTCACCACCTGAGGAAAGAGATCCAAAGGATTAGCATTTGGCCCACCGGACGGAACTGCTGGCTGTGAAGCCTGAACTGGAGGATTTACTGCCTGTCCACTGGCAGGAGCAGCAGGTGGGATTTCTGCTTGCTCAGGAATACCCTGAATGATAATAGGTGTACTTTAAAGTCAATAAAAAAATATGATATTAGAAGACAAGAAAATACTAGAATCCATCATATAACACACAAGCACTAACTGCCAACAGAATGTGAACATTTTACTACTTTCTGAACTACTTATATTTTCTGGGCGAAGTAACTTCAAGAGAACATGAAGCTTCAGGAATGCTACCATAGAAGGGCATTGTGATGCGTTCGATGCACAAAGTAAAGAACAACTTGATCAATTGTAAACTCACAGAGTACAGGTATTCAATAGCTCTCTCTGGATTGTTATATGCAGCACGTAGAGCACGCACAACCGTATCCCGCTCCCAACTTCCACCACCCATATCAAGAATCTGTTGAACCGTAGTTTCTAAGGTACTTCCAGCAACAAGATTTGATGCCGCTTGGCCATACACATCTGTCAAGGGACTGTTTGACAAAGAAAGTAATATAAAGATTAAAACATGACCTAACTAATCACATAGCATGACCAAAAAGTAATTTTCTAGTCCAAGATGTCATATATGTACTCACTTAGCAGCAGCTGGTGCTGGAGCAGGAGCAGGAGCAGATTGTGCACTAAAAAACCAGACAAGCTTAAGATAACTAAACCACAAACAAAAAATTGATTCCAAGTATCTTCCGACCAACAAAAAAAAGTTATGGGGAACAGAAACTCACGGTGCCACACTTGCAGCAGTTTCTTGAGGTGCTACTGTCTGTGTGGGTTGGCCTGTGGCTGTTGCAGGTTGGGCCTAGTCAAACAGATATCATCAGCTAACCATAACAAATTCATACAACCATCTTTAGATGGTTCAAAGCACAAGATGTTAGACTTCTAGTACCCCACAATAGCACAAGTAATATAATCATTACACAAGCCTCAGCAAAATCACTCTCTCAGCGCATAGCTCAGCTAAAACTCATAAACCAAACATGTGTCTCCAAATATACAAGTGTAGGTTACAAAAACAATCAATATTCATCACATGTTTTTAGCAACAGGACAACATTGGAACAGATGTCATCAGCTCCCAAATAACCATTATAGATTCATACAATCATCTTCAAATGGTTCACAGCATAAGATGGTAGGCTTCAAGTGCCCCGGAATAGCACAGGTAATATAATCATTTCAGAAGACTCATAAAAATCACTCTCTTTCATCGCATGGTTCAGCTACAAAACCCATAAACCAAACATTCGTCTCCACATATACAATTACAGGTGTAGGCTACAAAAACAATCATCACTCATCACATGTTTTGCAACAGGACAACAAAAAATATCAAAGGTAGTTATCACAACAACAGATATACACATCTAATTTAAAGGAAGTTGTATTCAATCTCAATCGTCTCACTAGAAACAAAAAGTGCATTAAAGAAGTCAGCAAATAAAGCTCTCACCGAATTTGAAGGTGCTGGCTGTGTAGCTGAGGTTCCACTGGTTGAAACCTTATTCTACAATGATCATGGGAGGGAAAAAATTGGAGATGAACCATTATCAGCCAATAGAAACAGAAAAACATGTATTCACACAGTTCATGGAAGCATGAAGTACCCTTAAAATCATCTGGGAAGAACAGCTATTTCTAACCAAACTATAGACAAACCCTTTGTAGAGCACATGCTTAAATAGTTAAATTACTTTGAAGAATAGGTACCTTGGAAAGCATTACAACGACAAAACTATTTTCAGCAACTTTGTTTTCCTCCAATGTTGTAGTGTCCTTGAGAACTTTACCCTGGTGGATAAGCATCTGTTGTGCAGCGGGGTAGACATCTTGACCTTGAGCTGTTTCTATGCTTTTCTTCACATCAGCAACCTAAATATTTATTATATGGAGCAAATCAGTTTTTGCAACAGAGGAAAAAGGGAGAGAGAGCATTGACAAAGAAATTACAAACATGATTAAGATCGGGACTTTGTTTACTAGTAAAATGACGAGATCAACGCTTGCGATGCTGTTCCAATTTTGTTTTTATTTCTAAATTTACTCTATTTTTAAACAAGAAAGAGTTCAACATGTGAATGTACACAAAGAGGACTTCAACTATGGAATAAGAATAAACAGAAAAAAGGCAAAATTAGGAAGGTGAAGTAGCTGTAAATGCTGCACAAGCTCTTCAACCCTGTCTGCACAATATTCTTTGCACCAAAAGAAAGGAACAGAAACCACAAAGAGACCAAAAGGAAAAAAAAACAAACAAAGCAGTATCAACGAAAAGCCAAACAGAAAAGAATTTAATTCTCGTCTTCTACCTCTTGAAAAATTGGCTTGAGTAGTTGAAGCTTCAAGAACATCCGGGTCAAGACAGAATTGCACTCATGAGGGTTTTATAAGGGCAGTGGGTCCTATAAAGTGCTTAACAAAGAGGCAGTGGCCCTAATTCAACCCTTAAAACTAGCTTTCGACTGTACAAGAATTGGACCATACTACATCCTCAGAAATAGAGAAACTCCATTAACACATGCAATGGCTCCGCTAACATTAAACAAAACAATTAAAATCACCCCCAAGTCCAAACTCAATTGAAAATTAGAAATCACTCCAAGCTATCCTTCCCAAGAAAAACCAAGAAATTGTTTCCTTAAGTAAGGGACTTGCAACAAAGCTTCCACCAGTTTAACTTATGTAGAAACTAATTTATTTATTTATTTTGATAACCGCGGTGTTTGGACCAGCTTTCGGACACCTCAACTAATTCCACGACCTCGACTAATTCCATGGGATAAATGTCACCTCACACTAAGGCTTAGGACAACTCGTCATAGTACTAAATATATAGCAGGTGCAGAATCTACTCAATAGTTAATAATCATTCAGCCAAATCCAAATCCAATTCGACTCGAAGAATTTGCATAAAATCACTCAGCAGCATTAAATACCATCAATTCACGAATCAAAACAAATCAATAATACTTGAAACAACCCCCTCTCAAACCATGTGCCATTAGAACCTAAAATCACTCAGCAGCATTAAATACCATCAATTCACGAATCAAAACAAATCAATAATACTTGAAACAACCCCCTCTCAAACCATGTGCCATTAGAACCTAAAATTCACAAACAAAGTCGCCACTAACTTTTACTAGAACTATATATAAAGTTTATTTTTTTGGTTACAACTCCACATTCATTACTCCAGATGAGCAGTCAATGACTTTTTTTAGTAGTCGATGACTTAAAACCCTGAATCTACATCAGCCGCTTGGAAACCCTAATCAGAGCTCAATCGCCGCTTACAACAACTCAATTTGATAATTGAACACAATTCACAAACATAAACACATGAAAGCATGTATATCATACAATACAAAAAGATATATAGAGATCGATAATTACTGTGTCTTCGAGTTTAACTTCGATCTCGAAGTGCGTGCCTTTCAAAGTCTTCACAAAAATCTTCATCTTCAAACGCTTGTTAACACGTCCTTCCACTTACGACGCTGGCGCCCTGCAACTTCCGGTCACTGCCGGCGATGAATATGTAAAGTTAACGAATGTGTTTACAGAAAATTTAGCAGATAGAAGAAAGGCTTTAAGCAGAAAGTTTACACTTAAAAGGGTTTTTTAATGTCTTTATCACGCCTTATATACCTGAAAATAAAAAGGGTAGTGATTTGGTTACCGCTAGGTTTCGTGACAGCTCAGAATAAACCAATAATGTAAAGCCACGTCAGCTACAGCGGTGTTGCTAGATTACGTAAAGTAATTTTTGACAAGACTACTTTAATTGAGAAATTACCTCTTTTATTTCTAATAGGACTATAATATTACCCAATTATTTTTATTTCGATTAGGACTATAATATTATCCAATTATTTTTATTTTTTTTAAAATATACTTGATAAAAAAAAATCTATTTCTCTTCTATTTGGATACCATGTCTTTCCTTAATACATTTATTAACCCTTTAACTCAATCAAATTTTATATTCAGCAAAAAATAATACAATAAGGTTTACTTATTTTTCTTATTCTAAGCTTTAATAATTCATTTATTAACTGATTCAAATATTTTATATTTTTTGTAGAGATAACATTAATTGATGTCTATGAATATTTAAATATAGAAAAAAAAATCAATTTTATAGCAAATTTTTATACTACGTTATATTCATGAGTATTTGCTTGTATGTCAACTTCTATTCATAAAAAAAAAATTAGTTTTGCTTTATCAAGGAAATAACTATATTAGTTCTTTGAGATTGTGGCTTTTTATTTTATTTTAGAGGAACTCAGTTTTGTTTTCATCGCCTTAGTCTTTGTTATGCCTCATCTTTTCTTCTTCGGACTAGTTTAGCATAAGAACATATATTAGTATGTATCATGGATTTATTTGTTATAAAAGACGAACATTCCTTTTTCAAAACATTAGCATAGGTCTTCAGACAGACATCAAAAAAGGAAAAGAGTCTATCCACCTTTATAATATTTCGGAATGTATCATGGCTCTATGTATTCATTAAAAAAGGAAAAAAGAGTTCTGCATCTAGGGTGAAAAAATAGCCGTGGGGAAGAGTGAGAGGGAGGGCTATGAGCCCTCTCTCGTTGTTGTTCCAAGACCACCCATCTCTTACCTCTCCTTCGCCCCGCTTTGTGAGATAAGATTTCTAGAATGAGGTGAAGTGATAGGACTTCTAGCCAAGCCTTTTTTAGAAAGCACTCATTGAGTTAATTACTTACAGAATCTCAAATCTCTTTCGACGCCGAGTGTAAAGGTGGGAATAATAATTTAGATAAGCTGTGACTCTAGTATAAAAAAGAGCACATTAATTTGGGAGTTGTGGATGATTGAGACAGATATAACTCTAAGATCTTTTTCGCAATTTTTCTTTAATAAGTTGCACTCATTAGTTTTTTTTGAGCAATAATTGGGAGAAGGACAATGCACCATCCATCTATCCAATCATACTATATATGTCTACCTCATCCTGCCAAGTAAGAAGGTAGCCTTCATTCAATAGAATACCATCCTAGATGAGAATACTAAAAAAATACAATGACTCTATCCTTTTGAAAAACTCCTTATTTTCTAGAGGCCAAGCCTTTCCTGAAGAAGTCATCAATCACTTGAAGATGGTATCCATCTATTATATTGTGACTCTTTCAATCCTAGGTCTATCCTTTATGAAAGTTCAAATAATAAGTCATTAGTTTTCTTTTTTGTTTCGAGATTGACTTAGTCTTCAATCTACCCTAAAGAAACCTAAAATCTCATTCCCTTGCTTTCTCCTTTTGATAGACTAGCTTGCGCATCTTTTCTTCTGACACTCGTCCTTAGCTTGGGGAGTGCTCTCTCTCTCTTCTGTATCAGTAAAGTTGATCAATTTTTTTACTAGTTAATAAATGAATTATTAAATCTAGAGTAGCATAGGAAAATAAACAGACCTCTTTGTATTATTTTTTATCTGATATAAAATTTGATTGGGTTAAAGGGTTAATAAATGTATTATTTTAAGAAAAAATATAATGTGACATGACATCTGACTAAGACAGAAAATATTTTTATATATTATGTCAAATATATTTTGAGAAATATAGAGATAGTTGGGTGATATTATAATCCTAAAAGAAATAAAAGTGATATTAGGAAGCAATTTCTCAAACTTGAGTGAACATTCAAGAAATTTACTTTGACCATACAAATATGTTTATTTGATGCAAGCATGCAGTGATGTTTTACTCGAATTAAATTGAAAAATCAAATTGAATGGAATCTTTTTATTACAAGTATAACTATAAGTTTGGATGACTATTATGTTTTTTTTTATAATGTATCATATTTTTTGTATTATATTATATTATTCTATTTTAATAAATATATGATTTGAATAAATTGTATCATTTTCCATCATTACGTAATATCACATATAAATAATTTGAATGATAATCCTACAAGAAAAATAGGCTATGCAGTAGAGACATAGAGCTACTACGAAAAGGTAGGGTAAAAAATAAACGGAATAAGATTATCTATATCTACTATATCATATTAAAAGCAAGAAGGTCCTTAGAAATGTTGATTAAACTTTTTGCCCTTCATTAAAAGACTTTACAATAGACAAAATTGTCATTTATCAACAAAAAAAAATTCATAATTATACATAAAATGTAATAATATATATTTTTTGGAGAATAAAAAACTATCGCAAGTTTTTTAGAAAAAAAACTATGTCGTAATTTTTGGCCGACATATTTTTGACAAAGTAAAAATTACCTTATTTCTAAAAGAGAGAAGTATTGAAACACCCTTAAACTCGGCATGAATTATTAGTTTCATTTTCGAACTATTGACAGCCTTAAAAATACCCCTTTACTTGACTAACTGAACTTAAATACGCCCCCAATCTTGCAACATGAGTGAAATACAAACCTAAATTCTCATCTAGTTCAGGGGTGTTTTCAACACTTCTCTCAACTTTTTATTAAGAGTCTTATGGTCTTAGAAGAGTTTGAGACCACTTGCTATGTCATGAGGCAGATCGGGGGTGTATCTAAGTTTAGTTAGTCGAGTAGAGGAGTGTTTTTAAAGCTCTCAATAGTTTTGGGACGGAACTAATAATTTGCGTCAAGTTTAGGAATGTCTTCAATACTTCTCTTTTTTTTAAAATAACGATAATAAGGCCTTATTTTTTTTAATTTATACTAAAACGTCTGAATCTGAATAAGCAATTGAATATTAAGATGTGCATTAAGATCTAGATGCCTAGATCTGAATACACATCTGAATATTAAGATGAGATCTCTAATCTGAACTCTGAATGATTAAGACAGTTTGTTTTCAATATCTGAATGTGCATCTGAAATTATATATCAATACAAAAATTATTGTAACATGAATTTATTTCTAAGAATTCAACATATACACAACTTTTAAGTAAATTTTTTTTATCCAACAACAAAATTTCAATAAGAGACCTCAAATATATGCATATTTCAACAGCAATAATATCTCTAGTATGATTTCACAAGCGAGTTTGATAATCAAAGTAGTGGTTTAAAAAAAATTCAACAATAATAATATATTTAGTGTAATCTTGCAAGTGAGTTTGATCATGCAGGTTTGGTTTGATGATCAAAGAGTCTCAATAAAATTAGTGGCCTAAAGCAAAATTTTAATAAGAGACCATAAGTATGTATATACATAGTTATTGTTTTTAATCATGGCGAATATTTTTTTACTCAAAAATTTTGAGTTCTTGATAAACATCATACACTAAAAAATAATATTGCAGCAAAAATCTTGACGAACATCAATACACCCCCAAAAAATTGTTAATATAAAAAAAATACTTGTAAAGATTATGAAAACTTACCAGTTCAAAAGGAAAAAAATGGTGTTTGATTGAGAAAAGAAAGGAAGAAGTTGAGCAAAGGTGTGTGCAAAGAGAGAGACTACGTGATTATTTTGTGGCTTATTAAATAAGTTGAATGTCGTTAAGATTCTCCTATAGATTTGATTCATTCAGATCTTTTCAAATCCATTGAGATGCTTTTTTTAAAGGGAAAATTACGCGGATAAGGAAATATATACCAGTTAATTAGTTAACATAGCTACAGTTTGCCTTAATTACAATTCGCGACCTGCTTTTAGCTATAATTACACAACTCAATTTTTAATTTTGTATAATTCACATGTTTGTATAATTCGGAATATGTATAATATAATTTGTATAACTTTTGTATAATATAATTTGTATAACTGTTTAAAGTTCAGATGTTTGTGTTTGTACAAATTCATTATTTCGAGTTTATACAAAAATAGCTGAATTATACAAACGTACCCGTGAATTATACAAACTCACCTGCAAATTATACAAACCCGCGAATTATACAAACGAGGCAGGTTAAACTGTAGCTACAACCCATAAATATGCAAACTATAACTATGAACCCTAATTAAGTTTATTATAGTGGCTATTTGCGAAAGTTCTCCTTTTAAAAAAAAGAAACAAATGGATTAAATGGAGTGAATCTGTATGGTTAAGATTTAGACCTAAAAAACAAACGCACTTAATGGGCTGGATCGAAATGATTAAGATTCCGACCTTTTTTAAGTGCAAACAAATGAGACCTAAGAATCCTAACAAAAAACAAACCAAAGTTGTCGTAAATAAAATTGACTTATTTTTAGAAAATAAAAATATGTGTATTGCTCGTGTATCGTATTAAACAAAAAATATATTTAAAAAAATTGAAATCTGCTAAGATGAAAATTTTAGGTGCTTATATTGTTTGTAAATTATACACACTTTATTATATGAGATAATGATATGTTATTTGTTGTACTGACCTTATATATTTTATAGACGATATTTTTTTTATTTTTAGTGTATGGTCTTATTAAATTGAAATAATAAGACGTAGATTGAAAGTCTTAACTACTTTTCTGTTATAAATCGCAATGGTCAAAATAATATATACAAAATTTATAAATAAGTCAGATATTAAAATTTTCATGCCCAAATCATAAATAAAATAGTACATGTTAATTAATGAAAGATAATTAAAAAGTTGGTGTAGAAATTTCTAAAATAAAGCTCATATAAATGTAATTGCTTGTATTTTAAATTCAAATCATTGTTGAAAAGAGAATTTGCTATGCCTCAGATTCAAACCCAATAAGCAGGATTAAAAAATGAGCTAATTTCATGATTAATTCATAAGCTTTCACTTTTAGAATTCCTCTATGCCATGCACATTAATTAATAATTATCTTTTTATGAAGAAAATGTCCTTTGTATTTTAAAACAAAATATCTTTTTATTCCTCTCGAACCAAACATAATACACCATATAACAATCATAGTCACTATATATAGTTATATACTTTATCCCACGTGAGATTATGATTGAAGTGTTTATAATTATATTGTTTTGATGCTAGAGTTGGTTCACGTATGAAAGGATTTTCTTTAACACTCCCTACAAAATTAATTTGGCATCAAAACAATTATACTAAATATATATATCTTGGACCGCTAATCTAGATCAGAAATATTCTATCATTTCTTCTTCACGAATTTTTGCAGGTGAAATTTTTTTATGAAACAAAAATATAGGTGCTTTAATAACGATAAATAATTGTTATGTCTTGGACATATTTTTTTAATTTAATGCACCATAAAACTTATATATATATATATAGATAATATTTTGATTTTTTGTTTATGATGGACATATTTATATCAATAAAAATATAAATAAACTTTCTTAAACTCTTTTTTGGAATAATGCACTTGAATTTAGATGTATTTTCTTGCACTCTATTTTTTTTTTTCTTGAACTCTTTCTTGAATAATGTAGTTGAATCTAAATATACTTTCTTGAATTCTTTCTATCTTGAAATACTTCTTTAAAACTTGTAATATAATAAAACTTTCAATTAACTTTAACTAAAAAAGCCCATCTAGTAGAATTAATAAGCATATGAACCATTAATCAAGAATTACCAACAAATATAAAATACAATAGGTTTTTTTTTTTGCTTCTTAAAATACAATAGCTTCAATAGTAGAAGTCAACAATAAAAAGTTTGAATTAAAGAGAACTTAAATTCATGAATTTTGAGGTAAGCATTCTAGCTTTAAATGAAACTGTAGAGGTAGGACCGGAGAAAAAATTAAGCTCCCAGTTGGTACCCCAGAAAATATTACAACGAGAAAACTATTGTGAGCAACTTTGTTTTCCTCCAATGTTGTTGTGTCCTCGAGAATTTTACCCTTGTAGTTGTGGATAAGCATCTGTTGTGCATCGGAGTAGAAAACTTGACCTAGAGCTGTAGTTATGCTTTTCTTCACATCACCAACCTAAATATTAATTATATGGAACAAATCAGAAGCATTCACAAAATTGCACTCGGGCTGAGGGTTCGGCCCGATAAAGTTATAGTGATTCTAATTCAACTCTAAAAGTAAGAGAAAGCATTTACAAAATTGCATTCGAGGGTCGACCCTATAAAAAATAAAAAGGACAGTGACCCCAATTCAACCCTAAATTGGACAAACTCCATTAACATATCAAATGGTGTAAACACTAAACAAAACAATTAAAATCAATCCCAAGTTCAAATTAACACTCCCAACTATCCTTCCCAAGAAAAAAACAAGAAATTGTTTCGGGACTTGCAACAAAGCTTCCACCGGTACACAATGTCCGGGCCTCAACTAATTCTATAGGATAGATATCACCTCCCAGTAAGGCTCAGGACAAATGGGAAGATTTAGAAAATAATAATTTGAAGCATTCTTTGCAACTAAGGTTTTGACTAAAACTATTTACAACTTTTTTTTTTAGTAGTCGATGACTTAAAACCCTGAATCTACATCGGCCACTAGAAAACCCTAATCGCCAACTGCCCGCTACATAAAAACAGTAGAACATACAAAAATAAAAATAAAAGAGATCGATAGTTACTGTGTGTTCGGGGTTCACTTCGATCTCGAAGCGCGTGCCTACCAAAGTCTTCACAATAATCTTCATCTTCAAAAGCTTATTTACACGTCCTTCTAATTACTACGCTGGCTATGAATATGTAAAAACGATATATGAAGGTTAATTATGTGTTGATTTATATAGAGTAATAATTTGGTTACCACTAGGTTTTGTAACACTTCCTAATTAATATAGGATTATAATAATATAACCTAACTATCCTTCTTTTTTTTCAAACTATACTTTGATATAATAAAAATCTATTTCTCTTCTATTTGGATACCATGTCACATTAAATTTTGAGTTTATGAATATGCTTCGATAAAAGGATGTGTTTTATGGGGTGACTACGGAAAATAAGACATCGACGGTCAAAAAAGGAAAAAGAAAATCTAACCGACTTAGAAAGAATAATTGGGATAAACGAATTCTGCACTTAAAATATAAAGAAAAAAATTAAATTAAATTAATCCAATGAAAAATTACAACAATAAACTCAATTTTCACCCCAATTCTACAAGAATTCTGCACTTAATTTATGGAAGGAAACTGAATTACGTACATTAATCTAACAAAATCAAATTATAATTAGAGAAAAATAGTTAGTGAAACTTTTGTCTAAAATCTTTTAACAAAGGAAGAAAAACTTAATCAATATTTCTAAAAATGTTTTTACTTTTTCTATAATATAATCTAATCTTATCGGAAATAGTAGAGATGGAAAACAGAGCAGGCCGATTGCAGGGCAAATTCGTATAAATCGGCATGGACTTCAACGCAATCTACATTAACCTGTCTGCGTTGCATAGTTTGTTATTTTCAATTCGCCCCGCACCGCAGGAATCACCCGCATAATTTGCTATTTTTTAATTAAAAGATTTACAGAAATGCATGTATCGAGCCGTTATATCCAAAAAGATTTTGATATACTTTTCACAATGTACAAATGACTAGAATAACTCACTCTTTCACTTTGTTACATTCAATTATTCCAACGAGCATGGATGATGAATCAAATACGAAAAAACTGGACAATAGCAGTTTTTTTTTTGACAATAGCAGTTTAACTCACAATTAAATTTTGGCCTTCCAGTTTTATATCAGATTTATTTTAAATCCAAATGATTAATTGTAGCCAACAATGTAATATCGGGAGAGATTATGGAAAGCAAAATCCAAGCAATTCAAAAAATTATACTATTAAACCCGCATAAATTCGTGACCTGCCTTGCTCTGCATTTTTTTTTTTAAAGTGAAACTTACAAAAATCTCACTAGTTTATGAGCTAATTACTTAAATACACACTAGTTTGCAATATTACGAATCTTACAAATTTTGGTGCATACAGGTACGTTCAGATACATGAGATCAATATTAGGTGTAATTTGTTCTAGATATACTGTATTCAAATGGATTCACATGTATCTAAAATCTGGATACATAATAAATCTCGCTCACCTCTCTTGCCTCCCTCCTATTTTGTTCGTCACTCTCTTATGTATCTGATATACTAAATATATATAAATCACACCAAATATATTTATCTATTATAATTCGACATGTATCTAGTGTGATTTGCACCAAACCAAACTCCCCTAGTTTGGTAGAAGACTGCATATAACTGCTTGCATTTATTAAGCATGTCACTTGGTTCATTTTATAACATAGCACTGTTGTGTTTCAATTAGATAGTGGCTGGTTGGCTCGTCATAAATATATACATAATTTAGTATATTTTCCTTCTCACTTTGTTAGGTTTGTTCACTCATTAATTAGTTAGGCTTTTATTTCTTGTATAGGTGTATGAAGCTAACGAGTAGTCAATTACAATACTCCTCACGTTTCATATTATTCGACTCTCATCCTGAAAATAATTTTTTATTTTTTAATCAATTTATGAAATCAAAAAATAATTATTACTATAAATTTTTCTTACTCTTAGTAGACAAATTAAAATTTTTAAAGCATCATTAATAAAATTAATTTAACAAAATACATCTCTAACTTAAATTTTCTTTCAAGAGTATACATATATATCAACCAGGTGTTAGAAAATTATACGCACAGCGGAAGCATACCAGAATCATACAACTTACATGAATAATAGATAACCCATAGTTTATGCTATAACACAAAATCATGCTAGAGCACATAAACTTTCTGAAATTTAATTCAAGAATTACCCCTTGAAGCGTGAGCAGATACTTTCAAGAGAATCCACAAGCAAATCCACGAGCTAGAACCTTCAATCGAATCCACAAGCTAGTCCACAAACTGGACGATAGTTCTGCGGTCTTCTACAGTGATCCCAAGTTCACTATCGAACTCTCTTAATATTTGGGTGGGCAAGTATTGTATAGAAAACTTATATCAGTTCAAGGGCTAGAAGAATCCCTATTCAAGAAAAAGAAGGCAATTGATACCTCCCTAACTTACAACTACCCCGACAGCCAGAGTGACACCTAGACAATATACATTAAACTTCGTTATAATGACAACGTTTGTCTGAATATTTCGTGGCTGTTATAATAATATATTATTATATGTGTATATTAACATTTGATGTTTAGATCTCATTTAGATATTATAAATGAGAATAAATGATATTTGTATTGTAAATGATATTATAAATGAGAATAAATGATATGTGTAATCTTTCACAGTAAAGTTATGACAATAAATGATGAACACCATTAAAATATAATTTTTTCTTTAGATATTCGTATTTGAAATTTTCCATGTGTGTGTGACATTAATGATTTGAGTATGACAGTAAAAAAGATTAATTTTATAAAGAGTGTACCGGTGTAATAAATGTCACTCCTGTTATAAGTATAATGAAGTTCTAAACAAGTAAAATATAACACAAAAAGTTGGTTCGGAAGAAAATCAGACCGTTATAGTAAAATTGTTATAACAAATGACCATTATAATTAACGAGGTTTGACTGTATATCCTCGTGATTTCATTTTATTTCATCCGAAATTAAGTTTTCTTTTTTCTTTTTAATATATCTTCGGAGGTACATAAGGGCCTTTGTGTCGATATGTTTGTTAAAAAGAAGATATCAGAACTACTCAATGAAGGAAAAGAGAAAATAAAAACATACCAAAATTATCTATATATTAATGATGATTTTCTGATGTTCTTGAATTTCTCAAGGTATATACATTGAGAGGTTTTATGAATATGAGAGTAGAGACTATAGGCTTAAATTATATGGTCCCATAAAGGGAGCTAGAAATTTGTTCAATTTTATATCACATTAAAGCCACATTTGTTTTTTTGGTTAATATGGATTGCATCCATACTTTCTGTTTTTCAATGCTTTGGATTGTTATAAAAAATTGAAACAAGATCAGGGCGGAGTAAGGTAGGATCGAGGGGTATATTCAATTAATTCCTTTCGGCAAAAAATCAAATTATTTATATAGTAGATGCTGAACCTCATTTGGCTTCTTTATGTGTTTTCTGCTTCATACTTTGACCCTCTTAGTGAAAATCCTGATCTGCCACTTAACAATAGGAAAGTTGAAGAGTAGAGGATCTAACCTTGAATTTGATAACAATTCCCAATTCCTTCTAGTTGAAGCCAATCTATTTTAGAAAAATGATGCTGCCACTTTTACCAAATCTATTTAGAGTAATACGTTTCTTATTTATGGAGTTACTAAGTTCAGTAAGATTTTGGTTACGTACTCATATTAGTATGAATTATGAAGTAATTAATCAGAAGTCAGAACAAGTTCCATCATATTCAGTACTGCATGTAAATATAATATATTGATACACCATCATATAGTTCATGACCATTGTAATATTTGAAGTTTTTCTTTTTGAACTTCATATGATTTGTATGGTTAACTAGCATATAATCACACACAAAATACATGGAGAAAAAAATAATAATACAAGGATTAACAAGAGAATAACAATAGAAATCAAATTTCAATTATTACAACCCTTCTACATATATTTCCAAAATTAATCGAATTTCACATCTTTTTCCTTTTCTGATGGACCAATAATTTGTTTTAGGTAAAAAAAATGTCACAGGCTCAAATCTAAATGGTCGATGTAAAGCCTACAAAAAATACAATATTTTAGGCCATGCTATAATCTTTAGTATCTAAGCATAGACTAAAACTAAATCTATAGAAAAATGAGCCATACATTAACATAGTTGTTATCTTAATAAGATCACAAAAAAGTCCAACATACATTAAGCTCTTTCTGTATACATGATTCAAGAAAAACACCAACAGTACATTAGATATATGGTATATAGTCTTATCTTACATTTCTGAAGAGATTGTTTTCATAACTGGAACCCCTGATTTCGTGATCACACGATAACTCTTACAATTACGGCAACGCTCGTTTTCGAACTTTACACGATAGCAATATCAAATTGACTAATAAAAAATAGACTAGTTGGAAGATTAATGATCACAGGGAAGTTAGGACACGAAAAAGAAAAAACCTACAGCTAAGAGAGTGTTGCTTCATTTAATCCTCTCATCTGCCCTCCATTCATTTACTCTTTAAATTTCCATTTTCTTCTCTTAGCTCTATTCATCATCTTTTCTTATTCTTGTAATATTTTTCATTTTCCCTCAAAAATGCCAGAAATAATCACAAATTTCTCAAATTCAGTAAAGCTGAAATATGTTAAACTTGGTTATCAATATCTTGTTAATCACATTTTAACATTTTTGCTTGTGCCTATTATAATTGGTGTTACTATAGAGGTATTAAGAATTGGCCCTGAAGAGTTGGTAAACATATGGAATTCACTACACTTTGATGTTCTACGAATGTTGTGTTCTTCTTTTGTCATCATCTCTATAGCCACTGTTTACTTCATGTCGAAACCACGATCAATTTACCTAGTTGATTATTCATGTTACAAGCCTCCTGTTACTTGTCGAGTACCATTTTCAACTTTCATGGAGCATTCCAGGCTTATTTTGAAGGATAATCCCAAGAGTGTGGAGTTCCAAATGCGTATTCTTGAAAGGTATGGTTACATGATTTGTACTAATCAGGGGTCGTTTGGTACGGGATAGGATAGGTAATGATATCTCATGAAAAAATAGTTTTCATGTGCGTCAAGCACTTCTATGATTTTGGAGAAATAAGTAGTAAAGGAGTTCCAAATTTTGTCCCGAGATTATTATCCTTATCCCACGTACCAAATGACCCATTATGAGTTTCAACTAATTAATATACACAATCAGTGTAAACAATTTTTACATTATGTGATCATCTTTACATGTTGTAGCAGAAAACGTATCTTACTTTCAAGATTAAAATTTCAATATTTTAAAGTGATTTACCTATAAATATCATTTGGATGACTTGACGGAATAAAAGATTGTTTACATTGACATTAGATGA
This sequence comes from Solanum appendiculatum, assembly GCA_018342035.1. Taxonomy (NCBI): domain Eukaryota; kingdom Viridiplantae; phylum Streptophyta; class Magnoliopsida; order Solanales; family Solanaceae; genus Solanum; species Solanum appendiculatum. The sequence continues at coordinate 194,832 of JAGDQO010000838.1, forward strand.
AGTGAGCATCCCACGTTCCAAGAAAAAGATGACTTTGAAACCTTTTGTACGTTAAAAGGTTTTATTTAGAACTATAATATAATTTAGATATAAATAGAAATTTAAGTTTTGAATTTAAAAGAATGTGTTTGTTTATGAAATAAGATATTTTCTGAATAGTAATGGAGCTATCTATTGAGAAGGGGTTCAATTGAGTCCCTTCGTTCAAAAATTATGTTGCATAAATAGAGTAAAATTAACTTTTCGTTTATTTATACATTGTTGAATTCCCTTGACAACTAAAAAATATTGCATTCTAGCAAATTTTGAATCTCCTTGCTAGAATTTCTAGCTCGGCCACCTCTATAATCATGCCTTCTTTCGAAAACGACCAAGTCAATTTGCACTATACAATTGTTACGTTGTACACCCTTTAAGCTCCTAGCTCCGCCCCTGTCTCAAGTGTCTCTTCAAGAAAACTTGTTATCGCGCATCAAATCCCTTCTTCTTACTTTATATTGTGCTATTATTTCTTACAGGTCGGGGCTCGGAGAAGAAACTTGCTTGCCTCGTCCCATCCACTACATCCCTCCAACGCCAACGATGGAAGCTGCCAGAGGTGAAGCAGAGGAGGTCATATTCACAGCAATCGATGACTTAATGAAAAAAACAGGGCTCAAACCAAAAGACATTGATATTCTTATTGTCAATTGCAGCTTGTTTTCTCCAACGCCGTCTTTGTCAGCTATGGTAGTCAACAAATACAAGTTGAGAAGTAACATAAAAAGTTACAATCTTTCAGGCATGGGATGCAGTGCTGGTTTAATCTCGATTGATTTAGCTCGAGACCTTCTTCAAGTTCGTCCAAACTCATATGCTTTAGTTATTAGCACTGAGATAATAACTCCCAATTATTACAAAGGTTCGGAAAGAGCAATGCTCCTCCCGAATTGTTTGTTCCGAATGGGGGGTGCAGCCATACTATTATCCAACAAAAGACGCGATCAATATAGAGCCAAGTACAGATTAATGCACGTGGTCCGCACCCATAAGGGTGCAGACGACAAAGCATTTAAATGTGTATTTGAACAAGAAGATCCACAAGGGAAAGTTGGTATCAATCTTTCAAAAGACCTTATGGTTATAGCAGGGGAAGCTTTAAAATCGAACATTACTACAATTGGTCCTCTTGTTCTTCCCGCCTCAGAGCAACTACTCTTTTTACTAACACTTATTGGACGGAAGATTTTTAATCCCAAATGGAAGCCTTATATCCCGGATTTCAAACAAGCGTTTGAACATTTCTGTATCCACGCGGGTGGTAGAGCAGTTATCGACGAGCTTCAGAAGAATTTACAATTGTCTGGTGAACATGTAGAGGCGTCAAGAATGACATTGCATAGATTTGGTAACACTTCTTCATCATCATTGTGGTATGAGATGAGTTATATTGAGGCAAAGGGAAGGATGAAGAGAGGTGATAGAGTTTGGCAAATAGCATTTGGGTGTGGATTTAAGTGTAATAGTGCTGTTTGGGAGTGTAACAGGACAATCAAGACACCAACTGATGGACCATGGCAAGATTGTATTGACAAGTATCCAGTGCATATTCCCGAGATTGTGAAGCTCTAAAATATATTACTCTTTCCGTCTCAAAATACTTGTAGTATTTTTTGAGTGTTTGAATATCTTATTCTTATTTGTGTTTTAAGATATAATATTTCTTTATTGAATATTTACTCTATTGAAGTGTTTGTAATCTTCAAGAACAATTAGAAGTGGTAAAATAGGAAAACATAATTTATTGTGTTTTGAACTTCTAAAATAACGAATATTTTAAATAAAGATGACAAGTATTTTGAGAGGAGCTAGAGAGTATGAGGTTGTTGTTCAATATTAGTGTTAGTATTGGTTACTGTTGTTTGGTTGGAAACAAGTTATTCCGAGATTTATTATTTCGGAATTAGTTATTCTATGATTGTTATTCCACCCTCAATTTGGAATAAAAATAACACTATAATTTCGGAATAACTAATTCTGAAATAAGTTATTTTACGATTTTATCACAATCAAACATAGAATAAATTCATCCTAAAATTAATCCTAAAATTAATCATCCTTTATCCCTCCAACCAAACGAGTTACAGTTCCTTCCTATAAATATGATATGATGGTTTTCTTATTCGAATTTTCTCCTTTTTGCCAATACGTGTTAATTGAAAGAGAAATGATTGGATAAAATAACGTCCATTTAGTTATTTTATAGGGTGTTATTTGTTTTTTTTCCTTACAAAAAGAATGTAATTACTTTGATTTCCTGAGATACTATATAATTGATGAATTAATTATTATTTTTACAACAGTATCAGATTATACTTGCATATAATTATTGGATTGTCTAGAAGTGGGATTAATATGACGAAAAAAAAATCTTTTTTACAATGAGAATATTGTAAAAACGAGACATGACTATTGCTATTTTAAAAAAATGTTATAAATCCATTGAACTAAGTGGATTGTCCATTGAGTTTATCCATAAACTTATACTTATCATGTATGTATATTCCCTAAGTGATATGAACCTTTTTGGGATGACAATCTATCTATTAAATTTGGCATTCATCATGATGACATTTGGAGTGATTTTTCTACCTATAAATAGAGATATTATTCTTCATTGTAAGACACACTTAAATAGAAGAAAAGTTGTCTCCTTCATCTACATTTCTTGTCTTCTTCTCTTTATAATTATATTGCTATGAGCTTAATTTTATAACACGTTATCAGCATGAGACTCTAGCCAATTGACATTGAGTTTTAGTTTTTCTTTAACTCATGTTCTGGTTGATCTCGTTATGAGAATCAAGAATGAAAAATGATAACTACTGCAATCAAGGTATTGTATGCATAAAATCAGGTATGTATTTTCTCAAATCTTTTTATGATTTAGAATACAATAGTGTTTGGTCACTAACATTGACCAGGAACCAAAGGCATATACTACAACTGGTTGAATATTATCTGCTCCACAAAGTTCCTTAAATGGAAGAAGGTATAAAGTTTTGGTAGCATGAGTTTGAGTATTATATTTTATGAATTTTATTTCAATATTTTGAAAGACTCAAAGGGTGAATCATGTTGTACTTCGGTCTATTATACCGCTGGTTGAGGGTAAGACGGTGGATTCAAGTCCCATCGCACCAAAAGAATAAAACATCGGGTTAAAGTCCGGATGCACCATAATGAAAAATGTTTGAGGGTAAGACGGTAGATTCAAGTTCTATCGCACCAAGAGGGTAATACATCAATTTGAATTTTGATGCACCGTGATGATAAGGATTGGGTTCAAGTCCCATAAAATTGTGGCTTAATACGCCTTTATATGGGTAAGACGTTAAGTTTGAATCTCAATGCTCTATTTAATGAAATGATGACGACTAAGGCAAAATAATATACTTTTGACTAAAGGTCATGAAATCCGTCCAATTGATTTGCTTCATTCTCTTATGTGAATGTGGTAGTAGTACATAATATATCTGAAAGAAGACAACTGGTTAAATGTATGAGTATGGATGTGGAGGTACAAAAAATATATAGTCATCATTGTGGTAATTATAAAAGGAAGAACAATATGGGTTCTCAAAATAGACTTCAAAAGGTGAAGGTAGTTATTATCATCAAATAGGATTGAATGTATTGGACACGTGATTGTTGTGCAACCTAATAATTTGATGAGTTTTATAAATCATCCATCAAAATAAAAGATAAAGTGGTGGTGCACTTTTCCTTTCAAAATGATGTTGAGGTTAATCATATTTATATGATAAATGTCAAGGTATGACAATGAAACAACGAGCTTGTAATGAAAATTTATAAAGCATATACAAATGGTTATAGTTCATTCATTGAAGAGAATGTGAGTTATGATAAGTATTGTAATTGCTCGACCATTCTTCAAGATGTGATGAAAATTATGAATAAGGATATGCTTATGCATGGTTGGAAATATGCCACAACTCACCTCTATGAAAGGTTTGGGAGAAATAAATAAATTTTATTTGGCAGGAATGGTAAATGGTCGTGTACATTTATCCGTCATAAATATTATGATATGTTCATTGTGAACAACCAAAAGGGCAAAAGAAAGAAGTAATTCTTGCCTATAAAGGTTGTGGTCATGACCAAAATAATATTATTATGTGGCAATACAAATTTGTCATTGATTGTGTACATATGGTACGACAAAAGTAAAGTAAGAAACATGTCTTGCTTGTAATAGTTTTGACCATGACAATAATAATATAATTTTTTCCTTGAAGGAGATGCTCACCATACGGATGGTGTCATGGAATATGTGATAGTACACAAAATTAATTGTAAGCTCTAACGAGTTGTGTTATTATCGGAGGAATAATATCGAGGTTGTAGTAAATCTCAAAAGAAACTTTTTAAGCTTCAGAGGATTGAAAGAAAAATTATTATATTGAGACTATAAATTATGAGAAGATTTAATATCTTCATATTACTACAACCAAGTGGGTTGTAAATATTTACGTAAAAGATTACTGTTTTTCCTCTTATTTGTTGTATACAAATATGAGCATGATGATGGAATGACATGCAAGAGTAAACTAGAAGTTTAATAGAATAATCAGTTGGCATAACCGATTGGCCATTTCGATTCAAATGTGATGTAAAATAAATTGAGAATTCACGTGGTTATATATTGAAGAAATAAAAGATTCTTCAAGAATTCTAATGTGTTGCTTGTTCTCATGATAAAATTATCATTGTACCAGCTAAGGTTGTGATTGTATTCCCTGAAATTATTTGGAACATATAAAAAGGTTAATATGGGCCCGTTCACCTGCCATGTGGACCGTTTACTATTATGATTTAATAGATGTATCTACGGTATGGTTACATGTGTGCTTCTTATCAACTTGCAAATTAATTTTTGTAAGGTTGTTTGCTCGAATTATTAAATTATGAGCATAGTTTCAAATTATAAAATTATGTTGATAATGCTGGTTGGTTTAGCAGAAATTGTATGCCTCCAATTATAGCTAAACCAATGGTTACGAGAACAAATCTCCCGAAAGAAATTTTGATTTGAGATGAATTTATTTAATATATAGCAACACTACGCATCAATCCAACAAAGGTCCCCTATCAAAATTGGTTCAGGGTCAGGAACTAAATAATTTTCATCTAAAACTTTGAATGTGCGATTATGATTTAATTGTTCCACCACACTCATAAAGACGAATCCCCAAATGAGCTTGGGATGAATGTAAGAGTTTCTAACATTAGGAGGGAGAGATCATTGAAAGCTGAAAATTATGTGAAAGATGAATTATGAATTATCTAGATCCTCGTTAAAAAAATAAAATAAAATAAAATGTAAACTTGAAGTTCAAGGGATAATTCATTTGCATAATGTTGCAAATCAATTGCCAGATGAGTTTACTGACCTTATGTTATAATTCAACTGTAAATGCTCCAATGAGAAGTCCTTGAAGGACAGAGTCTATTATACGCTTGAAGCGTGATAGACCGATCGATTCCAAATATAAAACTCCTTGAGGAAGGAGAGGAGCAAATGATCAAGATGGTCATGATAATGAGGCAAGTGCTTTAAAGTAGCACTGCGACATAACACTTCATAATACCTTGACAAAGGTTCAGGTACCTGAAATGATGAAAAATGAAGAGATATCGATAAGTTATACCATATTGGAATCGATATCAAATAACCGTCGACGGTATCTTTTATATGAAGTAGCGCTTAATAATATAGATCGTGACGAGGATCTTGAATTCAAATCTGTCATATTGTGTGGACAGATAAATGATTGGCCAAATGAAATGCACAATTCAAGTATATTTTCTTTCACTTAGAAGAGTGACGTTTTTGACTGATAGTCTATAGATCAAGGTATAATGTAAGTGGGGTATAAATAAATTATTATGCGATAGTATGATCGTAAGATATCAAGTACGGCTTGTGCCTTGGGGCATAAAGGTTTTTCGCAAAAGTCCTGACATTATTAGATATATTTTCTCCTATGGTGGGTGTAATGAGATTTATTTTGATCTGGCAATATATGAAAACTTGAATGCATATAATGAATAATTGTCATGTCTAGCTAGACAATGAAGGTTATATGAAATTTCCTGAAGCAATCAAGGTGCCTGAAACATATAAAAGTTTGAAAGAAAATTTTTCAATATAGCTTTAAGAATCCTCATATGGATTGAAATAATCAAGGAAGAAAGGGTATGAAAATGATCCTATTTGTCCTTGCATTTTTATAAAAAAGACAGGATCTAAATTTGTTATGATAGTTGTTTATGTTGACGACTTGAACATTATTAACATTCTTAAAGGGCTTTCAAAAGCTGTTAAGTATTTAAAAAGGGAATATAAAATGAAAAGATTCTGGTAAGACAAAAAAATTTCTTGGCCTATAGATTGAGAATTTGACAAATGAAATATTTGTCCATCAATCAATATATTCAGAAAAGTTTTGATGCAATTTTATATGGATAAATCATATTCATTGAGTACCCATATGATCATGAGATCGCTTGACATAAATAAAGATTCATTTCGATCTCAAGAGAAGGATGAAAAGCTTCTTAGTGATGAAACTCCATATATCAGTCAATTGGAGGCACTAATGAACCTTGCGATATATGATCAAATATTTTGCAATGACTTTATTGACAAAATTTCGCTCCTACCCAACGAGAAGACATTGAAATGGCATCAAGGACATTTATTTGAAGTTATTCTACAAGATAATCAACTGCAAATGAAAGTGTCCACAAGATGATTGTTGTTATGAACAAGTTAAATGAGCAATTTATTTGCAACAATGAGGTCATGAATAGATGATTTTCAAGGATGTATCTGGCTAAGCTCAAAGCCTTATCATATCCATGAAATCATAAAATGATATATCAGGATGAGTATAATACGCGTTCCACTCTTTTTTCCTTGACTGAGGTTTTATCCCACTGGATTTTCCTGGCAAGGTTTTTATTGAGGCAACAAATAATGCGTATTAAAAGATATGTGTACTCTTTTTCCTTCACTAGGATTTTTTCCTACAGGATTTTTCCTAGTAAGGTTTTAACGAGGCACATTATCTATGGACATTCAAGGGGGAGTGTTATAAATCCATTGAAATAAGTGGATTGTCCATTGAGTTTATCCATAAACTTATACTTATCTTGTATGTATATTCCTTAGGTGATTCGAACCTTTTTGGGATAATAATGTATCTATTAAATTTGGCATTCATCATGATGGCTTTTGGAGTGATTTCTCTACCTATAAATAGATATATCATTCTCCATTGTAAGACACACTTGAATAGAAGAAAAATTATCTCCTTTATCTACATTTCTTGTCTTCTTCTCTTTATAATTATATTGCTATGAGCTTAATTTTATAAAAAAAATCAAACTTTTTGAATAACGTTACTCCACTTTTTATCAAACTTTTTGAATAAAATTACTCAAAACTTTTTTTTGCTAGTGTTGCTCACTATTTAACTAGAGGAGTTCAATGGTTCAAAATTTAATATTTATTAAAATTTTATTATTCTTCATATATATGTATATATATAGTATCAAAACTACCAAGTTAGTTGAATCGGTAACACTAAGGCTATATTCACCACAAATTATAGTGATCTCTTGATTACTTTTTTAAATATCGACAACACTGAGAGAAAATTCAGCTTAACAAATGAAGAAATGGGAAGGTAAAGTTATAAAAACGTACACAAGATTAATAGTTGCCTTAATTTAAATTAACCAGTGTTATGAATTAAAGTACAATAGACTGAAACAACAAACATTAATCTAACTTCCAAGGACTTATAGACCCCCCACCCCCCTTTTGATTCTTTCAAAGGGGGAAAAATATTTTTTTTCATTTTTAGCTTTTAGGTGTTCTATATATTGATATTTATTGATCTAATTAATTTATAGGTTGGTTTACGTTAGAGGGCAAATTGTAAACTTTTAGCTGTTGGGTTTTAGGCCTTTTTCCCTTCCTATGTGATAAATAAATGTCCAAGGCTTTGGGTCTTCCTGCCTTTTCTTTGTGGATAAATTTGAGTCCAATTGGAATAGCTCACTTTGCCCATAAGCCCAATATTATGATGCATTTATAAGACTTTATTTTAGGTCTTATTTTGAAGAATCATAAGAGTTTTGAGAGCAGCCATATAGAGAGAAAAGAGAGAAAGTGCAGATTTTTCGCACAAACCCTAGCAGCCAATTTCAAATCGTGATTCCCGCTTCGTTTCTTGTCCGATTGAGATGATTTTTGGACAGCTTGTTCCTTTCAACTTAATCTTTGATTGGGAACTGAGAGAGGCTGATTTGGAGTCCTGTAGCTCAAGATTTTGCTCGTGAACAGTAGCTGCGTTTTGGTGATTTTGCACCTTTTTATTTCTCTAGTGTTTGGTGTTATCTTGTAGTTGTGTTGCTCATTGTTTGGCACTTTGTTGGTGCTCATTTTGGAGAACACTTTTGTAACTCTTGTTGATTATAGTGGAGCTTTGGCCTTGAGGTTTTTACTCTTCACACCGAAGAGGTTTTTCCACGTTAAACTTGGTGTCTCGTGTTGATTTATTTTTCTTGCTTGGTTGATTTGCTTGCTGCCCCAAATTGTTTGTTTTTGCATTATTTTGTCTTCTCTTAGTTCAAATAGAAAGGGAAAGTTTTGACTTGAGTTTCTTCCGCAATTTTCTTGTCGTGCACATTTATTTTGTGCTTGTCTTTCCCAACATTAGCTGCAAACACACGTTTCATTTATTGAGCAAGATCCACTAGTTCTACTAAATTAATTATTGCTACTACTAACCAAGTAGAAAGCTATCTAGGCATGTATTTTGTACTGCTTGAGAATTAATTAATGAAGCTAGAGTCTTGAAAGTTCACAATCTCTAATTTTAAGTGCATGTGTCCTATTTTGCTTTGTTTGTTTACTTAATACTCTTATCTTATTGATATTCTTATATACATCCTTTTAACTTTGTAATTAAAATCTAAATTACATGTCTTAAGTTTGAGTTTGATAGCAAATACACTCAATACACGTGTATCCTTATTTTAAATCTGTGATATAAGTGTATTTCATAATTTATAGTGACTTACAAGTGATTATATTTCCATACCAATGATAATGGTTCCGACATGATGACTAAAGCTTTGCCAAGAGGGAAGTTTGAAGAATGTTGCATGATCGCCGGGATGGCGGTCTCCTCCACATAGTCGGTAGGGGGAGAGTTGTTGGGTTTTAGGCCTTTTTCTCTTCCTATGTGGATAAATAAATGTCCAAGGTTTTGGGTCTCCCTTCCTTTCCTTTGTGGATAAATTTGAGTCCAATTGGAATATCCCACTTTGCCCATAAGCCCAATATTATGGTGCATTTATAAGACTTTATTTTAGGTCTTATTTTGAAGAATCATAAGAGTTTTGAGAGCAGTCATATAGAGAGAAAAGAGAGAGAGTGCAGATTTTCGCACAAACCCTAGCAGCCAATTTCAAATCGCGATTCCCGCTTCGTTTCTTGTCCGATTGAGCTGATTTTTGGACAGCTTGTTCCTTTCAACTTAATCTTTGATTGGGAACTGAGAGAGGGTGATTTGGAGTCCTGTAGCTCAAGATTTTTGCTCGTGAACAGTAGCTGCGTTTTGGTGATTTTGCACCTTTTTATTTCTGTAGTGTTTGGTGTTATCTTGTAGTTGTGTTGCTCATTGTTTGGCACTTTGTTGGTGCCCATTTTGGAGAACACTTTTGTAACTCTTGTTGATTATAGTGGAGCTTTGGCCTTGAGGTTTTTACTCTTCACACCGAAGAGGTTTTTCCACGTTAAACTTGGTGTCTCGTGTTGATTTATTTTTCTTGCTTGGTTGATTTGCTTGCTGCCCCAAATTGTTTGTTTTTGCATTATTTTGTCTTCTCTTAGTTCAAATAGAAAGGGAAAGTTTTGACTTGAGTTTCTTCCGCAATTTTCTTGTCGTGCACATTTATTTTGTGCTTGTCTTTCCCAACATTAGCTGCAAACACACGTTTCATTTATTGAGCAAGATCCACTAGTTCTACTAAATTAATTATTGCTACTACTAACCAAGTAGAAAGCTATCTAGGCATGTATTTTGTACTGCTTGAGAATTAATTAATGAAGCTAGAGTCTTGAAAGTTCACAATCTCTAATTTTAAGTGCATGTGTCCTATTTTGCTTTGTTTGTTTACTTAATACTCTTATCTTATTGATATTCTTATATACATCCTTTTAACTTTGTAATTAAAATCTAAACTACATGCTTAAGTTTGAGTTTGATAGCAAATACACTCAATACACGTGTATCCTTATTTTAAATCTGTGATATAAGTGTATTTCATAATTTATAGTGACTTACAAGTGATTTTTGATGGGAATTGGCGTGGTTCTCGATGATGATACAAGTATCATACAATACACGAATACAATGTATTTCATTTGCATGCAGACAAAAATTCAGATGTAATTTATCAAGTCAAAGCAAAGGGTTGATAAAGTCCCCCAAGGGATGAAAACAATGTCCTGACTAAACAAGAGTTTCAGATATAATATATTTTGTTTGCATGCAAATATAATGTATTATGTTATATTTAAAAATAAACTATTAGTGCATTTTATAAATACACAAACTATCACTATTTAATTAGAAACGAAACTATCACTATATATAAAAATTCTTCAATAAAATTGTTTTATAGAAGGAAAAATTACATAACTTAAGATACTATAATCTCTAAAATTCCCTACCATTTAAAAAAATTACAAAAATTCTTTCTCGAATACATTCCTATCCCTTTTCGGATACATCCCTCCCATTAAGTAATGTATCATTTGCAATGTATCGGACAACTAAGGAATATATCCGAAAGCAATGAAAAATTCAGGATTTTTGTGATTGGAAAAACTTCCGAAATAGGATATAATTAACCCCAAAATGTATGAGATTTCTATAAGTTTCCATGATAGAAATGTCACAAGTTTAAAGGAAGTATGATATGGATGGCCCTCTAGTCAATTAGGGTAAGCCCAGTTATAATTAATCCAGTAGAACATTGGGCTCTGCAGAAAAATAATATGGGCTTGGTCTGTGACATCAGTCAAAATCTGTGCTTTAGAGGCAAAGTACTAAAAATATATTTCAAATTTTAGAAACAAGGCGATAAATCATAAATTAGATTTCAATTTATTAATATTATGATTAATTACGACTTGTCAAATTTCAACTTTACTCAGCTCAATGTTGATACACAGTGGAAAATCCGGATAAATCCAACATACATCGAAACGATAAAAAAGCAAGTCTTGCTTTTAAAAAAAGAAGAATTGATTTAGATTTAAATTGAACAACCTTAAATAGATGAGATATACTATGTTTTTCAGTATTAATGCATTGTTGCTTGCATTACGAACACTATTAATGCATTGTTGCATGCATTACGTTCTAATATATATATATGATATTATATTATAGATAAGAGAAGAATGATATGATCGAGGTGCAAATATATATTAGTTAATTAGTACCAATGTTTTAAAAGGCAATCTTGAGATTTATCTCGAGGCTCACTCCGAACTAGACACTGATAAGGTTTTCTGAAGCTCATGTGTGGGACTTAGTTTTATGAGGTTTAATTTATACTCTAGGGGTCGTTTGGCCATAGCTATATAAAATAAGTCTTATTCATATATAAAATTAATACGACGTTTGGTTGACAATTTTGAAATTCGATAGAGAAGGACATTTATGTATTAAGAGGAAATTTATGTATTCTTTATGCGGAATAAAAGGTGGAATAATTAATACGTATATAACTAATACAAAGTTGAAATAACAATATTACCCTTATCACTCCCACTTGACTACTTTCTTTTTCTACCTAAAAACAACAAATCTTTCTAACATCAAGAGTAGAAGCTCTTCTTCTCAGTGAAAAAATTAGTGAAGAACTTTCAATTCAACCTTCTGTTTTGAGGTTAGAATTCTTGAAACCCAAAACTTTGCTTATCTTTTTTCTCCTCCTCTTGAATTTTCTTCTTGTTAAATAAAAATATGTCTATTTGGATTGAGTAATAAAAATTGCATCTTGCATATAGGTTGTTCTTTGTTTTTGCTAGAGTTGTAACTTTAGTCGTAGTAGGACTCTCAAATTCACATATTGACTTTCAAAATTGTTGTCTAAATATAAATACAGAAAGGAAAAATAAAAAGCTAAAGAAGAACAAAGGTATAATTGTAAAGAAATGTTTTAATTTTAAAAAATATATAATTTGATTAATTTTTAATATGAAAAACCAACATCCAAAAAATAATTTATGCATAACTAATCCCTGTATAACTAATACATGTATAACTAATACCTGCATAACTAATACCCACATTACTACTACATACATTACTCTATTCAACTATCAAACGCCCCTTTGACTGTATGCATTAAGCATGCCTAACGTTCAACACTAAAGGTTCATCTAACAAATCTTACATAAATTATTATGTGTCAAATTCTTGGTTAACATTTGTTGACCCTCATATATAATTTTTGTAGTAACCGAATGATGCTTAGTTTTTTTTTTCATCTATAGAAATAAGAAAATTGAGAATAATTCAAATAACAAGTCGTAGTATTACATATTTACTATTTGAAAATCTCGTGAGAGTGAATATCACTTAACATTAATTTCTTTTACAAAATACATAGCCGAATTTCACATAAAGTACGTATCATTGTTTTTCATATTTTTGTGATATATATCTCAAAAAAGCCGATTCGCACCCGCGGGTCAAAGAAGACCAATAAAATCTCGATTCAGCATAAGCAAGGGATGAGAGAGACGACCGGGGAGCCACACGAAGGTAACACTAAGAAATCGAAGGGGATTCAATATGTATTATATAAATAAAACTTTTCATTAGTTTCTGTGCATATTATTAATTAATACCTTT
>JAGDQO010000839.1:0-151461 GCA_018342035.1 Solanum appendiculatum
TTTTTAAGATTTTTTAATGGTTTTTAGGGTTTTTTACGTTTAGGATTTTCTATAAAGTTGTTGGGGGTTTTTAGGGTTAAAGGTTTCTTAGGGTTTAGGATTTCTTAGGGCTTAGGATTTAGGGTTTCTTAAGATTTAGGGTTTAGGGTTTTTTAGGGTATAGGGCTTATGGTTTTTTAGGTTTTGGGTTTTTTAAGGTTTTTTTGGATTCTTAGGGTTTTTTAGGTTTAGGGGCTTTTTAGGTTTTTTAAGGGCTTAGGGTTTATGGTTTCTTAGGACTTAGAGTTTAGGATTTCTTCGGTTTTCTTAGGGCTTAGGGTTTAGAGTTTTGGGTTTCATAGGGTTTAGGATTTAAGGTTTAGGGTATTTTGTTTCTTATGGTTTGTTAGGGCTTACGATTTAGCATTTTAGGTCTAGGTTTTTTTTAGAGTTTTTTAGGGTTTACGACTTAGGGTTTTCTTTGGGTCTAGGGTTTTAAAGGTATTTTTTAGGGTTTAGGGTTAAGTTTTTAGGGTTTAGGGTTAAGTTTTTAGGGTATAGGGTTTTTTAGAGTTTAGGATTTTCGGTTTCTTAGGTTTAGTGTTTCTTAGGATTTAGGGTTTTAGATGTAGGGTTTTTATAGGGGTTTCTAGGGTTTAGGTTTGAGAGTTGTTTATAGGGTTTTTTAGGTTTAGCATTTTTGAAGGTTTTTTTCGGGTTTTTTGGATTTTTTAGGTTTAGGATTTTTAATGGTTTTTCTAGGGTTTATGGCTTTTTAAGGTTTAGGGTTTCTTAGGGATTAGGGTTTCTTAGGGCTTAGGGTTTAGGATTTAGGATTTAGGATTTTCGTGGATCTAGGGTTTTAGGTTTAGTTTTTTTTTAGGATCTTTAGGGTTTAAGGTTTCGGACATAGGGTTTAGGGTTTTAAAGGTTTTTAGGGTATTTTAGGGTTTTTAGGCTTAGGGCTTCGTAGAGTTTAGGGTTTTTCGATTTTGAACTTAGGATTCTTTAGATTTAGGGTTTTTAGGTTTTTCTGGGGTTTAAGGTTTCTTAGATTTTAGGGTTTAGGGTTTTTTGTAGTTTAGGATTAGGGTTTAGGGTTTCTTAGGGTTTTTAAGCTTTAGGGCTAGGGTTTTTTTAGATTTTTGAAATGTTTTAGGGTCTTTTTTAGGTTTTAGGGTTTTTTAGAGTTTAGGGTTTCTTAAGGTTAAGGGTTTAGGGTTTCTTTGCGCTTAGGGTTTAGGTTTTTAGATGTAGGGTTTCTTAGTTTTTAGGGTATAGGGCTTAATGTTTTTTTTTAGGTTTAGAGTGTTTTAAGGTTTTAAATTTTTTTTTTAGGTTTTGGGTTTTTTAAGTGTTTTTTTAGGATTTCTTAGAGTTTAGGGTTTGTTATGGTTTCTTAGGATTCTTTAGGGCTTAGGGCTTAGGGCTTCTTAGCATTTAGGGTTTAGGTCTTTAGGTTTAGTTTTTAAAAAAGTTTTTTAAGTTTAGGATTTAGGGTATAGGGCTTAGGGTTTTTTTAGTGTGTTTAGATTTAGGGTTTTTAAAGGTTTTAAAGGATTTTAAGGGTTTTTTAGGTTTAGAATTTTTCTAGGGTTTCATGATTTTTAGGGTTTAGGGTTTCTTAGGGCTTAGGGCTTAGGGTATCTTTGGGTTTGGGGCATCATAGGGTTTAGGGTCTTAGATTTAGGGTTTTTTGGGATTTAGGGCTTAGAGTTTTTTAGGCTTAAGGTTTTTAAAGATTTTTAGGATTTTTTTAGGTTTAGGGATTTTTAAAGGTTTTTAGGGTTTAGTGTTTGGGGTTTTAGGTTTAGGGTTTTTTAGGGTTTAGGGTTTAGGACTTAGGGTTTTTAAGGCTTTTACGTTTAGGGTTTTAGGATTTTTAAAGGGTTTTTAGGTTTAGGATTTTTAAAGGTTTTTAGGGTTTCTTAGGTTTTTGGATTTAGGGTTTAGGGTTTTAAAGATTTTAACGGGTTTTTAGGGTTTTTTAGGTTTAGGGTTTTCTGTAAGGTTTTTAGGGTTAAGGGTTTCTTAGGGTTTAGGGTTTCTTAGGATTTAGGGTTTGGGTTTTTTAGGGTGTAGGGCTTAGGGTATTTTAGGTTTAGAGTTTTTTAAGGTTTTTTTGGATTTTTAGGGTTTTTTAGGTTTAGGGATTTTGAAAGGTTTTTAGGGTTTTTTAGGGTTTATGGTTTCGGGTTTCTTAGGACTTAGAGTTTGGGATTTCTTCGGTTTTCTTAGGGCTTAGGGTTTTTAAGGGTTTTTTTTTACTGTTTTTAGGGTTTTTTAGGTTTAGAGTTTTAAAAAAAAATTAGGATTTTTTATTGTTTTTTAGGGTTAGGGTTTAAAGGTTTTTAAAGGTTTTCTATGGTTTAGGATTTCTTAAGGTGTAGGGTTTCTTAAGGCCTAGGGTTAGGGTTAGGGTTAGGGTTTAGAATTTAGGTTTCTTAGGGTTTAGGGGTTTTGTTTTAAGGTTTAGGACTTAGGATTTTTTAGCCTTAGGGTTTTTAAGGTTTCTTAGGGTTTTTTTTAGGTTTAGGGTTTTTAGGGTATAGTGTTTAGGGCTTAGGGCTTAGGGCTTAGGGTTATTTTTAGGGTTTTTTGGTTTATGGTTTTTAAAGGGTTTTTAGGGTTTTTTTGGTTTATGGTTTTTAAAGGGTTTTTAGGGTTTTTTAGGTCTAAGATTTTTAAGGGTTTTTTAGAGTTTAGGGTTTCTTAGGGTTTTTTAAGGTTAGGGTTTTAAATGTTTTTTTAGGGTTTTTGTGGTTTTAAGGATTTAGGGTTTTTAAAGGTTTTTAGGGTTTATGATTTCTAAGGGTTTAGGGATTCTTATGATTTAGGATTTCTTAGGGTTTCTAAGGATTTAGGGTTTAGGTTTAGTGTTTTTTAGGATTTTGAGGGTTTTAGGTTTTAGACTTAGGGTTTAGGGTTTTAAGATTTTTAGGGTATTTTAGGGTTTTTTAGGCTTAGGGCTTCTTAGAGTTTAGGGTTTAGGGTTTTTTCAATTTTGAACTTAGGATTTTTTAGATTTAGGGTTTTAAAAGGTTTTAAGGCTTTTTTTATGGGTTTTAGGGTTTTTAAAGTTTTTAGAGTTTTTTGGGGTTTAAGGTTTCTTAGGTTTTCTTAGATTTTAGGGTTTAGGGTTTTTTGCTATTTAGGATTTAGGGTTTAGGGTTTCTTAGGGTTTATAAGCTTTAGGGCTAGGGTTTTTTTAGATTTTAAAAATGTTTTAGGGTCTTTTTTAGGTTTTAGGGTTTTTTAGAGTTTAGGGTTTTTTAAGGTTAAGGGTTTAGGGTTTCTTAGTGCTTAGGGTTTAGGTTTTTAGATGTTGGGTTTCTTAGTTTTTAGGGTATAGGGCTTAAGGTTTTTTTTAGGTTTTTTAGGTTTAGAGTTTAGTGCTTAGGTTTTTTTAGAGTTTTTTAGGATTAGAGTTTTAAAAGGTTTTTTAGGATTTTTAGGGTTTTTTAGGTTTAGGGTTTTTAAAGGTATTTTGGGTTTTTAGGGATTCTTATGGTTTAGGGCTTCTTAATTTTTTTTAGAGTTTAGGTTTTCTTACGATTTCATAGGAATTAGGGTTTAGGGTTATGGTTTCTAAAGGTTTAGGGTTTTATTGTTAGGGTTTAGGGCTTAGGTTTTTTTTAGGGTTTTTTAAGTTTAAGGTTTTTAAATGTTTTTATAGGATTTTTTAAGGGTTTTTTTTGTTTAGGATTTTTTAGGCTTTAGGGATTCTTAGAGTTTCTTAGGGTTTTGGATTTTTATAAAGGTTTTTAGGGTGTAGGGCTTAGGTTTTTCAAAGTTTTTTAGGTTTATGGTTTTTAAGGGTTTTTAGTATTTTTTAGGGTTTAGTGTTTTAGGTTTAGGGTTTTTAGGGCTTATGGTTTTTAGGGTTTTTCAAGATTTTTTTGGGTTTTTAGTGTTTTTTAGGTTTAGGGTTTTTAAAAGTTTTTAGGATTTCTTAGGGCTTAGGATTTATGATTTCTTAGGGTTTTAGGTTTCTTGGGGTTTCTTAGGGTTTTGGGTTTAAGGTTTCTTAGGGCTTAGGGTTTAGGGTTTCTTAGTATTTAGGGTTTTTTTGTTTTACGGTTTAGAGCTTAGGAATTTTTAGGATTTTTTGGGTTTAGGATTTTAAAAGGTTTTTAGGTCTTTTTTTAGAGTATTTTAGATTTAGCACTTTTAAGGTTTTTTAGATTTTTAAAAGATTTTTAGGTTTGGGGGTTTTAAGGGTTTTTAGATATTTTTTTTGGGGTTTTAGGGTTTGGGGTATCTTAGGGTTTAGGATTTTTTAGTGTTTCTTAGGGTTTAGGATTTCTTAGAGTTTCTTAGAGCTTAGGATTTAAGGTTTCGGATTTCTTAGGGTTTAGGGTTTTAGGTTTAGATTTTTTTAGGGTTTAGGGCTTAGGGTTTTTAAAGGTTTTATAGGGTTTTTTGGGTTAAGGATTTTAAAGGTTTTTAGGGTTTTTTAGAGTTTTTTTTGTGTTTTAAAAGGTTTTTAGGGTTTTGTTTAGGGTTTTATAGTTTTAGGGTTTTTAAAGATTTTTTTAGGATTTAGGGTGTTTAAGTTAGGGTTTTTTTTTTGAGGGATTTTAGGTTTTTGGGTTTTTAATGGTTTTTTAGGCTTAGGTTTTTTTTAAAGGTTTTTAGGGTTTTTACGATTTAGGGTTTCTTAGGATTTATAGTTTAGTGTTTCTTAGGGTTTAGGGCTTGGGGTGTCTTAGGGCCTAGGTTTTAGGGTTTAGGGTTTTGGGCATAGGGCTTTGGGGGTTTTTAAAAGATTTTTGGATTTAGGGATTTTTTAGTTTTTAGGGTTTTTTAAGTTTAGGGGTTTAAAGGTTTTTAGGGTTTTTTTAGGGTTTCTTAGTATTTAGGGTTTCTAAGGGATTAGGGTATTTGGGTTTTAAGGTTGTTTTAGGGCTTTGGTTATTTAGGGTTTAGGGTTTCTTAGGGTTTAGGTCTAAGATTTCTTTGTGTCTAGGGTTTAGGGTTTTTAAAGATTTCTTAGGATTTAGAGTTTAGGGTTTCTTAGGGCTTAGGGTTTAGGGTTTTAGGTTTATGATTTTTAAGGTTTAGGGTTTTATGTCTAGGATTTTTAGTGTTTTTTAGGGTTTAGGATTTAAGTCTTTTGGGTTTTTAGGGTTTTTTAGATTTAGGGATTTTTAGGATTTTTTTGGGTTTTTGAGGCTTAGGGTTTTAAAGGTTTTGTTAGGGTTTAGGGTTTCTTAGGGTTAAGGGTTTAGGATTTCTTAAGGTTTAGCGTTTCTTGGGGTTTAGGAATTCTTAGGGTTTAGGGATTCTTAGGCTTTCTTAGGGTTTATGATTTCTTTGTGTTTAGGGGTTCTTAGGGTTTAAGGTTTACGCTTTCTTAGGGCTTATGGTTTAGGGTTTAGGTTTTCTTAACATTTAGGGTTTAGGGTTTTAGGTGTGGGTTTATTTTAGGGTTTAGGGTTAAGGGCTTAGGGTTTTTTTAGGGTTTTTAGATTTAGGATTTTAAAGGTTTTATGGAGATTTTTTTTATGGTTTTATAGGTTTAAGGTTTTTAAGGATTTTTTAGGGTATAGGGTTTAGGGATTCCTAGGGTTTCTTAGACTTTAGGGTTTAGGATTTCTTAGGGCTTAGTGTTTAGTGTTTAGGATTTAGGTTTTTAGGGATTCCTAGGGTTTCTTAGAGTTTAGGGTTAAGGTTTTTTAGGATTTCTTAGGGCTTATGATTTAGATTTCTTCGGGTTTAGGGTTTTTAAGGATTTGTTTTAGG
Source organism: Solanum appendiculatum (assembly GCA_018342035.1). Classification (NCBI taxonomy): domain Eukaryota; kingdom Viridiplantae; phylum Streptophyta; class Magnoliopsida; order Solanales; family Solanaceae; genus Solanum; species Solanum appendiculatum. The sequence goes on from JAGDQO010000839.1 coordinate 5,725, forward strand.
GTTTCATGGGGTTTAGGATTTCAGGTTTAGGGTTTTTGTTTCTTATGGTTTCTTAGGGCTTAGGATTTGGCATTTTAGGGCTAGGGTTTTTTTTAGAGTTCTTTAGGGTTTAGGGCTTAGGGTTTTCTCTGGGTTTATGTTATTTAAAGGTTTTTTAGGGTTTAGGGTTAAGTTTCTTAGCGTATAGGGTTTCTTAGGTTTTTTAGAGTTTAGGATTTTCAATTTCTTAGGTTTAGTGTTTCTTAGAGTTTAGGTTTTTAGATGTAGGGTTTTTATAGGGGTTTTTAGGGTTTAGGTTTGAGAGTTCCTTATAGGGATTTTTAGGTTTAGCATTTTTAATGGTTTTTAGGGTTTTTTGTATTTTATAGGTTTAGGATTTTTACAGGTTTTTCTAGAGTTTAGGGTTTCTTAGGGCTTAGAGTTTCTTAGGGTTTAGGGTTTTTGAGGGTGTAGGGTTTTAGGTTTAGGGTTTTTTTTAAGGATATTTAGGGTTTAAGATTTCAGACTTAGGGTTTTGAGTTTTTAAGGTTTTTAGGGTATTTTAGGGTTTCTTAGGCTTGGGCTTCTTAGAATTTAGAGTTTTTTCGATTTAGAACTTAGGATTTTTAAATTTAGGGTTTTAAAAGGTTTTATGGCTTTTTAATGGGTTTTAGCATTTTAAAAGTTTTTTGGGGTTTAAGGTTTCTTAGATTTTAGGGTTTAGAGTTTTTTGCTTTTTAGGATTTAGTGTTTAGGGTTTCTTAGGGTTTTTAACTTTTAGGGCTAGGGTTTCTTTAGATTTTTTAAAGGTTTTTAGGGTCTTTTTTTAGGTTTTAGGGTTTTTTAGAGTTTAGGGTTTCTTAGGGTTAAGGGTTTAGGTTTTTAGATTTAGTGGTTTTTAGTGCTTAGAGTTTAGGGCTTAAGGTTTTTAAATTTAGGGTTTTTTAAGTGTTTTTTTTAGGATTTCTTAGAGTTTAGAGTTTAGGGTTTAGGGTTTCTTGGGATTTCTTAGGGCTTAGGGCTTCTTAGCATTTAGGGTTTGTTAGGGTTTAGGGTTTTTGGGATTTCTTAGGGCTTAGGGCTTCTTAGCATTTAGGGTTTGTTAGGGTTTAGGGTTTTAGGTTTAGTTTTTTTAAAAGTTTTTTATGGTTTAGGATTTAGGAATTAGGGTTTTTAAAGTTTTTTTAGGGTTTTTTAGGTTTATGGTTTTTAAAGGTTTTTAGTATTTTTTTTAGTGTTTAGTGTTTAGTGTTTTAGGTTTAGGGTGTTTTAGGGCTTATGGTTTTTATGGTTTTTTAGGTTTAGGTTTTTAAGGTTTTTAGAGTTTTTTGGGTTAAGGGTTTTTAAAAGTTTTTAGGATTTCTCAGGGCTTAGGATTTAGGATTTCTTAAGGTTTTAGGTTTCTAGGGATTTCTTAGGGTTTAGGGTTTTTAAAGGTTTAAAGGATTTTAAGGGGTTTTTAGGTTTAGGATTTTTTCAGGGTTGTATGGTTTTTAGCATTTAGGGTTTCTTTGGGTTTGGGGCTTCATAGGGTTTAGGGACTTAGATTTAGGGTTTTTTAGGATTTAGGGCTTAGGGTGTTTTAGGTTTAGGGTTTTTTTAGGTTTAGGGCTTTTAAAAGATTTTTAGGGTTTAGAGGTTGGGGTTTTTGGTTTAGGGTATTTTAGGGTTTAGGGTTTCGGACTTAGGCTTTTTAAGACTTTTTAGGTTTAGGGTTTTTAAGGTTTTTAGGATTTTTTTAGGGTTTTTAGGTTTAGGATTTTAAAGGTTTTTAGGGTTTCTCAAGTTTTCGGGTTTCTTAGGGTTTAAAGTTTCTTAGGTTTTGGGGTATAGGGCTTAGGGTTTTAAAGCATTTTTTAGGTTTAGGGTTTTAAAGATTTTTTAATGGTTTTTAGGGTTTTTTAGGTTTAGGGTTTTCTTCAAGGTTTTTAGGGGGTTTTAGGGTTTCTTACGATTTAGGGTTTAGCATTTTTTAGGGCATAGGGTATAGGGCTTAGAGTTTTTTTAGGTTTAGGATCTTTTTAGGTTTTTTTGGATCTTTAGGGTTTTTAGGTTTAGGGGTTTTGAAAAGATTTTAGGGTTTAGGGTTTATGGTTTCTTAGGGCTTAGAGTTTAGGATTTCTTTGGTTTTCTTAGGGCTTAGGGTTTTGAGTTTAGGGTTTTTAAGGTTTTTTTTACGGTTTTTAGGGTTAGACTTTAAATGTTTTTTATGATTTTTTATTGTTTTTTAGGGTTAGGGTTTTAAAGGTTTTTTAGGGTTTTCTATAGTTTAGGATTTCTTAAGGTGTAGGGTTTCTTAAGGCCTAGGGTATAGGGTTAGGGTTTAGGATTTAGGTTTCTTAGGGTTTAGAGGTTTTGGTTTTGGTTTAGGGTTTAGGACTTAGGGTTTTTTAGGCTTAGAGTTTTTAAGGCTTCTTAGGGTTTTTTTTTGGGTTTTTTAGGTTTAGGGGTTTTAAGGTTTTTTAGGGTATAGGGTTTAGGGCTTAGGGCTTAGGGTTATTTTTAGGGTTTTTTAGGTTTATGGTTTTTAAAGGGTTTTTTTAGGTCTAAGGTTTTTAAGGGTTTTGTAGAATTTAGGGTTTCTTAGGGTTTTTAAAGGTTAGGATTTCTAAAGGTTTTTTTTTAGGGTTTTTGTGGTTTTAAGGATTTAGGGTTTTTAAAGGTTTTTTGGGTTTTTTAGGGTTTATGATTTCTAAGGGTTTAGGGTTTAGGGCTTCTAAGGATTTAGGGTTTAGGGTTTAGTGTTTTATGGTTTTGAGTTTAGGGTTAGGGTTTAGGATTTAGGGTTTAGGGCTTAATGCTTAGGTTTTTTTTAGAGTTTTTTAGGATTAGGGTTTTTAAAGGTTTTTTTTAGGATTTTTAGGGTTTAGGGTTTTTAAAGGTATTTTGGGTTTTAGGGATTCTTAGGATTTAGGGCTTCTTAAGGTTTTTTTAGAGTTTAGGTTTTCTTACGATTTCATAAGAATTAGGGTTTAGGATTTCCGGTTTAGAATTTTTGTAGGGCTTTTTATGGTTTAGCATTTAGGGCTTAGGTTTTTTTAGGGTTTTTTAAGTTTATGGTTTTTAAAGGTTTTTGTAGGATTTTTTAAGGGTTTTTTTTGTTTAGGATTTTTTAGGCTTTAGGGATTCTTAGAGTTTCTTAGGCTTTAGGATTTTTTAAAAAGGTTTTTAGGGTTTAGGGCTTAGGGTTTTTTAGGGTTATGGTTTTTAAAGTTTTTTTAGGGATTTTTAGGCTTATAGTTTTTAAGGGTTTTTAGTATTTTTTTTTGGGTTTAGTGTTTTAGATTTAGGGTTTTTTAGGGCTTATGGTTTTTAGGGGTTTTCAAGGTTTTTAGTGTTTTTAAAAAAATTTATGATTTCTTAGAGCTTATGATTTTTTAGGAATTTTTAGGTTTAGGATTTTTGAAGGTTTTTATGTCTTTTTAGGGTATTTTAGGTTTAGGGTTTTTAACGTTTTTTAGGGTTTTTAAGGTTTTTTAGAGTTTTTTTTGGGTTTTTATGGTTTGGGGTATCTTAGTGTTTAGGTTTTAGGATTTTTAGTGTTTCTTAGGGTTTAGGATTTCTTAGAGTTTCTTAGAGCTTAGGATTAAGGGCTTAGGATTTCTTAGGGTTTAGGGTTTTAGGTTTAGATTTTTTTAGGGTTTAGGGCTTAGGGTTTTTTAGGTTTAGGGTTTTTAGAGGTTTTATTGGGTTTTTTAGGTTTAGGATTTTTAAAGGTTTTTATGGTTTTTCAAAGTTTTTTTTAGGGTTTTGGTTTTTTAATGGTTTTTTAGGCTTAGGTTTTTTAAAGGTTTTTAGGGTGTAGGGTTTCTTAGGATTTATAGTTTTGGGTTTCTTAGGGTTTAGGGCTTGGGGTGTCTTAGGGCCTAGGGTTTAGGGTTTTATTAGGGTTTTGGGCTTAGGGCTTAGGGTTTTTTTTAAAGATTTTTAGATTTAGGGTTCTTTTTAGGGATTTTTTTAGTTTTTAGCGTTTTTATGTTTAGGGGTTTAAAGGTTTTTAGGGTTTTTAACGGTTTCTTAGTGTTTAGGGTTTCATATGGATTAGGGTTTAGGGGTTTTAAGGTGTTTTTAGGGTTTTGGGTTATTTAGGGCTTAGGGTTTCTTAAAGTTTAGGGTTAAGATTTCTTAGTGTCTTGGGTTTAGGGTTTCTTAAGATTTCTTAGGATTTAGAGTTAAAGGTTTTTTAGGGTTTAGGGTTTATGATTTTTAGGGTTTAGGGTTTAGGGTTTTACGTTTAGGATTTTTAGCATTTTTTTAGAGTTTTTTAGATTTAGGGTTTTAGTATTTTTTTAGGGTTTTTGAAATATTTGTTAGGGTTTAGGGTTTCTTAGGATTAAGGATTTAGGATTTCTTAAGGTTTAGCATTTCTTAGGATTTCTTAGGGTTTATGGGTTCTTAGGCTTTCTTAGGGTTTAGGGGTTCTTAGGGTTTATTAGGGCTTATTGTTTAGGGTTTTAGGTGCGGGTTTTTTTAGGGTTTAGGGTTTTTTAGGGTTTTTAGATTTAGGATTTTAAATATTTTTTGGAGGTTTTTTTAGGGTTTTATAGGTTTAAGGTTTTTTAAGGTTTTGAAGGATTTTTTAGGGTATAGGGTATAGGGTTTAGGAATTCCTAGGGTTTCTTAGAGTTTAGGGTTTAGGATTTCTTAGGGCTTAGGGTTTAGTGTTTAGGATTTCTTAGGGCTTAGGGTTTAGTGTTTAGGATTTCTTAGGATTTAGGGTTATAGGGATTCCTAGTGTTTCATAGAGTTTAGGGTTTAGGGTTTCTTAGAGTTTAGGGTTAAGGGGTTTTTAGCATTTCTTAGGGCTTAAGATTTAGATTTCTTAGGGTTTAGGGTTTTTTAGGATTTCTTAGGGCTTAAGATTTAGGGTTTAGTGTTTCAAGGGGCTTAGGGTTTCTTAGAGTTTAGGATTTAAGGTTTAGGGTTTTTTGTTTCTTATGGTTTCTTAAGGCTTAGGATTTAGCATTTTTGGTCTAGGGTTTTTTTTAATGTTTTTTACGGTTTAGGGTTTTTAAAGGTTTTTTAGGGTTTAGGGTTAAGTTTCTTAGGGTTTAGGGTTTCTTAGGTTTTTTTAGAGTTTAGGATTTTTGGTTTCTTAGGTTTAGTGTTTCTTAGGGTTTAGGGTTTTAGATGTAGGGTTTTTATAGGGTTTAGGTTTGAGAGTTGTTTATAGGGTTTTTTAGGTTTAGCATTTTAAAGGTTTTTTTTAGGGTTTTTTTGATTCTTTATGTTTAGGATTTTTAATGGTTTTCCTAGGGTTTAGGGTTTCTTAAGGATTAGGGTTTCTTAGGGATTAGGGTTTAGGGTTTTTGAGGGTCATGGGTTTTAGGCTTAGGGTTTGTAAAAGATATTTAGGGTTTAAAGTTTCGAACTTAAGGTTTAGGGTTTTTAAGGTTTTAGGGTATTTTAGAGTTTTTTAGGCTTAGGGCTTCTTAGAGTTTAGGGTTTTTTCAAATTAGAACTTAGAATTTTTTAGATTTAGGGTTTTAAAAGGTTTTCAGGCTTTTTATGGGTTTTTAAATTTTTTAGGGTTTTTTGGGGTTTAAGGTTTCTTAGATTATAGGGTTTAGGGATTTTTGCTATATTGGATTTAGGGTTTAGGGTTTCTTAGGATTTTTAAGTTTTTGGGCTATGATTTTTTTAGATTTTAAAGGTTTTTAGGGTCTTTTTTAGGTTTTAGGGTTTTTTAGAGTTTAGGGTTTCTTAAGGTTAAGGGTTTAGGATTTTAGATTTAGGGTTTTTTTTAGGGGTTTTAGTGTTTAGGGTTTAGGGCTAAAGGTTTTTTTAGTTTTTTTTTTAGGTTTATAGTTTTTAAAGGTTTTTAATTTTTTTTTTGTTTTGGGTTTTTAAGTGTTTTTTAGGATTTCTTAGAGTTTAGGGTTTGTTAGGGTTTAGGGTTTCTTATGATTTCTTAGGGCTTAGGGCTTAGGACTTAGGGTTTCTTAGCATTTAGGGTTTTAGGTTTTGTTTTTTTAAAACTTTTTTAAGGTTTAGGATTTAGGGTTTAAGGCTTAGGTTTTTTTTAGTGTTTTAAGATTTAGGGTTTTTAAAGGTTTTAAAGGATTTTAAGGGTTTTTTAGGTTTAGGATTTTTTATTGTTTTATGGTTTTTAGGGTTTAGGGTTTCTTAGGGCTTAGGGCTTAGGGTCTCTTTGGGTTTGGGGCTTCATAGGGTTTAAGGTCTTAGATTTAGGGTTTTTTAGGATTTAGGGCTTAGGGTTTTTTAGGTTTTGGGTTTTTAAGGTTTAGGGGTTTTTAAAGGTTTTAAGGGTTTAGAGTTTGGGGTTTTAGGTTTAGGGTATTTTAGGGTTTAGGACTTAGGGTTTTTAAGGCTTTTTAGGTTTAGGGTTTTTTAAGGTTTTTAGGATTTTTTTAGGGTTTTTAGGTTTAGGATTTTCAAAGGTTTTTAGGGTTTCTCAAGGTTTAGGGTTTCTTAGGTTTTGGGATTTAGGTTTAGGGGTTTTCAAGGTTTTTAGGGGTTTTAGTTTTTTTTAGGTTTAAAGTTTTAAAAAGATTTTAGGATTTCTTAGGACTTAGAATTTAGGATTTCTTAGGGTTTTAGGTTTCTTGGGGTTTAGGGTTTCTTAGGGCTTGGGTTTTTTTAGGGTTTAGAGCTTAGGATTTTTTAGGTTTAGGATTTTTAAAGGTTTTTAGGTCTTTTTTAGGGTATTTTAGGTTTAGGGTTTTTAAGGTTCTTTAGGATTTTTAGGTTTAGGGATTCTAAGGTTTTTTAGAGTTTTTTTTTTTTTTTGTTTTTAGGGTTTGGGTATCTTAGTGTTAGGGTTTAGGATTTTTTAGTATTTCTTAGGGTTTAGGATTTCTTAGAGTTTCTTAGAGCTTAGTATTTAGGGCTGAGGATTTGGGGTTTAGGATTTCTTAGAGTTTAGGGTTTTAGGTTTAGATTTTTTTAGGTTTTAGGGCTTAGGGTTTTTTAGGTTTAGAGTTTTTAAAGGTTTTATAGGGTTTTTTAGGTTTAGGATTTTTAAGGGTTTTTAGGGTTTTTAGGGTTTTTGTTAGGTTTAGGGTTTTTAAAGATTATTTAAGGGTTTTTTAGGGTTTAGGGTTTTAAGGTTAGGTTTTATTTTAGGGATTTTAGGGTTTAGGTTTTTTTAATGGTTTTTTAGGCTTAGATTTTTTTAAAGGTTTTTAGGGTTTAGAGTTTCTTAGGATTTATAGTTTAGGATTTCTTAGGGTTTAGAGCTTGGGGTGTTTTAGGGCCTAGGGTTTAGGGCTTTATTGGGGTTTTGAGCTTAAGGCTTAGGGCTTTTTTTAAAGATTTTTAGATTTAGGGTTCTTTTTAGGGATTTTCTTAGTTTTTAGGGTTTTTTAAGTTTAGGGGTTTAAAGGTTTCTAGAGTTTTTTTTAGGGTTTCTTAGTGTTTAGGGTTTCTTAGGGATTAGGGTGTACGGGTTTTAAGGTGTTTTAAGGGTTTTCAGTTATTTAGGATTTAGGGTTTCTTAGGGTTTAGGGCAAAGATTTCTTAGTGTCTTGGATTTAGGGTTTCTTAAGATTTCTTAGGATTTAGAGTTTATGGTTTCTTAGGGCTTAGGGTTTAGGGTTTTAGGTTTATGATTTTTATTGTTTATGGTTTTACATTTAGGATTTTTATGGTTTTGGATTTAAGGCTTTGGGGTTTTTAGGATTTTTTAGGGTTTTTGAGGCTTATGGTTTTTAAAGGTTTTGTTAGTGTTTAGGGTTTCTTAGGGTTAAGGGTTTAGGATTTCTTAAGGTTTAGCATTTCTTAGGGTTTCTTAAGGTTTAGTATTTCTTAGGGGTTCTTAGGCTTTCTTAGGGTTTAGGATTTCTTTCAGTTTAAGGGTTCATAGGGTTTAAGGTTTATGGGTTTCTTAACATTTAGGGTTTAGGGTTTTTAGATTTAGGATTTTAAAAGTTTTTTGGAGGTGTTTTTTAGGGTTTTATAGGTTTAAGGTTTTTAAGGGTTTTAAGGATTTTTTAGGGTTTAGGGTTTAGGGATTCTTAGGGTTTCTTAGAGTTTAGGGTTTAGGGTTTCTTAGGGCTTAGGGTTTAGTGTTTAGGATTTCTTAGGATTTAGGGTTTTAGGGATTCCTAGGGTTTCTTAGAGTTTAGGGTTAAGGGTTTCTTAGGATTTCTTAAGGCTTAATATTCAGGTTTCTTGGGGTTTAGAGTTTTTTAAGATTTCTTAGGGCCTAAGATTTAGGGTTTAGGGTTTCATGGGGTTTAGGATTTTAGGTTTAGGGTTTTTTGTTTCTTATGGTTTCTTAGGGCTTAGGATTTAGCATTTTAGGTCTTGTGTTTTTTTTGGTTTTTTTGGGTTTAGGGCTTAGGGTTTTCTTTGGGTTTAGGGTTTTAAAAGATTTTTTAGGGTTTAGGGTTAAGTTTCTTAGGGTATAGGGTCTCTTAGGTTTTTTAAGTATTTAGGATTTTTGGTTTCATAAGTTTAGTGTTTCTTAGGGTTTAGGGTCTTAGATGTAGGGTTTTTATATGGGTTTTTTGGGTTTAGGTTTAAGAGTTGTTTATAGGGTTTTTTAGGTTTAGGATTTTTGAAGGTTTTTTTTAAGGATTTTTGTATTTTTTAGGTTTAGGATCTTTAATGGTTTTTCTCGGGTTTAGGGTTTCTTAAGGTTTAAGGTTTCTTAGGGATTAGGGTTTCTTAGGGCTTAGGGTTTAGGATTTAGGGTTTAGGGTTTAGGGTTTTTGAGGATCTAGGGTTTTATGTTTAGGATTTTTAAAAGGATTTTTAGGGTTTAAGGTTTTGGGCTTAGGGTTTAGGGTTTAGGGTTTTTAAGGTTTTTAGGGTATCTTAGGGTTTTTTAGGCTTAAGGCTTCTTAGAGTTTAGGGTTTATGGTTTAGGGTTTTTTCAATTTAGAACTAAGGATTTTTTAGATTTAGGGTTTTAAAAGGTTTTAAAGATGTTTTTATGGGTTTTAGTGTTTTTTTAAAGTTTTAGGGTTTTTTGGGGTTTAAGGTTTCTTAGATTTTAGGGTTTAGGGTTTTTTACGGTTTAGGATTTAGGATTTCTTAGGGTTTTTAAGTTTTAGGGCTAGGATTTTTTTAGATTTTTTAACGGTTTTTAGGGTCTTTTTTAGGTTTTTGGGTTTCCTTGAGTTTAGGGTTTCTCAAGGTTAAGGGTTTAGGTTTTTAGATTTAGGGGTTTTTAAAGGTTTTTTAGTGTTTAGGGTTTAGGGCTTAAGGTTTTTTTTAGGGTTTTTTAGTTTTAGAGTTTTTTAAGGTTTTTAATTTTTTTTTTAGGGTTTGGGTTTTTTAAGGGTTTTTTTAGGATTTCTTTGAGTTAAGGGCTTGTTAGGGTTTAGGGTTTTTAGGATTTCTTAGGGCTTAGATTTTAGGGTTTCTTAGTGTTTAGAGTTTTAGGTTTAGTTTTTTTAAAAGTTTTTTAAGGTTTAGGATTTAGGGTTTAGGGCTTAGGTTTTTTTTAGGGTGTTTAAATTTAGGGTTTTTAAAGGTTTTAAAGGATTTTAAGGGTTTTTTAGGTTTAGGTTTTTTTTAGGGTTTTATGGTTTTTACGGTTTAGGGTTTCTTAGGGTTATGGGCTTCATAGAGTTTAGGGTCTTAGATTTAGGGCTTCTTAGGATTTAGGGCTTTGGGTTTTTTAGGTTTTGGGTTTTTAAAGATTTTTAGGGTTTTTTTAGGTGTAGGGGTTTCTAAAGGTTTTTAGGGTTTAGAGTTTGGGGTTTTAGGTTTAGGGTGTTTTAGGATTTTAGGGTTTTTAAGGCTTTTTAGGGTTAGGGTTTTTTAATGTTTTTAGGGTTTTTAGATTTAGGATTTTTAAAGGTTTTTAGGGTTACTCAAGGTTTACGGTTTCTTAGGTATTAAGGTTTCTCAGGTTTTGGGATTTAGGGCTTAGGGTTTTAAAGCATTTTTTAGGTTTAGGGGTTTAAAGATTTTTAAAGGGTTTTTAGGGTTTTTTAGGTTTAGGGTTTTCTTTAAGGTTTTTAGGGGTTTTTATGGTTAAGGGTTCCTTAGGGTTTAGGGTTTCTTAGGGCTTAGGGTTTAGGGCTTTTAAGGTTTTGGGTTTAGGATTTTTAGGGTATAGGGTATAGGGCTTAGGGTTTTTAGGTTTAGGGTTTTTTATGGTTTTTTGGGATTTTTAGGGGGTTTTAGGTTTAGGAGTTTGGAAAGGTTTTTAGGGTTTTTTAGGGTTTAGGGTTTATGGTTTCTTAGGGCTTAGGGTTTAGGATTTCTTCGGTTTTCTTAGGGCTTAAGGTTTAGAGTTTAGTGTTTTAAAGGTTTTTTACGGTTTTTTAGGTTTAGAGTTTTAAAAGTTTTTTGGGATTTTTATTGTATTTTAGGGTTAGGGTTTTAAAGGTTTTATAGGGTTTTCTACGATTTAGGATTTCTTAAGGTGTAGGGTTTCTTAAGGCCTAGGGTCTAGGATTAGGGTTTAGGATTTAGGTTTCTTAGGGTTTAGGGTTTAGTCTTAGAGTTTTTTTAGGGCTTCTTAAGGTTTTTTTTAGAGATTAGGTTTTCTTACGATTTCATAGGAATTAGGGTTTAAGGTTTCAGGTTTAGGATTTTTGTAGGGTTTTTATTCTTTAGGGTTTAGAGCTTAGGTTTTTTTAGGGTTTTTTAAGTTTAAGGTTTTTAAAGGGTTTTATAGGATTTTTAAGGATATTTTTGGTTTAGGATTTTTTAGGCTTTAGGGATTCTTAGAGTTTCTTAGGGTTTAGGTTTTCGGATTTTTTTCAAAGGTTTTTTGGGATTAGGGCTTAGGGTTTTAAAAGTTTTTTTAGGGTTTTTTTAGGTTAATGGTTTTTAGTATTTTTTTTAGGGTTTAGAGTTTTAGGTTTAGGGTTTTTTAGGGATTATGGTTTTTAGGGTTTTTCAAGGTTTTTAGGGGTTTTAGTGTTGTTTTGGTTTAGGGTTTTTAATTGATTTTAGGATTTCTTAGGTCTTAGGATTTAGGATTTCTTAGGGTTTTTTTTTTAGTGTTTCTTAGGGTTTAGGATTTCTTAGAGTTTCTTCGATCTTAGTATTTAGGGATGAGGATTTAGGGTTTCGGATTTCTTAGGTTTACTGTTTTAGGTTTAGCTTTTTTTAGGTTTAGGGTTTTTAATGGTTTTATAGGGTTTTTAGGGTTTTTAAAGATTTTTTAGGTTTTTTAGGGTATAGGGTTTAAAGTTTAGGGGGTTTTAAAGGGATTTTAGGGTTTAGGTTTTTTTAATGGTTTTTTAGGCTTGGGTTTTTTTTAATGGTTTTTAGGTTTAGGGTTTCTTAGGGTTTAGGGCTTGGGGTGTCTTAGGGCCTAGGAATTAGGGTTTAAGGTTTTATTAGGGTTTTGGGCTTAGGGCTTAGGGTTTTTAAAGATTTTTAGATTTAGGGTTCTTTTTAGAGATTTTTAGTTTTTAGGATTTTTAAGTTTAGGGGTTTAAAGGTTTTTAGGGTTTTTTTAGGGTTTCTTAGTATTTAGGGTTTCTTAGGGATTAGGGTTTAGGGGTTTTAAGGTGTTTTTAAGGTTTTGGTTTTTTTAGGGTTTAGGGTTTCTTAGGGCTTAGGGCTATGATTTCTTAGTGTCTAGGGTTTGGGGTTTCTTAAAATTTCATAGGATTTAGAGTTTAGGGTTGGTTTATAATTTTTAAGGTTTAGGGTTTTTTGTTTCTTATGGTTTCTTAGTGCTTAGGATTTACCATTTTAGGTCTAGGGTTATTTTAGAGATTTTTAGGGTTTAGGGATTAGGGTTTTCTTTGGGTTTAAGGTTTATAAAGGTTTTATTAGGGTTTAGGGTTAAGTTTCTTAGAGTATGGGTTTCTTAGGTTTTTTTAGAGTTTAGGGTTTAGGGTTTCTTAGGGGTTTTAAGTTTTAGGGCTAGGTTTTTTCTAGATTTTTAAAAGGTTTTTAGTGTCTTTTTTTAGGTTTTCGGGTTTTTTAGAGTTTAGGGTTTCTTAAGGTTAAGGGTTTAGGGTTTCTTTGCGCTTAGAGTTTAGGTTTTTAGATTTAGGGGTTTTTTAGGGTTTTTTTTTAGTGTTTAGGGTTTATGGCTTAAGGTTTCTTAGGGCTTTGGATTTCTTTTGTTTTCTTAGGGCTTAGGGTTTAGAGTTTAGGTTTTTACGGTATTTTAGAGTTTTTAATGTTTAGAGTTTTAAAAGTTTTTTAGGATTTTTTATTGTTGTTTAGGGTTAGGGTTTTAAAGATTTTTTAGAGTTTTCTATGGTTTAGGATTTCTTAAGGAGTAGGGTTTCTTAAGGCCTAGGATTGAGGGTTAGGGTTTAGGATTTAGGTTTCTTAGGGTTTAGGGGTATTGGTTTAGGGTTTAGGGTTTAGGACTTAGGGTTTTTTAGTCTTAGAGTTTTTAAGGTTTCTTAGGGTTTTTTTAGGGTTTTTTAGGTTTAGGGTTTAAAAGATTTTTTAGGGTATAGGGATTAGGGCTTAGGGTTAATTTTAGTCTTGTTTAGGTTTATGGGTTTTAAAGATTTTTTATGGATTTTCAGGGTTTTTTAGGTCTATGGTTTTTAAGGGTTCTTTAGAGTTTAGGGTTTCTTAGGGTTTAGAGTTTCTTAGGTCTTAAAGCTTAGGGTTTAGGGTTTTAGATTTAGGATTTTTTAGGGTTTTAGGGTTTACGTCTAAGGGTTTTGAAATGTTTTTTTAGGGTTTTTGTGGTTTTAAGAATTTAGGGTTTTTAAAGGTTTTTAGGGTTTTTAAAGGTTTTTAGGGTTTATGATTTATAAGGGTTTAGGGCTTCTAAGGATTTAGGATTTCTTAGGGTTTCTAAGGATTTAGGATTTCTTGGGGTGTCTAAGGATTTAGGGTTTAGGGTTTTGTGTTTTAGGGTTTTGAGTTTAGGGTTTAGGGTTTATGATTTAGGGTTTAGGGTTTATGATTTAGGGTTTAGGGCTTAGTGCTCAGGTTTTTTTTTAGAGTTTTTTAGGATTAGGGTCTTAAAAGGGTTTTTAGGGTTTAGGGTTTTTAAGATATTTTGGGTTTTAGGGATTCTTAGGGTTTAGGGCTTCTTAAGGTTTTTTTAGAGTTTAGGTTTTCTTGCGATTTCATAGGAATTAGGGTTTAGGGTTATGCTTTCTTAGGTTTTGTTAGGGCTTAGGGCTTAGTGTTTCTTAGCATTTACGGTTTCTTAGGGTTTAGGGTTTTAGGGTTAGTTTTTTAAAAAGTTTTTTAACGTTTAGGATTTAGGGTTTAGGGCTTGGGGATTTTTTAGTGTGTTTAGACTTAGGGTTTTAAAGGTTTTAAAGGATTTTAAAGGGTTTTTATGTTTAGGATTTTTTTAGGGTTTTATGGTTTTTAGGGTTTAGGGTTTCTTAGGGTCTCTTTGGCTTTGGTGCTTTATAGGGTTTAGGGTCTTAGATTTAGGGTTATTTAGGATTTAGGGCTTAGGATTTTTTAGGTTTGGAGTTTTTAAAGATTTTTAGGGTTTTCTTTTCCAGGTTTTGGGGTTTTTAAATGTTTTTAGGATTTAGAGTTTGGGGTTTTAGGTTTAGGGTATTTTTGGGTTTAGGGTTTAGGACTTAGGGTTTTTAAGGCTCTTTAGGTTTAGGGTTTTTAAAGGTTTTTAGGATTTTTTTTAGGGTTTTTAGGATTAGGATTTTAAAAGGTTTTTAGGGTTTTTCAAGATTTCAGGTTTCTTAGGGTTCAAGGTTTCTTAGGTTTTTGGATTTAGGGCTTAGGGTTTTAAAGCATTTTTTAGGTTTTGGGTTTTAAAGATTTTTTAAGGGTTTTTAGGATTTTTTAGGTTTAGGGTTTTCTTTAAGGTTTTTAGAGGGTTTTAGGGTTAAGGATTTCTTAGGGTTTAGGGTTTCTTAGGGCTTAGGGTTTAGGCTTTCTTAGGATTTAAGGTTTAGGGTTTTATAGGGTATAGGGTATAGGGCTTAGGGTTTTTTAAAGATTTTTCTGAACTTTTAGGATTTTTTAGGTTTAGGGGTTTTGAAAGGTTTTTAGGGTTTAGGGTTTATAGTTTCTTAGGGCTTAGGACTTAGGATTTCTTTGGTTTTCTTGGGGCTTAGGGTTTAGAGTTTAGGGTTTTTAATGATTTTTACGCTTTTTTAGGTTTAGAGTTTTAAATGTTTTTTAGGATTTTTTATTGTATTTTAGGGTTAGGGTTTTAAAGGTTTTTTAGGGTTTTCTATGGTTTATGATTTCTTAGGGTGTAGGGTTTCTTAAGGCCTAGGGTTAGGGTTTAGGATTTAGGTTTCTTAGGGTTTAGAGGTTTAGGTTTAGGGTTTAGGGTTTAGGACTTAGGGTTTTTTAGGCTTAGAGTTTTTAAGGTTTCTTTTAGTGTTTTTCAGGTTTAGGTTTTTTAAGGTCTTTTAGGGTATAAGGTTTAGGGCTTAGGGCTATTTTTGGGGGGGTTTAGGTTTATGGTTTTTAAAGGTTTTTTAAAAGGTTTTTAGGGTTTTTTAGGTCTAAGTTTTTTAAGGCTTTTTTAGAGTTTAGGGTTTCTTAGGGTTTAGGGTTTCTTAAGGCTTAATGCTTAGGGTTTAGGGTTTTAGATTTAGGATTTTTTAGGGTCTATGTCTTAGGGTTTTTTAAGGTTAGGGTTTTTAAAGGTTCTTTTTAGGGTTTTTGTGGTTTTAAGGATTTAGGGTTTTTAAAGGTTATTAGGGTTTTTTAGGGTTTATGATTTCTAAGGTTTAGGGTTTAGGGCTTCCTAGGATTTAGGATTTCTTAGAGTTTCTAAGGGTTTAGGGTTTTGTGTTTTAGGGTTTTGAATTTAGGGTTTAGGGTTTAGGGCTTAGTGCTTAGGTTTTTTTAGAGTTTTTTATGATTAGGGGTTTTAAAGGTTTTTTTTAGGATTTTTGGGGTTTTAAAGGTATTTTGTGTTTTAGGGATTCTTAGGGTTTAGGGCTTCTTAAGGTTTTTTTAGAGTTTAGGTTTTCTTATGGTTTTATAGGAATTAGGGTTTAGGGTTATGGTTTCTAAAGGTTTAGGGTTTAGGGTTTCAGGTTTAGGATTTTTGTAGAGTTTTTTAGGGTTTTTTAAGTTTAATGTTTTTAAAGGTTTTTATAGGATTTTTAAGGGTGTTTTTGGTTTAGGATTTTTTTGTCTTTAGGGATTCTTAGAGTATCTTAGGGTTTAGGGTTTAGGATTTCTTAAAAGGTTTTTAAGGTTTAGGGCTTAGCATTTTTTAGGGTTAGGATTTTAAAAGTTTTTTTTATGGTTTTTAAGTGTTTAGGGTTTAGAGTTTTTTAGGGCGAATGGTTTTTAGGGTTTTTCAAGGTTTTTAGAGGTTTTAGTGTTTTTTAGGTTTAGGGTTCTAAAAATTTTTTAGGATTTTTTTAGGGTTTTTAGATTTAGGATTTTAAAGGTTTTTTGGAGGTCTTTTTTAGGGTATTATAGGTTTAAGGTTTTTAAGGATTTTTTAGGGTATAGGGTTTCGGGTTTAGGGATTCCTAGGGTTTCTTAGAGTTTAGGATTTAGGTTTTCTTAGGTCTTAGGGCTTAGTGTTTAGGATTTCTTAGGATTTAGGGTTTTAGGGATTCCTAAGGATTTCTTAGGGCTTAAGATTTAGATTTCTTAGGGCTTAAGATTTAGATTTCTTAGGGTTTCAGATTTTTTAGGATTTCTTAGGGCCTATGATTTAGGGTTTAGGATTTAAAGTTTAGGGTTTTTTGTTTCTTATGGTTTCTTAGGGCTTAGGATTTAGCATTTTAGGTCTTGTGTTTTTTTTAGAGTTTTTTAGGGATTAGGGTTTAGGGTTTTCTATGGGTTTAGGGTTTTTAAAGATTTTTTAGGGTTAAGTTTCTTAGGGTATAGGATTTCTTCGGTTTTTTTAATATTTAGGATTTTTTGTTTCTTAGGTTTAATGTTTCTTAGGGTTTACGGTTTTAGATGTAGGGTTTTTATAGGGGTTTTGAGGGTTTAGGTTTGAGAGTTGTTTATAGTGTTTTTTAGGTTTAGCATTCTTAAATGTTTTTTAGGGTTTTTGTATTTTTTAGGTTTAGGATTTTTAAAGGTTTTTCTAGGCTTTAGGGTTTCTTAGGGAATAGGGTTTCTTAGGGCTTAGGGTTTAAGATTTAGGATTTAGGGTTTAGGGTTTTTGAGGGTCTAGGGTTTTAGGTTTAGGTTTTTTAAAGAATTTTTAGGGTTAAAGGTTTCGGGCTTAGGGTTTAGGGTTTTAAAGGTTTTTAGGGTATTTTAGGGTTTTTTAGGCTTAAGGCTTCTTAGAGTTTAGGGTTTAGGGTTTTTTCGATTTAGAAATTAGGATTTTTTAAATTAGGGTTTTAAAAGGTTTTAAGGCTTTTTTATGGGTTTTAGAGTTTTTTGGAGTTTAAGGTTTCTTAGATTTTAGGGTTTAGGGTTTTTTTGCAGTTGAGGATAGGATTTCTTAGAGTTTAGGGTTAAGGGTTTTTAGCATTTCTTAGGGCTTAAGATTTAGATTTCTTAGGGTTTAGGGTTTTTTAGGATTTCTTAGCGCTTAAGATTTAGGGTTTAGTGTTTCATGGGGTTTAGGGTTTCTTAGAGATTAGGACTTAAGGTTTAGGGTTTTTTGTTTCTTATGGTTTCTTAGGGCTTAGGATTTAACATTTTAGGTCTAGGGTTTTGTTAAGAGTTTTTTAGGGTTTAGGGCTTAGGGTTTTCTTCGGGTTTAGGGTTTTTAAAGGTTGTTTAGGGTTTAGGGTTAAGTTTCTTAGAGTGTAGAGTTTCTTAGGTTTTTTTAGAGTTTAGGATTTATTGTTTCTTAGGTTTAGTGTTTCTTAGGGTTTAGGGTTTTAGATGTTGGGTTTTTATAGGGTTCAGGTTTGAGAGTTGTTTATAGGGTTTTTTAGGTTTAGCATTTTTAAAGGTTGTTTTTAGGGATTTTTGGATTTTTTAGGTTTAGGATTTTTAAAGGTTTTCCTAGGGTTTAGGGTTTCTTAGGGTTTAGGGTTTCTTAGGGTTAGGGTTTCTTAGGGCTTAGGTTTAGGATTTAGGGTTTTCGAGGGTCTTGGGTTTTGGGTTTAGGGTTTTTTAAAGATTTTTAGGGTTTAAGATTTTGGGCTTAGGGCTTAGGGTTTTAAAGGTTTTAGGGTATTTTAGAGTTTTTTAGGCTTAGGGCTTCTTAGGGTTTAGGTTTTAGGGTTTAGGGTTTTTTCAATTTAGAACTTAGGGTTTTAAGGTTTCTTAGGGTTTAGGGTTTTTTCAATTTAGAACTTAGGGTTTTAAGGTTTCGTAGGGTTTAGGGTTTCTTATGGTTTTTAAGTTTTAGGGATATGATTTTTTTAGATTTCTAAAGGTTTTTAGGGTCTTTTTTAGGTTTTAGGGGTTTTTAGAGTTTAAGGTTTCTTAAGGTTAAGGGTTTAGGGTTTCTTAGCGCTTAGGGTTTAGGCTATTAGATTTAGGGGTTTTTAGTGTTTAGGGTTTAGGGCTAAAGGTTTTTTTAGGTTTATAGTTTTTAAAGGTTTTTAATTTTTTTTACGATTTCTTAGAGTTTAGGGTTTTTTAGGGTTTAGGACTTAGGGCTTAGGGCTTAGAGCTTAGGGCTTCTTAGCATTTAGGGATTTGGTTTAGTTTTTTTAAAAGTTTTTTAAGGTTTTTGATTTAGGGTTTAGGGCTTAGGGTTTTTTTTAGTGTATTTAGGGTTTTTATAGGTTTTAAAGGATTTTAAGGGTTTTTTAGGTTTAGGATTTTTTTAGGGTTTTATGGTTTATAGAGTTTCTTAGGGCTTAGGGTTTAGGGTCTCTTTGGGTTTGGGGCTTCATAGGTTTTAAGGTCTTAGATTTAGGGTTTTTTAGGATTTAGGGCTTAGGGTTTTTAAAGAGTTTTAGGGTTTTTTAAGGTTTAGGGGTTTTTAAAGGTTTTAAGGGTTTAGAGTTTGGGGTTTTAGGTTTATGGTATTTTAGGGTTTAGCGTTTAGGACTTAGGGTTTTTAAGGCTTTTTAGGTTTAGGGTTTTTAAAGGTTTTTAGGATTTTTTTAGGGTTTTTAGGTTTAGGATTTTTAAAGGTTTTTAGGGTTTCTCAAGGTTTAGAGTTTCTTAGGTTTTGGGATTTAGGGTTTAGGGTTTTAAAGCATTTTTTACATTTAGTGTTTTTAAGATTTTTTAATGGTTTTTAGGGTTTTTTAGCTTTAGGATTTTCTATAAAGTTGTTGGGGCTTTTTAGGGTTAAAGGTTTCTTAAGGTTTAGGATTTCTTAAGGCTTAGGTTTAAGGTTTCTTAAGATTTAGGGTTTAGGGTTTTTTAGGGTATAGGGTATAGGGCTTAGGGTTTTTAAAGGTTTTTTTGGATCTTTAGGGTTTTTTAGGTTTAGGGGTTTCAAAAGGTTTTTAGGGTTTTTTAGGGTTTAGGGTTTATGGTTTCTTAGGGCTTAGAGTTTAGGATTTCTTCGGTTTTCTTAGGGCTTAGGGTTTAGAGTTTAGGGTTTCATAGGGTTTAGGGTTTAGGATTTAAGGTTTAGGGTATTTTGTTTCTTATGGTTTGTTAGGGCTTACGATTTAGTATTTTAGGTCTAGGGTTTTTTTAGAGATTTTTAAGGTTTACGGCTTAGGGTTTTCTTTAGGTCTAGGGTTTTAAAGGTTTTTTAGGGTTTAGGGTTAAGTTTTTAGGGTATAGGGTTTTTTAGAGTTTAGGATTTTTGGTTTCTTAGGTTTAGTGTTTCTTAGGATTTAGGGTTTTAGATGTAGGGTTTTTATAGGGGTTTCTAGGGTTTAGGTTTGAGAGTTGTTTATAGGGTTTTTTAGGTATAGCATTTTTGAAGGCTTTTTTCAGGTTTTTTTGATTTTTTAGGTTTAGGATTTTTAATGGTTTTTCTAGGGTTTAGAGCTTTTTAAAGTTTAGGGTTTCTTAGGGATTAGGGTTTCTTAGGGCTTAGGGTTTAGGATTTAGGATTTAGGATTTTCGTGGGTCTAGGGTTTTAGGTTTAGGTTTTTTTTAGGATTTTTAGGGATTAAGGTTTCGGACATAGGGTTTAGGGTTTTTATGATTTTTAGGGTATTTTAGGGTTTTTAGGCTTAGGGCTTCGTAGAGTTTAGGGTTTTTCGATTTTGAACTTAGGATTCTTTAGATTTAGGGTTTTTAAAGTTTTTAGGTTTTTTGGGGGTTTAAGGTTTCTTAGATTTTAGGGTTTAGGTTTTTTTGCGGTTTAGGATTTAGGATTTAGGGTTTCTTAGGGTTTTTAAGCTTTAGGGCTAGGGTTTTTTTAGATTTTTGAAATGTTTTAGGGTCTTTTTTAGGTTTTAGGGTTTTTTAGAGTTTAGGGTTTCTTAAAGTTAAGGGTTTAGGGTTTCTTAGCGCTTAGGGTTTAGGTTTTTAGATGTAGGGTTTCTTAATTTTTAGGGTATAGGGCTTAATGTTTTTTTAGGTTTAGGGTGTTTTAAGGTTTTAAATTTTTTTTTTAGGTTTTGGGTTTTTAAGTGTTTTTTAGGATTTCTTAGAGTTTAGGGTTTGTTAGGGTTTCTTAGGATTTTTTAGGGCTTAGGGCTTAGGGCTTCTTAGCATTTAGGGTTTAGGCCTTTAGGTTTAGTTTTAAAAAAAGTTTTTTAAGTTTAGGATTTAGGGTATAGGGCTTAGGGTTTTTTAGTGTGTTAGATTTAGGGTTTTTAAAGGTTTTAAAGGATTTTAAGGGGTTTTTAGGTTTAAATTTTTTTTAGGGTTTTATGGTTTTTAGGGTTTTGTGTTTCTTAGGGCTTAGGGCTTAGGGTATCTTTGGGTTTGGGGCATCATAGGGTTTAGGGTCTTAGATTTAGGGTTTTTTTGGATTTAGGGCTTAGAGTTTTTAAAGATTTTTAGGATTTTTTTAGGTTTAGGGGTTTTTAAAGGGTTTTAGGGTTTAGTGTTTGGGGTTTTAGGTTTAGGGTTTAGGACTTAGGGTTTTTAAGGCTTTTTAGGTTTAGGGTTTTAGGATTTTTAAAGGGTTTTTAGGTTTAGGATTTTTAAAGGATTTTAGGGTTTCTTAGGTTTTTGGATTTAGGGTTTAGGGTTTTAAATATTTTAAAGGGTTTCTTAGGTTTTTGGATTTAGGGTTTAGGGTTTTAAATATTTTAAAGAGTTTTTTAGGTTTAGGGTTTTCTTTAAGGTTTTTAGGGTTAAGGGTTTCTTAGGGTTTAGGGTTTCTTAGGATTTAGGGTTTGGGTTTTTTAGGGTGTAGGGCTTAGGGTATTTTAGGTTTAGAGTTTTTTAAGGTTTTTTTTGATTTCTAGGGTTTTTTAGGGTTTATGGTTTCTGGTTTCTTAGGACTTAGAGTTTGGGATTTCTTCGGTTTTCTTAGGGCTTAGGGTTTTTAAGGGTTTTTTTTTTTTACTGTTTTTAGGGTTTTTTAGGTTTAGAGTTTTAAAAACAATTTAGGATTTTTTTTTGATTTTTAGGGTTAGGGTTTAAAGGTTTTTAAGGGTTTTCTATGGTTTAGGATTTCTTAAGGTGTAGGGTTTCTTAAGGCCTAGGGTTAGAGTTAGGGTTAGGGTTTAGAATTTAGGTTTCTTAGGGTTTAGGGGTTTTGTTTTAAGGTTTAGGACTTAGGGTTTTTTAGCCTTAGAGTTTTTAAGGTTTCTTGGGGGTTTTTTTTGGTTTAGGGTTTTTAGGGTATAGGGTTTAGGGCTTAGGGCTTAGGGTTATTTTTAGGGTTTTTTTGGTTTATTGTTTTTAAAAGGTTTTTGGGGTTTTTTAGGTCTAAGAATTTTAAGGGTTTTTTAGAGTTTACGGTTTCTTAGGGTTTTTTAAGGTTAGGGTTTTAAATGTTTTTTTAGGGTTTTTGTGGTTTTAAGGATTTAGGGTTTTTAAAGGTTTTTAGGGTTTATGATTTCTAAGGGTTTAGGGATTCTTAGGATTTAGGATTTCTTAGGGCTTCTAAGGATTTAGGGTTTATGGTTTAGCGTTTTTTAGGATTTTGAGGGTTTAAGGTTTTAGACTTAGGGTTTAGGGTTTTAAGATTTTTAGGGTTTTTTAGGCTTTGGGCTTCTTAGAGTTTAGGGTTTAGGGTTTTTTTAATTTTGAACTTAGGATTTTTTAGATTTAGGGTTTTAAAAGGTTTAAGGCTTTTTTTTATGGGTTTTAGGGTTTTTTAAGTTTTTAGAGTTTTTTGGGGTTTAAGGTTTCTTAGGTTTTCTTAGATTTTAGGGTTTAGGGTTTTTTGCTATTTAGGATTTAGGGTTTAGGGTTTCTTCGGGTTTATAAGCTTTAGGGCTAGGGTTTTTTTAGATTTTAAAAATGTTTTAGGGTCTTTTTTAGGTTTTAGGGTTTTTTAGAGTTTAGGGTTTTTTAAGGTTAAGGGTTTAGGGTTTCTTAGTGCTTAGGGTTTAGGTTTTTAGACGTAGGGTTTCTTAGTTTTTAGGGTATAGGGCTTAAGGTTTTTTTTAGGTTTAGAGTGTTTTAAGGTTTTTAATTTTTTTTTTAGGTTTTGGGTTTTTTAAGTGTTTTTTTAGGATTTCTTAGAGTTTAGGGTTTGGTAGGGTTTCTTAGGATTTCTTATGGCTTAGGGCTTATGGCTTCTTAGCATTTAGGGTTTAGGCCTTTAGGTTTAGTTTTTTAAAAAGTTTTTTAAGTGTGTTAGATTTAGGGTTTTTAAAGGTTTTAAAGGATTTTAAGGGTTTTTTAGGTTTAGAATTTTTTTAGGGTTTTATGGTTTTTAGGGTTTAGGGTATCTTTGGGTTTGGGGCATCATAGGGTTTAGGGTCTTAGATTTAGGGTTTTTTGGGATTTAGGGCTTAGGGTTTTAAATGATTTTTAGAATTTTTTTAGGTTTAGGGATTTTTAAAGGTTTTTCAGGTTTAGTGTTTGGGGTTTTAGGTTTAGGGTTTTTTAGTGTTTAGGGTTTAGGACTTAGGGTTTTTAAGGCTTTTTAGGTTTAGGGTTTTAGGATTTTTAAAGGGTTTTTAGGTTTAGGATTTTTAAAGGTTTTTAGGGTTTCTTAGGTTTTTGGATTTAGGGTTTAGGGTTTTAAAGCATTTTTTAGGTTTAGGGTTTTAAAGATTTTAAAGGATTTTTAGGGTTTTTTAGGTTTAGGGTTTTATTTAAGGTTTTTAGGGTTAAGGGTTTCTTAGGGTTTAGGGTTTCTTAGGGCTTAGGGTTTCTTAGGATTTAGGGTTTGGGTTTTTTAGGGTGTAGGGTGTAGGGCTTACGGTATTTTAGGTTTAGAGTTTTTTAAGGTTTTTTTGGATTTTTAGGGATTTTGAAAGGTTTTTAAGGTTTTTTAGGGTTGATGGTTTCTTGTTTCTTAGGACTTAGAGTTTGGGATTTCTTCGATTTTCTTAGGGCTTAGGGTTTTTAAGGGTTTTTTAAAATTGTTTTTAGGGTTTTTTAGGTTTAGAGTTTTAAAAAAAATTTAGGATTTTTTATTGTTTTTTAGGGTTAGGGTTTTGGGTTTAGGATTTCTTAGGGCTTAGGGTTTAGTGTTTAGGATTTCTTAGGATTTAGGGTTTTAGGGATTCCTAGGGTTTCTTAGAGTTTAGGGTTAAGGGTTTCTTAGGATTTCTTAAGGCTTAAGATTTAGGTTTCTTAGGGTTTAGGGTTTTTAGGATTTCTTAAGGCCTAAGATTTAGGGTTTAGGGTTTCATGAGGTTTAGGATTTAAGGTTTAGGGTTTTTTGTTTCTTATGGTTTCTTAGGGCTTAGGATTTAGCATTTTAGGTCTTGTGTTTTTTTGGGTTTTTTAGGGTTTAGGGCTTAGGGTTTTCTTTGGGTTTAGGGTTTTTAAAGATTTTTTAGGGTTTAGGGTTAAGTTTCTTAGGGTATAGGGTCTCTTAGGTTTTTTAAGAATTTAGGATTTTTGGTTTCATAGGTTTAGTGTTTCTTAGGGTTTAGGGTCTTAGATGTAGGGTTTTTATATGGGTTTTTTGGGTTTAGGTTTGAGAGTTGTTTATAGGGTTTTTTAGGTGTAGCATTTTTGATGGTTTTTTTAAGGATTTTTGTATTTTTTAGGTTTAGGATTTTTAAAGGTTTTTCTAGGGTTTAGGGTTTCTTAAGGTTTAAGGTTTCTTAGGGATATAGGGTTTCTTAGGGCTTAGGGTTTAGGATTTAGGATTTAGGGTTTAGGGTTTTTAAGGTTTTTAGGGTATCTTAGGGTTTTTTAGGCTTAAGGCTTCTTAGAGTTTAGGGTTTATGGTTTTTTCAATTTAGAACTAAGGATTTTTTAGATTTAGGGTTTTAAAAGGTTTTAAGGCTGTTTTTTATGGGTTTTAGTGTTTTTAAAGTTTTAGGGTTTTTTGGGGTTTAAGGTTTCTTAGATTTTAGGGTTTAGGGTTTTTTGCGGTTTAGGATTTAGGACTTCTTAGGGTTTTTAAGTTTCAGGGCTAGGATTTTTTTTAGATTTTTTAACGGTTTTAGGGTCTTTTTTTGGTTTTTGGGTTTTTTTGAGTTTAGGGTTTCTCAAGGTTAAGGGTTTAGGTTTTTAGATTTAGGGGTTTTTAATGGGTTTTTAAGGGTTTTTTAGTGTTTAGGGTTTAGGGCTTAAGGTTTTTTAGTTTTAGAGTTTTTTAAGGTTTTTAAATTTTTTTTAGTTTTTGGGTTTTTTAAGTGTTTTTTTAGGATTTCTTTGAGTTTAGGGTTTGTTAGGGTTTAGGGTTTTTAGGATTTCTTAGGGCTTAGGTTTTAGGATTTCTTAGGGTTTAGAGTTTTAGGTTTAGTCTTTTAAAAAGTTTTTTAAGGTTTAGGATTTAGGGTTTAGGGCTTAAGTTTTTTTAAAAGTGTTTAGATTTAGGGTTTTTAAAGGTTTTAAAGGTTTTAAAGGATTTTAAGGGTTTTTTAGGTTTAGGTTTTTTTAGAGTTTTATAGTTTTTAGGGTTTATGGTTTCTTAGGGTTTGGGGCTTCATAGAGTTTAGGGTCTTAGAATTAGGGTTTTTTAGGATTTAGGGCTTAGGGTTTTAAAAGATTTTTAGGGTTTTTTTAGGTTTAGGGGTTTCTAAAGGTTTTTAGGGTTTAGAGTTTGGGGTTTTAGGTTTTGGGTGTTTTAGGATTTTAGTGTTTAGGACTTAGGGTTTTTATGGCTTTTTAGGTTTAGGGTTTTTTAATGTTTTTAGGATTTTTTTAGCGTTTTTAGATTTAGGATTTTTAAATGTTTTTAGGGTTTCTCAAGGTTTAGGGTTTCTTAGGTATTAAGGTTTGTCAGGTTTTGGGATTTAGGGCTTAGGGTTTTAAACCATTTTTTAGGTTTAGGGTTTTAAAGATTTTTAAAGGGGTTTTAGGGTGTTTTAGGTTTAGGGTTTTCTTTAAGGTTTTTAGGGGTTTATATGGTTAAGGGTTCCTTAGGGTTTAGGGTTTCTTAGGGCTTAGGGTTTAGGGTTTCTTAGGGCTTAGGGTTTAGGATTTTTTAGGGTATAGGGTATAGGGCTTAGGGTTTTAGGTTTAGGGTTTTTAAGGTTTTTTTTATTTTTAGGGTTTTTTAGGTTTAGGAGTTTGGAAAGGTTTTTGTGGTTTTTTAGGGTTTAGGGTTTATGGTTTCTTAGGGTTTAGGATTTCTTCAATTTTCTTAGGGCTTAAGGTTTAGAGTTTAGGGTTTTAAAGGTTTTTTAGAGTTTTTTAGGTTTAGAGTTTTAAAAGTTTTTTGGGATTTTTATTGTATTTTAGGGTTAGGGTTTTAAAGGTTTTAAAGGGTTTTCTACGGTTTAGGATTTCTTAAGGTGTAGGGTTTCTTAAGGCCTAGGGTCTAGGGTTAGGCTTTAGGATTTAGGTTTCTTAGGGTTTAGGGGTTTAGGTTTAGGGTTTAGTCTTAGAGTTTTTAAGATTTCTTAAGGGTTTTTAGGGTTTTTTAGGTTTAAGGTATAGGGTTTAGGGCTTAGGGCTTAGGGTTATTTTTAGGGTTTTTTAGGTTTATGGTTTTTAAAGGGATTTTAATGGGGTTATATGGTGTTTTAGGTCTAAGGGTTTTAAGGGATTTTTAGAGTTTAGGGTTTCTTAGGGTTTAGGGTTTCTTAGGGCTTAAAGCTTAAGGTTTAGGGTTTTTAAAGGTTTGTTTTAGGGTTTTTTGGTTTTAAGGATTTAGGGTTTTAAAAGTTTTTTACGGCTTTTTATGGTTTATGATTTCTAAGGGTTTAGGGTTTTGGGCTTCTTAGGATTTAGGATATCTTAGGGTTCTGGGTTTAGTGTTTTAGGGTTTTGAGTTTAGGGTTTTTGGTTTAGGATTTAGGGTTTAGGGCTTGCTTAGGTTTTTTTAGAGTTTTTTTAGGATTAGGGGGTTTTAAATGTTTTTTTTAGGATATTAAGGGTTTTTTAGGTTTAGGGTTTTTAAAGGTATTTTGGGTTTTAGGGATTCTTATGGTTTAGGGCTTCTTAAGGTTTTTTTTAGAGATTAGGTTTTCTTACGATTTCATAGGAATTAGGGTTTAGGGGTATGGTTTCTAAAGGTTTAGGGTTTAGGGTTTCAGGTTTAGGATTTTTGTAGGGTTTTTATTGTTTAGGGTTTTTAAAGGGTTTTATAGGATTTTTTAAGGATATTTTTTGTTTAGGATTTTTTAGGCTTTAGGGATTCTTAGAGTTTCTTAGGGTTTAGGGTTTAGGATTTTTTTCAAAGATTTTTTGGGTTTAGGGCTTAGGGTTTTTTAGGGTTAGGGTTTTAAAAGTTTATTTTTATTGTTTTTTTAGGTTAATGGTTTTTAGTATTTTTTTAGGGTCTAGGGTATTAGGTTTAGGGTTTTTTAGAGATTATGGTTTTTAGGGGTTTTCAAGGTTTTTAGGGTTTTTAGTGTTTTTTTGGTTTATGGTTTTTAATTGATTTTAGGATTTCTTAGGTCTTAGGATTTAGGATTTCTTAGGGTTTTTTTTAGTGTTTCTTCAATCTTAGTATTTAGGGATGAGGATTTAGGGTTTCTGATTTCTTAGGTTTAGGGTTTTACGTTTAGATTTTTTTAGGGTTTAGGGTTTAGGGTTTTTTAGGTTTAGGGTTTTTAAAGGTTTTATAGGGTTTTTAAAGATTTTTTAGGGTTTTTTAGGGTATAGTGTTTTAAGGGATTTTAGGTTTTAGGTTTTTTTAATGGGTTTTTAGGCTTAGGTTTTTTTAATGGTTTTTAGGGTTTAGGGTTTCTTAGTGTTTAGGGCTTGGGGTGTCTTAGGGCCTAGGAATTAGGGTTTAAGGTTTTATTAGGGTTTTGGGCTTAGGGCTTAGGGTTTTTTAAAGTTTTTTAGGTTTAGGGTTCTTTTTAGGGATTTTTAGTTTTTAGGATTTTTAAGTTTTGGGGTTTAAAGGTTTTTAGGGTTTTTTTAGGGTTTCTTAGTATTTAGGGTTTCTTAGGGATTAGGGTTTAGAGGTTTTAAGGTGTTTTTAAGGTTTTGGTTTTTTAGGGTTTAGGGTTTCTTAGGGCTTAGGGCTATGATTTCTTAGTGTCTAGGGTTAGGGGTTTCTTAAAATTTCATAGGATTTAGAGTTTAGGGTTTTACGTTTAGGATTTTTTAGGGTTAGGTTTTTAAAAGTTTATTTAGGGTTTTTTTAGGTTAATGGTTTTTAGTATTTTTTTAGGGTTTAGGGTTTTTTAGGGATTATGGTTTTTAGGGTTTTTCAAGGTTTTTAGGGTTTTTAGTGTTTTTTTGGTTTATGGTTTTTAATTGATTTTAGGATTTCTTAGGGTTTTTTTTAGTGTTTCTTAGGGTGTAGGATTTCTTAGAGTTTCTTAGATCTTAGTATTTAGGGATGAGGATTTAGGGTTTCGGATTTCTTAGGTTTAGGATTTTAGGTTTAGATATTTTTAGGGTTTAGGGTTTAGGGTTTAGGGTTTTTTAGGTTTAGGGTTTTTAAAGGTTTTATAGGGTTTTTAAAGATTTTTTAGGGTTTCTTAGGGTATAGGGTTTTAAGGTTAGTGGTTTTTTAAGGGATTTTAGGGTTTAGGTTTTTTTAATGGTTTTTTAGGCTTAGGTTTTTTTTAATGGTTTTTAGGGTTTAGGGCTTGGGGTGTCTTAGGGCCTAGGATTTAGGGTTTAAGGTTTTATTAGGGTTTTGGGCTTAGGGCTTAGGGTTTCTTAAAGATTTTTAGATTTAGGGTTCTTTTTAGGGATTTTTAGTTTTTTTAAGTTTTGGGGTTTAAAGGTTTTTAGGGTTTCTTTGTATTTAGGGTTTCTTAGGGATTAGGGATTCTAGAGGTTTTAAGGTGTTTTTAAGGTTTTGGTTTTTTTAGGGTTTAGGGTTTCTTAGGGCTGATTTCTTAGGATTTAGAGTTTAGGGTTTCTTAGGGCTTAGGGTTTAGGGTTTTAGGTTTATGATTTTTAGTGTTTAGGGTTTTACATTTAGGATTTTTAGGGTTTTTGATTTAAGGCTTTGAGCTTTTTAGGGTTTAGGATTTCTTAAGGTTTAGCATTTCTTAGGGTTTCTTAGGGTTTAGTATTTCTTAGGGTTTAGGGGTTCTTAGGCTTTCTTTGGGTTTAAGATTTCTTTCGGTTTAGGGGTTCATAGGGTTTAAGGTTTAGGGTTTCTAAGGGCTAATGGTTTAGGGTTTAGGGTTTCTTAACGTTTAAGGTTTAGGGTTTTTTAGGGTTTTTAAATTTAGGATTTTAAAGGTTTTTTGGAGGGTTTTTTTAGGATTTTGTAGGTTTAAGGTTTTTAAGGATTTTTTAAGGTTTAGGGTTTAGGGATTCCTAGGGTTTCTTAGAGTTTAGGGTTTAGGGTTTCTTAGGGTTTATTGTTTAGGATTTCTTAGGATTTAGGGTTTTAGGGATACCTAGTGTTTCTTAGAGTTTAGGGTTTAGGGTTTCTTAGAGTTTAGGGTTAAGGGTTTCTTAGGATTTCTTAGGGCTAAAGATTTAGGTGTCATAGGGTTTAGTGTTTTTTAGGATTTCTTAGGGCCTAAGATTTAGGGTTTAGGGTTTCATGGGATTTAGGATTTAAGGTTTAGGGTTTTTGTTTCTTATGGTTTCTTTGGGCTTAGGATTTAGCATTTTAGGTCTTGTGTTTTTTTTGAGTTTTTTTTGGGTTTAGGGCTTAGGGTTTTCTTTGGGTTTAGGGTTTTTAAAGTTTTTTAGGGTTTAGGGTTAAGTTTCTTAGGGTATAGGGTTTCTTAAGTTTTTTAAGAATTTAGGATTTTTGGTTTCTTAGGTTTAGTGTTTCTTTGGGTTTAGGGTCTTAGATGTAGTGTTTTTATATGGGTTTTTTGGGTTTAGGTTTGAGAGTTTTTTATAGGATTTTTTAGAATTAGCATTTTTGAAGGTTTTTTTTAAGGATTTTTGTATTTTTTAGGTTTAGAATTTTTAAAGGTTTTTCTAGGGTTTAGGGTTTCTTAAGGTTTAGCGTTTCTTAGGGATTAGGGTTTCTTAGGGCTTAGGGTTTAGGGTTTAAGATTTAGGGTTTAGGGTTTTTTATGGTCTAGGGTTTTATGTTTAGGGTTTTTTAAAGGATTTTTAGGGTTTAAGGTTTCGGGCTTAGGGTTTAGGGTTTTTAAGGTTTTTAGGGTATTTTAGGGTTTTTAAGGCTTAAGGCTTCTTAGAGTTTAGGGTTTATGGTTTATGGTTTTTTCGAATTAGAACTTAGGATTTTTTAGATTTAGAGTTTTAAAAGGTTCTAAGACTTTTTTTTATGGGTTTGAAGGTTTTTAAAGATTTAGGGTTTTTTGGGGTTTAAAATTTCTTAGATTTTAGGGTTTAGGATTTCTTAGGGTTTTTAAGTTTTAGGGTTAGGTTTTTTTTCCAATTTTTTAGAGGTTTTTTAGGTCTTTTTTAGGTTTTAGGGTGGTTTTTTAGAGTTTAGGGTTTCTCAAGGTTAAGGGTTTAGGGTTTAGGTTTTTAAATTTTTTTTTAGGTTTTTGGTTTTTTAAATGTTTTTTTAGGATTTCTTAGAGTTTAGGATTTGTTAGGGTTTAGGGTTTTTAGGATTTCTTAGGGCTTAGGTTTTAGAGTTTTATGTTTAGTTTTCTTAAAAGCTTTTTAAGGTTTAGGATTTAGGGTTTAGGGCTTAGGGTTTTTTAGTGTGTTTAGATTTAGGGTTTTTAAAGATTTTAAAGAATTTTAAGGGTTTTTTAGGTTTAGGGTTTTTTAAGGGTTTTATGGTTTTTAGAGTTTAAGGTTTCTTAGGGCTTAGGGTTTCTTTCGGTTTGGGGCTTCATAGGGTTTAGGGTCTTAGATTTAGTGTTTTTTAGGATTTAGGGCTTTGGGTTTTTAAAGATTTTTAGGATTTTTTTAGGTTTAGGGGTTTTTAAAGGTTTTTAGGGTTTAGAGTTTGGGGTTTTAGGTTTAGGGTGTTTTAGGGTTTAGGGTTTAAGACTTAGGGTTTTTTAAGGCATTTTAGGTTTAGGGTTTTTTAATGTTTTTAGGATTTTTTTTTTAGGGTTTTTAGGTTTAGGATTTTTAAAGGTTTTTATGGTTTCTCAAGGTTTAGGGTTTCTTAGGGATTAAGGTTTCTTAGGTTTTGGGATTTAGGGCTTAGGGTTTTAAAGCATTTTTTAGGTTTAGGATTTTAAAGATTTTAAAAGGGTTTTTAGGGCTTTTTAGGTTTAGGGTTTTCTTTAAGGTTTTTAGGAGTTTTTACGGTGGAGGGTTTCTTAGGGTTTAGGGTTTCTTAAGGCTTAGGGTTTAGGGTTTCTTAGGATTTAGAGTTTAGGGTTTTTTAGGGTATAGGGCTTAGGGTTTTTAGGTTTAGGGTTTTTAAGGTTTTTTTGGATTTTTAGGGTTTTTTAGGTTTAGGAGTTTGGAAAGGTTTTTAGGGTTTTTTAGGGTTTAGGGTTTATGGTTTCTTAGGGCTTAGGGTTTAGGATTTCTTCGGTTTTCTTAGGGCTTAAGGTTTAGAGTTTAGGGTTTTAAAGGTTTTTTACGGTTTTTTAGGTTTAGAGTTTTAAAAGTTTTTTGGGATTTTTATTGTATTTTAGGGTTAGGGTTTTAAAGGTTTTTTAGGGTTTTCTATGGTTTAGGATTTCTTAAGGTGTAGGGTTTTTTAAGGCCTAGGGTCTAGGGTTAGGGTTTAGGATTTAGGTTTCTTAGGGTTTAGGTTTAGGGTTGGGGGTTTAGGACTTAGGATTTTTTAGTCTTAGAGTTTTTAAGGTTTCTTAAGGGTTTTTAGGGTTTTTTAGGTTTAGGGTATAGGGTTTAGGGCTTAGGGCTTAGGGTTATATTTAGGGTTTTTTAGGTTTATGGTTTTTAAAAGATTTTGAAAGGGTTTTTATGGTGTTTTAGGTCTAAGGGTTTTTTAGAGTTTAGGGTTTCTTAGGGTTTAGGGTTTTAGGTGTGGGTTTTTTAGGGTTTTTAGATTTAGGATTTAAAGGTTTTTTGAGGTTTTTTTTAGGGTATTATAGGTTTAAGGTTTTTAAGGATTTTTTAGGGTTTAGGGTTTAGGGATTCCTAGGGTTTCTTAGAGTTTAAAGTTTAGGGTTTCTTAGGGCTTAGGGTTTAGTGTTTGGGATTTTTTAGGATTTAGGGTTTTTGGGATTCCTAAGGATTCTTAGGGCTTAAGATTTGGATTTCCTAGGGTTTAGGGTTTTTTAGGATTTCTTAGGTCCTAAGATTTACGGTTTAGGGTTTTATGGGGTTTAGGATTTAAGGTTTAGAGTTTTTTGTTTCTTATGGTTTCTTAGGGCTTAGGATTAAGCATTTTAGGTCTTGTGTTTTTTTAGAGTTTTTTAGAGTTTAGGGCTTAGGATTTTCTTTGGGTTTACGGTTTTTAAAGATTTTTTAGGGTTTAGGGTTAAGTTTCTTAGGGTATAGGATTTCTTCAGTGTTTTTAGAATTTAGGATTTTTGGTTTCTTAGGTTTAATGTTTGTTAGGGTTTAGGGTTTTAGATGTAGGTTTTTTATGGGGTTTTTAGGGTTTAGGTTTGAGAGTTGTTTATAGGTTTTTTTAGGTTTAGCATTTTTTAGGGTTTTTTTGTATTTTTTAGGTTTAGGGTTTTTAAAGGTTTTTCTAGGGTTTAGGGTTTCTTAAGGTTTAGGGTGTCTTAGGGATTAGGGTTTAGGATTTAGGATTTAGGATTTACGGTTTAGGGTTTTTGAGGGTCTATGATTTTAGGTATAGGGTTTTTTAAAGCTTTTTAGGGTTTAAGGTTTCGGGCTTAGGGTTTAGGGTTTTTAAGGTTTTTAGGGTATTTTAGGGTCTTTTAGGTTTAAGGCTTCTTAGAGTTTAGGGTTTAGGGTTTAAAGTTTTTTCAATCTAGAAACTAGGATTTTTTAGATTTAGGGTTTTAAAAGGTTTAAGGCTTTTTTATGGGTTTTTAAAGTTTTTAGGGTTTTTGGGGTTTAAGGTTTCTTAGATTTTAGGGTTTAGGGTTTTTTGCGGTTTAGGATTTCTTAGGGTTTTTAAGTTTTAGGGCTAGGGTGTTTTTTAGTTTTTTTTATAGGTTTTTAGGATCTTTTTTAGGTTTTAGGGTTTTTTAGAGTTTAGGGCTTTAGGATTTTTTAGGGTATAGGGCATAGGGTATAGGGTATAGGATTTAGGGCTTGGGGTGTCTTAGAGCCTAGGATTTAGGGTTTAGGGTTTTATTAGAATTTTTGTCTTAGAGCTCAGGATTTTTTTAAGATTTTTAGATTTAGGGTTCTTTTTAGGGATTTTTTTAGTTTTTAGGGTTTTTTAAGTTTAGGGGTTTAAAGGTTTTTAGGTTTTTTTTAGGGTTTCTTAGTATTTAGGGTTTCTTAGGGATTGGGGTTTAGGGGTTTTAGTTGTTTTTAGTGTTTTTGTTTATTTAGGGTTTAGGATTTATTAGAGTTTAGGGCTATGATTTCTTAGTGTCTAGGGTTTAGGGTTTCTTAAAATTTCTTAGGATTTAGAGTTTAGGGTTTCTTAGGGTTTACGGTTTTAGGTTTATGATTTTAAGGTTTAGGGTTTTACGTTTAGGATTTTTTAGGGTTTAGAATTAAGGCTTTGGGTTTTTTAGGGTTTTTAGGATTTTTTAAGGTTTTTGAGGTTTAGGGTTTTTTAAAGGTTTTTTTAGGGTTTAGTGTTTCTTAGGATTAAGGGTTTAGGATTTCTTAAGGTTTAGTGTTACTTAGGGTTTAGAATTTCTTAGGGTTTAGGGGTTCTTAGGCTTTCTTAGGGGTTTAGGATTTCTTTGGGTTTAGGGGTTCTTAGGATTTAAGGTTTAGGGTTTATTAGGGATTATGGTTTAGGGTTTAGGGTTTCTTAACATCTAGGGTTTAGGGTTTTAGGTGTGGTTTTTTTTTAGGGTTTAGGGCTTAGGGTTTTTAGTGTTTTTAGATTTAGGATTTTAAAGGTTTTTTGGAGGTTTTTATAGGTGTAAGGTTTTTAAGGATTGTTTAGGGTATAGGGTTTAGGAATTCCTAGAGTTTCTTTGAGTTTAGGGTTTAGAATTTCTTAGAGCTTAGGTTTTTTTTATATTTTTAAAAGGCTTTTAGTGTCTTTTTTAGGTTTTAGGTTATTTTAGAGTTTAGGGTTTCTTAAGGTTAAGGGTTTAGGTTTTTAGATTTAGGGGTTTTTTAAGGTTTTTTTTAGTGTTTAGGGTTTAGGGCTTAAGGTGTTTTTAGGGTTTTTTATGAGTAAAGTTTTTTAAGGTTTTTTTAAAAAAAATTAGGTTTTGGGTTTTTAAAGTGTTTTTTTCGGATTTCTTAGCGTTTAGGGTTTGTTAGGGTTTAGGGTTTGTTAGGGTTTCTCAGGGCTTAGGGCTTAGGGTTTCTTAGGGTTTGGGGTTTAAGTTTAGTTTTTTTAAAAGTTTTTTAAGGTTTAGGATTTAGGATTTAGGATTTAGGATTTAGGGCTTAGGGTTTTTTTAGCGTGTTTAGATTTAGGGTTTGTAAAGGTTTTAAAGGATTTTAAGGGTTTTTTATGTTTAGGATTTTTTTAGGGTTTTATGGTTTTTAAAGTTTAGGGTTTCTTAGGGCTTTGGGTTTCTTTGGGTTTGAGGCTTCATAGGGTTTAGGGTCTTAGATTTAGGGCTTAGGATTTTTTAGGTTTAGGATTTTAAAGATTTTTAGGGTTTTTTTAGGTTTAGGGATTTTTAAAGGTTTTTAGGGTTTAGAGTTTGGTGTTTTAGTTTTAGGGTTTAGGACTTAGAAATTTTTAAGGCTTTTTAGGTTTAGGGTTTTTTAAGGTTTTTAGGATTTTTAAAGGGGTTTTAGTTTAAGGATTCTTAAAGGTTCTTAGGGTTTCTCAAGGTTTAGGGTTTCTTAGGGTTTAAGGTTTCTTAGGTTTTGGGATATAGGGCATAGGGTTTTAAAGTATTTTTTAGGTTTAGGGTTTTAAAGATTTTTAAAGGGTTTTTTAGGTTTAGGGTTTTCTTTAAGGTTTTAGGGGTTTTTAAGGTTAAGGGGTTCTTAGGGCTTAGGGTTTAGGATTTCTTAGGATTTAGGGTTTAGGGTTTTTGAGGGTATAGGGTATAGGGCTTAGTGTTTTTTAGGTGTAGGGCTTTTAAAGTTTTTTTTTGGATTTTAAGAGTTTTTTTAGGTTTAGGGGTTTTGTAAGGTTTTAAAGATTTTTTTGGGTTTTGGGTTTAGGGTTTCTTAGGGCTTAGGGTTTTGGATTCCCTTGGTTTTCTTAGGGCTTAGGGTTCAGAGTTTAGTTACGGTATTTTTGGGTTTTTAAGGTTTAGAGTTTTAAAAGTTTTTTAGGATTTTTTGTTGTTTTTTAGGGTTAGGGTTTTAAAGGTTTTTTAGGATTTTCTAAGGTTTAGGATTTCTTAAGGTGTAGGGTTTCTTAAGGCCTAGGGTCTAGGGTTAGGGTTTAGGATTTAGGTTTTTTAGGGTTTAGGGGTATTGGTTTAGGGTCTATGGCTTTTTAGGCTTAGAGTTTTTAAGATTTCTTAGGGTATAGGGTTTAGGGCTTAGGGTGATTTTTAGGTTTTTTTAGGTTTATGGTTTTTAAAGGTTTTTTAAGGGTTTTTTAGATCTAAGGTTTTTAAGGGTTCTTTAGAGTTTAGGGTTTCTTAGGGTTTAGGGTAGAAGGTTTCTTAGGTTTTAGGATTTGGGGCGTAGGGTTTTAAAGCATTTTTTAGGGTTAGGGTTTTAAAGATATTTAATGGTTTTTAGGGTTTTTAGGATTAAGGATTTCTTAGGGTTTAGGGTTTCTTAGGGCTTAGGGCTTAGGGTTTAGCATTTTTTATGGCATAGGGTATAGGGCTTAGAGTTTTTTTGGGTTTAGGAATTTTTTAGGTTTTTTTTGGATCTTTAGGGTTTTTAGGTTTAGGGATTTTAAAAGGGTTTTAGGGTTTTTTTGGGTTTAGGGTTTATGGTTTCTTAGGGCTTAGAGTTTAGGATTTCTCAAATTTTCTTAGGGCTTAGGGTTTAGAGCTTAGAGTTTTTAATGTTTTTTTACGGGTTTTAGGGTTTTTTAGATTTAGAGTTTTAAATTTTTTTAGGGTTAGGGTTTTAAAGGTTTTTAAGGATTTTCTATGGTTTTGGATTTCTTAAGGTGTAGGGTTTTTAAGCCCAGGGTATAGGGTTAGGGTTTAGGAATTAAGGTGTCTTAGGGTTTAGGGGTTTTTGTTTAGGGTTTAGGGTTTTTTAGGCTTAGAGTTTTTAAGGTTTCTTAGGGGTTTTATTGGGTTTTTTAGGTTTAGGGTTTTTAAGGTTTTTTAGGGTATAGTGTTTAGGGCTTAGGGTTATTTTTAGGGTTTTTTAAGGGTTTTTTAGGTCTAAGGTTTTTAAGGGTTTTTTTGAGTTTAGGGTTTCTTAGGGTTTTTAAAGGTTTTTTTATGGTTTTTGTGGATTTAAGGATTTAGGGTTTTTAAAGGTTTTTAGGGTTTATAATTTCTAAGGGTTTAGGGTTTCTAAGGATTTAGGGTTTAGGGTTTAGGGCTTCTAAGGATTTAGGGTTTAGGGTTTATGGTTTTAGGGTTTAGGGTTTTGGATTTAGGTTTAGGGCTTAGTGCTTAGGGTTTTTTAGAGTGTTTTAGGATTATGGTTTTTAAAGGTTTTTTTAAAGGATTTTTAGGTTTTGGGTTTTCAAAGTTATTTTGGGTTTTAGGGATTCTTAGGGTTTAGGGGCTTCTTAAGGTTTTTTAGAGTTTAGGTTTTCTTACGATTTCATAGGAATTAGGGTTTAGGGTTATGGTTTCTAAAGGTTTAGGGTTTAGCGTTTCAAGTTTCAGGTTTTAAAGGATTTTGTCGGGTATAGGATTTCGGGTTTAGGGATTCCTAGGGTTTCTTAGAGTTTAGGGTTTAGGGTTTCTTAGGGCTTAGGGTTTAGTGTTTGGGATTTTTTAGGATTTAGGGTTTTAGGGATTCCTAAGGATTCTTAGGGCTTAAGATTTGGATTTCCTAGGGTTTAGGGTTTTTTAGTATTTCTTCGGGCCTAAGATTTAGGGTTTAGGGCTTAGAGGTTTGGAAAGGTTTTTAGGGTTTAGGGTTTATGGTTTCTTAGGGCTTATAGTTTAGCATTTCTTCGGTTTTCTTAGGGCTTAGGGTTTAGAGTTTATAGTTTCATGGGGTTTAGGATTTAAGGTTTAGGGTTTTTTGTTTCTTATGGTTTCTTAGGGCTTAGAATTTAGCATTTTAGGTCTTGTGTTTTTTTAGAGTTTTGTAGGGTTTAAGGTTTTTAAAGATTTTTTAGGGTATAAGATTTCTTCGATTTTTTTAGAATTTAGGATTTTTGGTTTCTTAGGTTTAGTGTTTCTTAGGGTTTAGGGTTTTAGATGTAGGGTTTTGATAGGGGTTTTTAGGGTTTAGGTTTGAGAGTTGTTTATAGGGTTTTTTAGGTTTAGCATTTTAAAAGGTTTTTTAGGGTTTTTTGTATTTTTCAGGTTTAGGATTTTAAAAGGTTTTTCTAGGTTTTTGGGTTTCTTAAGGTTTAGGGTTTCTTAGGGATTAGGGTTTCTTAGGGTTTAGGGTTTAGGATTATGAATTTAGGGTTTAGGGTTTTTGAGGGTCTAGGGTTTTAGGTTTAGGGTTTTTAAAGATTTTTTGGGTTTAAGGTTTCGGGCTTAGGGTTTAGGGGTTTTAAGGTTTTTAGTATATTTTAGGGTATTTTAGGCTTAAGGCTTCTTAGAGTTTAGGGTTTAGGGTTTAGGGTTTTTTCGATTTAGAAAGTAGGATTTTTTAGATTTAGGGTTTTAATGCTTTTTTATGGGTTTTTAAAGTTTTTAGGGTTTTTGGGGTTTAAGTTTTCTTAGGGTTTCTTAGATTTTAGGGTTTAGGGTTTTTTGCGGTTTAGGATTTCTTAGGGTTTTTAGGTTTTAGGGCTAGGGTGTTTTTAGATTTTTTAAAGGTTTTTAGGGTCTTTTTTAGCTTTTAAGGTTTTTTAGAGTTTAGGGTTTCTGAAGATTAATGGTTTAGGGTTTCTTAGTGCTTAGGGTTTAAGTTTTTAGATTTAGGGGTTTTTTAGTGTTTAGGGTTTAGGGCTTAAGGTTTTTTTTAGGGTTATTTAGTTTTAGAGTTTTTTAAGGTTAAACTTTGTTTTTAAGGTTTTGGGTTTTTTAAGTGTTTTTTAGGATTTCTTAGAGTTTAGGGTTTGTTAGGGTTTAGGATTTTTAGGATTTCTTAGGGCTTAGGTTTTAGGTTTAGTTATTTTAAAAGTTATTTAAGGTTTAGGATTTATGGTTTAGGGCTTAGGGTTTTTTTAGTGTGTTTAGATTTAGGGTTTTTAAAGGTTTTAAAGGATTTTAAGGGTTTTTTAGGGTTTTATGGTTTAGGGTTTCTTTGGGTTTGGGGCTTCATAAGGTTTAGGGTCTTAGATTTAGGGTTTTTTAGGATTTATGGCTTAGGGTTTTTTGGGTTTAGGGTTTTTAAAGATTTTAAGGATTTTTTTAGGTTTAGGGGTTTTTAAAGGTTTTTAGGGTTTAGAGTTTGGGGTTTTAGGTTTAGGGTGTTTTAGGGTTTAGGACTTAGGGTTTTTAAAGGTTTTTAGGGTTTTTAGGTTTAGGATTTTTAAAGGTTTTTAGGGTTTCTCAAGGTTTAGGGTTTCATAGGGATTAAGGTTTCTTAGGTATTGGGATTTAGTGCTTAGGGTTTTAAAGTATTTTTTAGGTTTAGGGATTTAAAGATTTTTAAGGGATTTTTAGGTTTAGGGTTTTAAAGATTTTAAAAGGGTTTTTAGGGTTTAGGGTTTTCTTTAAGGTTTTTTGGGGTTTTTATGGTTAAGGGTTTCTTAGGGTTTAGGGTTTCTTAGGATTTAGGGTTTAGGGTTTTTAGGGTATAGGGTATAGGGCTTAGGGTTTTTTAAGGGTTCTTTTGGATTTTTAGGATTTTTTAGGTTTAGGAGTTTTGAAATGTTTTTAGGGTTTTTTAGGGTTTAGGGTTTATGGTTTCTTAGGGCTTAGGGTTTAGGATTTCTTCGGTTTTCTTAGGGCTTAGGGTTTAGAGTTTAGGGTTTTTAAGGTTTTAAGGTTTTTTAGGGTTTTTTAGGTTTAGAGTTTTAAAAGTTTTTTGGGATTTTTTATTGTATTTTGGGGTTAGGGTTTTAAAAGTTTTTTAGGGTTTTCTATGGTTTAGGATTTCTTAAGGTGTAGGGTTTCTTACGGCTAGGGTCTAGGGTTAGGGTTTTGGATTTAGGTTTCTTAAGGTTTAGGCATTTAGGTTTAGGGTTTAGGGTTTAGGACTTAGGGTTTTTTAGTCTTAGAGTTTTTGAGGTTTCTTAAGGGTTTTTAGGTTTAGGGCTTAGGGTTTAGGGTTATTTTAAGGGTTTTTTAGGTTTATAGTTTTAAAGGGTTCTTATGGTGTTTTAGGTCTAAGGGTTTTAAGGAGTTTTTAGAGTTTAGGATTTCTTAGGGCTTAAAGCTTAGAGTTTAGGGTTTTAGATTTAGGATTTTTCGGGTTTTTAAGGTTAGGGTTTTTAAAGGTTTGTTTTAGGGTATTTGTGGTTTTAAGGATTTAGGGTTTTTAAAGGTTTTTACGGTTTTTTAGGATTTATGATTTCTAAGGGTTAGGGTTTTGGGCTTCTTAGGATTTGGGATTTCTTAGTGTTTGTAAGGATTTAGGGTTTAGTGTTTTTGGGTTTTGAGTGTAGGGTTTAGGATTT
Source organism: Solanum appendiculatum (assembly GCA_018342035.1). Taxonomy (NCBI): domain Eukaryota; kingdom Viridiplantae; phylum Streptophyta; class Magnoliopsida; order Solanales; family Solanaceae; genus Solanum; species Solanum appendiculatum. Next base: position 43,358 of record JAGDQO010000839.1, read on the forward strand.
AGGGTTTAGGGCTTAGTGCTTATGTTTTTTTTTTAGAGTTTTTTTAGCATTAGGGGTTTTAAAGGATTTTTAGGATTTTTTAGGTTTAGGGTTTTTAAAGGTATTTTGGGTTTTAGGGATTCTTAGGGTTTAGGGCTTCTTAAGGTTTTTTTAGAGTGTAGGTTTTCTTACTATTTCATAGGAATTAGGGTTTAGGGTTATGGTTTCTAAAGGTTTAGGGTTTTAGGTTTAGGAATTTTGTAGGGTTTTTATTGTTTAGGGTTTAGAACTTAGGCTTTTTTAGGGTTTTTTTAAGTTTAAGGTTTTTAAAGGTTTTTATAGGATTTTTTTGGTTTGGGATTTTTTAGGCTTTAGGGATTCTTAGAGTTTCTTAGGGTTTAGGATTTTTTTCAAAGGTTATTTGGGTTTAGGGCTTAGGGTTTTTAAAGTTTTTTAGGGTTTTTTTAGGTTAATGGTTTTTAAGGGTTTTTAGTATTTTTTTAGGGTTTAGTGTTTTAGGTTTAGGGTTTTTTAGGGATTATGGTTTTTAGTGTTTTTTAGGTTTAGGGTTTTTCAAGGTTTTTAGGGTTTTTAGTGTTTTTTAGGTTTAGGATTTTTAAATGATTTTAGGATTTCTTAGGCTTAAGATTTAGGATTTCTTAGGGTTTTAAGTTTCTTGGGGTTTCTTAGTGTTTAGGGTTTAATGTTTCTTAGGGTTTCTTAGGGCTTAGGGTTTAGGGTTTCTTAGTATATAGGGTTTTAGTTTTAGGGTTTTTTTAGGGTTTAGAGCTTAGGATTTTTTAGGTTTAGGATTTAGAGGTTTTTAGGTCTTTTTTAGGGTATTTTAGGTTAGGGTTTTAAAGATTTTTTTAGGATTTTTAGGTTAAGGGGTTTTAAGGTTTTTTATAGTTTTTTTTTTGGTTTTTAGGGTTAGGGGTATCTTAGGGTTTAGCATTTAGGATATTTTTAGTGTTTCTTAGGGTTTAGGATTTCTTAGAGTTTCTTATAGCTTAGTATTTAGGGCTGAGGATTTAGGGTTTAGGATTTCTTAGGGTTTAAGGTTTTAGGTTTAGATTTTTTTAGGGTTTAGGGCTTAGGGTTTTTTAGGATTTTATAGGATTTTTAGGGTTTTGTTTAGGATTTTAAAAGATATTTTAAGGTTTTTTAGGGTATAGGGTTTTAAGGTTAGGGGTTTTTAAGGGATTTTAGGGTTTAGGTTTTTTTAATGGTTTTTTAGGCTTAGGTATTTTTTAAAGGTATTTAGGGTTTTTAGGGTTTAGGGTTTCTTAGGGTTTAGGGCTTGGGATGTCTTAGGGCCTAGGATTTAGGGTTTAGGGTTTTATTATGGTTTTGGGCTTAGGCTTAGGGTTTTTTAAAGATATTTAGATTTAGGGTTCTTTTTAGGGATTTTTAGTTTTTAGGGTTTTTAAAGTTTAGGGGTTTAAAGGTTTTAGGGTTTTTTTAGGGTTTCTTGGTATTTAGGGTTTCTTAGGGATTAGGGTTTAGGGGTTTTAAGTTGTTTTTAGGCTTTTGGTTTATTTAGGGTTTAGGGTTTCTTGGAGTTTAAGTCTAAGATTTCTTAGTGTCTTGGGTTTAGGGTTTCTTAAGATTTCTTAGGATTTAGAGTTTAGGGTTTCTTAGGGCTTAGGGTTTTAGGTTTATGATTTTTAGGGTTTTGGGTTTTACGTTTAGGATTTTTAGGGTTTTTTAGGGTGTAGGATTTAAAACTTTGGGTTTTTTAGGGTTTTTTAGCTTTAGGGGTTTTTAGGATTTTTTAGGGTTTTTCATGATTAGGGTTTTTAAAGGTTTTATTAGGGTTTAGGGTTTCTTAGGGTTTAGAATTTCTTAGAGCTTAGGGGTTCTTAGGCTTTCTTAGGGTTTAGGATTTCTTAGCGTTTAGGAGTTCTTAGGGTTTAAGATTTAGTGTTTCTTAGGGCTTATGGTTTAGGGTTTAGGGTTTCTTAACATTTAGGTTTTAAGGTTTTAGGTGTGGGTTTTTTTTAGGGTTTTGGGTTTAGGGCTTAGGGTTTTTAGTATTTTTAGGTTTAGGGTCTAGGACTTAGGATTTTGTAAGGCTTTTTAGGTTTAGGGTTTTTTAAGGTTTTTAGGATTTTTAAAGGGTTTTTAGGTTTAGGATTTTTAAAGGTTTTTAGGGTTTCTCAAGGTTTAGGGTTTCTTAGGGTTTAAGGTTTCTAGGTTTTCGGATTTAGGGCTTAGGGTTTTAAAGATTTTTTAAGGGTTTATAGGGTTTTTTAGGTGTAGGGTTTTCTTTAAGGTTTATAGGGGGTTTTAAGGTTAATGATTTCTTAGGGTTTAGGGTTTCCTAGGGCTTAGATTTTAGGGTTTAGGGTTTCTTAGGATTTAGGGGTTTTTAGGGTATAGGGTGTAGGGCTTAGAATTTTTTAGGTGTAGGGTTTTAATGTTTTTTTTTGGATTTTTAGTGTTTTTTAGGTTTAGGGGTTTTGTAAGGTTTTAAAGATTTTTTAGGGTTTAGGGTTTATGGTTTCTTAGGGCTTAGGGTTTAGAGTTTAGGGTTTTTACGGTATTTTAGGGTTTTTAAGGTTTAGAGTTTTAAAAGTTTTTTAGGATATTTTATTGTTTTTTAGGGTTAGGGTTTTAAAGGTTTTTTAGTGTTCTCTATGGTTTAGGATTTCTTAAGGTGTAGGGTTTCTTAAGGCCTAGGGTCTAGGGTTAGGGTTTAGGATTTAGGTTTCTTAGGGTCTAGGGGTATTGGTTTAGGGTTTAGGGTTTTTTAGGCTTAGAGTTTTTAAGGTTTCTTAGGGGTTTTTTAGGGTTTTTTAGGTTTAGGGTTTTAAAGATTTTTTAGGGTATAGGGATTAGGGCTTAGGGCTAAGGGTTATTTTTAGGGTTCTTTAGGTTTATGGGTTTTAAAGATTTTAAAGGGTTTTTAGGGTTTTTTAGGTCTAAGATTTTTAAGGGTTCTTTAGAGTTTAGGGTCTCATAGGGTTTAGAGTTTCTTAGGGCTTAAAGCTTAGGGTTTAGGGTTTTAGATTTAGGATTTTTTAGGGTTTTTAAGGTTTAGGTCTTAGGGTTTTTAAATGTTTTTTAGGGTTTTTGTGGTCTTTAGGATTTAGGGGTTTTAAAGGTTTTAAGGGTTTTTAAGGGTTAGGATTTAGTGCTTCTAAGGATTTAGGTTTCTTAGGGTTTCTAAGGATTTAGGGTTTATGATTTAGGGTTTAGGGCTTAGTGCTTAGGTTTTTTTTTAGAGTTTTTTAGGATTAGGGATTTTAAAGGTTTTTTTTAGGATTTTTAGGGTTTTTAAGGTATTTTGGGTTTTAGGGATTCTTAGGGTTTAGGACTTCTTAAGGTTTTTTTAGAGTTTAGGTTTTCTTGCGATTTCATAGGAATTAGGGTTTAGGGTTATGCTTTCTAAATGTTTAGGGTTTAGGGTTTCAGGTTTATGATTTTTGTAGGGATTTTATGGTTTAGGGTATAGGGCTTAGGTTTTTTTAGGGTTTTTTAAGTTTAAGCTTTTTAAAGGTTTTTATAGGATTTTTAAAGGGTTTTTTTTGTTTAGGATCTTTTATGCTTTAGGGATTCTTAGAGTTTCTTCGGGTTTAGGGTTTCTTAGAATTTAGGGTTTAGGGTTTATTAGGGTATAGGGTATAGGGCTTAGGGTTTTTAGGTTTAGGGGTTTTTATGTATTTTTTGAATTTTTAGGGTGTTTTAGGTTTAGGGATTTTGAAAGGTTTTTAGGATTTAGGGTTTATGATTTCTTAGGGCTTAGAGTTTAGGATTTCTTTTGTTTTCTTAGGGCTTAGGGTTCAGAGTTTAGGGTTTTTTATGTTTTAAGGTTTTTTATGGTTTTTTGGTTTAGAGTTTTAATAGTTTTGTAGGATTTTTTATTATTTTTTAGGGTTAGGGTTTTAAAGGATTTTTAGTGTTTTCTATGATTTAGGATTTCTAAAGGTGTAGGGTTTCTTAAGGCCTAGGGTCTAGGGTTAGGGTTTGGGATTTAGGTTTCTTAGGGTTTAGAGGTTTGGGTTTAGGGTTTAGGACTTGGGGTTTTTTAGGCTTAGAGTTTTTAAGGTTTCTTAGGAGTTTTTTTAGGGTTTTGAAGGTTTTTTAGGGTATAGGGTTTGGGGTTATTTTTAGGGTTTTTTAGGTTTATGGTTTTTAAAGGGTTTTTAGGTCTAAGGTTTTTAAGGTTTTTTTTTAGAGTTTAGGGTTTCTTAGGGTTTAGGATTTCTTAGGGCTTAAGCTTAGGGTTTAGGGTTTTAGTTTTAGAATTTTTAGGGGTTTTTTAGGGTTTAGGTCTTAGGGTTTTTTAATGTTAGGATTTTAAAAATTCTTTTTAGGGTTTTTGTGGTTTTTAGGAATTAGGGTTTTTAAAGGTTTTAGGGTTTATGATTTCTAAGGGTTGAGGGCTTCTTAGGATTTAGGATTTCTTAGGGTTTTTAAGGGTTTAGTGTTTTAGGATTTAGGGTTTAGGGCTTAGTGCTTAGGCTTTTATTTTTTATAGTTTTTTAGGATTAGGGGTTTTAAGGTTGTTTAGGATTTTTAGGGGTTTTTAGGTTTAGGGTTTTTTAAGGTATTTTGGGTTTTAGGGATTCTTAGGGTTTAGGGCTTCTTAAGGTTTTTTTAGAGTTTAGGTTTTCTTACAGTTTCATAGGAATTAGGGTTTAGGGTGATGGTTTCTAAAGGTTTAGGGTTTAGGGTTTAGGGTTTTCGGTCTAGGATTTTTGTAGGGCTTTTTATGGTTTAGCATTTAGGGCTTAGGTTTTTTTAAGGTTTTTTAAGTTTAAGGTTTTTATAGGATTTTTTAAGGGTTTTTTTGGTTTAGGATTTTTTAGGCTTTAGGGATTCTTAGAGTTTCTTAGGGTTTAGGGTTTCGGATTTTTTAAAAAGGTTTTTAGGGTTTTAGGGCTTAGGGGTTTTTAGGGTTAGGGTTTTAAAAATTTTTTAGGGTTTTTTAGGTTTATGGTTGTAAAGGGTTTTTTGTATTTTTTTTAAGGTTTAGTGTTTTTGGTTTAGGGTTTTTTAGGGCATATGGTTTCTAGGGTTTTTTAGGTTTAGGGTTTTTCAAGGTTTTTAGTGTTTTGTAGGTTTAGAGTTTTTAAAAGTTTTTAGAATTTCTTAGGGCTTAGGATTTAGGATTTCTTAGGGTTTTAGGTTTCTTGGGATTTAAGGTTTAGGGTTTCTTAGAGCTTAGGGTTTAGGGTTTAGGGAATTTTAGTATTTAGGGTTTCTTAGGGTTTAGAGCTTAGGGTTTTTTTGGTTTATGATTTTGAAAGGTTTTTAGGTTTAGAGTTTTAATGGTTTTTTAGAGTTTTTTTTAGGATTTTTAGGTTTAGGGGTTTGGGGTATCTTAGTGTTTAGGGTTTAGGATTTTTTAGTGTTTCTTAGGGTTTAGGACTTCTTAGAGTTTCTTAGAGCTTAGATTTAGGGCTTATGATTTAGGGTTTAGAATTTCATAGGGTTTAGGGTTATATGTTTAGATTTTCATAGGGCTTAGGGTTTTTAAAGTTTTTTTAGGGTTTTTTAGGTTTATGGTTTTTAAAGGTTTTTAGTATTTTTTTAGGGTTTAGTGTTTTAGGTTTAGGGGTTTTCAAGCTTTTTAGGGTTTTTAAGGTTTAGGGTCTTAAAATGTTTTTAGGATTTCTTAGGGCTTAGGATTTAGGATTTCTTAGGGTTTTAGGCTTCTTGGTGTTTCTTAGGGTTTAGGGTTTCTTAGGGCTTAGGGCTTAGGGTTTAGGGTTTCTTAGGGCTTAGGGCTTAGGGTTTAGGGTTTCTTAGTATTTAGGGATTTTTAGGGTTTAGAGCTTAGGATTTTTTAGGAATTTTTAGTTTTAGGATTTTAAAAGGTTTTTAGGTCTTTTTCAGGGTATTTTAGGTTTAGGGTTTTTAACATTTTTTTAGGGTTTTTAGGTTTAGGGGTTTTAAGGTTTTTTAGAGTTTTTTTTTTGGGTTTTAGGGTTTGGGGTATCTTAGTGTTTAGGATTTTTTAGTGTTTCTTAGGGTTTAGGATTTTTTAGTGTTTCTTAGAGCTTAGGATTAAGGGCTTAGGATTTAGGGTTTAGGATTTCTTAGGGTTTAGGGTTTTAGGTTTAGATTTTTTTAGGGTTTAGGGCTTAGGATTTTTTAGGTTTAGGGTTTTAGAGGTTTTATTGGATTTTTTAGGTTTAGGATTTTTTAAGGTTTTTAAGGTTTTTCAGAGTTTTTTAAGGGTCTTAAAAGGTTTTTAGGGTTTTTCAGGTTTAGGGTTTTTAAAGGTTTTTTTAGGGTTTAGGGTTTTAAGGTTTGGTTTTTTTTAGGGATTTTAGGGTTTTGGTTTTTTTAATGGTTTTTTAGAATTAGTTTTTTTTAAGGTTTTTAGGGTTTAGGGCTTGGGGTGTCTTAGGGCCTAGGGTTTAGGGTTTTATTAGGGTTTTGGGCTTAGGGCTTAGGGTTTTTTAAAAGATTTTTAGATTTAGGGTTCTTTTTAGGGATTTTTTAGTTTTTAGGGTTTTTTAAGTTTAGGGGTTTAAAGGTTTTTATGATTTTTAACCGTTTCTTAGCGATTAGGGTTTAGGCCTTTAAAGGTGTTTTTAGGGTTTTTGATTATTTAGGGCTTAGGGTCTAGTGCTAAGATTTCTTAGTGTCTTGGGTTTAAGGTTTCTTAAGATTTCTTAGGATTTAGAGTTTAGGGTTTCTTAGGGCTTAGGGTTTTAGGTTTATGATTTTTAGGGTTTAGGGTTTTACGTTTAGGATTTTTAGGGTTTTTTAGGGTGTAGGATTTAAGGCTTTTGGTTTTTTAGGGTTTTCTAGATTTAGGGTTTTGTAGTGTTTTTTAGGGTTTTTGAGGTTTAGGGTTTTTAAAGGTTTTGTTAGGGTTTAGGGTTTCGTAGGATTAAGGATTTTGGATTTCTTAAGGTTTAGCATTTCTTAGGGTTTAGGATTTCTTAGGGTTTAGGGGTTCTTAGGCTTTCTTAGGGTTTAGGATTTCTTTGGGTTTAAGGGTTCTTAGGGTTTAAGGTTTAGGTTTTCGTAGGGCTTATGGTTTAGGGTTTCTTAACATCTAGGATTTAGGGTTTTGGGTGTTTTTTTTTTTTAGGGTTTAGGGTTTAGGGCTTTGGGTTTTTTAGGGTTTTTAGATTTAGGATTTTAAATATTTTTTGGAGTTTTTTTTTTACGGTTTTATAGGTTTAAGGTTTTTTAAGGTTTTTAAGGATTTTTTAGGGTATAGGGTTTAGGGATTCCTAGGGTTTCTTAGAGTTTAGGGTTTAGGATTTCGTAGGGCTCAGGGTTTAGTTTTCAGGATTTCTTAGGATTTAGGGTTTTAGGGATTCCTAGGGTTTCTTAGAGGTTTTGGGTTTCTTAGAGTTTAGGGTTAAGGGTTTTGAGCATTTCTTAGGGCTTAAGATTTAGATTTCTTAGGGTTTAGGGTTTAGGGTTTTTTTGGATTTCTTAGGCCTTAAGATTTAGGGTTTAGTGTTTCATGGGGTTTAGGGTTTATTAGAGTTTAGGATTTAAGGTTTAGGGTTTTTTGTTTCTTATGGTTTCTTAGGGCTTAGGATTTAGCATTTTAGGTCTAAGGTTGTTTTTTTAGAGTTTTTTAGGGTTTAGGGCTTAGGGTTTTCTTTGGGTTTAGGGGTTTTAAAGGTTTTTTTAGGGTTTAGGGTTATGTTTCTTAGGGTATAGGGTTTCTTAGGTTTTTTTAGAGTTTAAGATTTTTGGTTTCTTAGGTTTAGTGTTTCTTAAGGTTTAGGGTTTTAGATGTAGGGTTTTTATCGGGTTTTTTAGGGTTTAGGTTTGAGAGCTATTTATAGGAGGTTTTAGGTTTAGCAGTTTATTAGGGTTTTTTGGATTTTTTAGGTTTAGGATTTTTAAAGGTTTTTCTAGGGTTTAGGGTTTCTTAAGGTTTAGGGTTTCTTAGGGATTAGGGTTTCTTAGGAATTAGGGTTTCTTTGGGCTTAGGGTTTAGGATTTAGGGGGTCTTGGGTTTTAGGTTTAGGGTTTTTAAAAGATTTTTAGGGTTTAAGGTTTCGGGCTTAGGGTTTAGGGTTTTTAAGGTTTTAGGATATTTTAGAGTTTTTTAGGCTTAGGGCTTCTTAGAGTTTAGGGTTTAGGGTTTTGTCAATTTAGAACTTAGGAATTTTTAGATTTAGGGTTTTAAAAGGTTTTCAGGCTTTTTATGGGTTTTAGGGTTTTTAAAGTTTTTAGGATTTTTTGGGGTTTAAGGTTTCTTAGATATTAGGTTTTAGGGTTTTTTGTTGTTTTGGATTTAGGGTTTAGGGTTTCTTAGGGTTTTTAAGTTTTAGGGATATGGCTTTTTAGATTTTTAAAGGTTTTTAGGGTCTTTTTTAGGTTTTAGGGTTTTTTAGGGTTTAGGATTTCTTAAGGTTAAGGGTTTAGAGTTTCTTAGCGCTTAGGATTTAGGCTTTTAGATTTAGGGATTTTTAAGGGGTTTTTAGTGTTTAGGGTTTAGGGCTTAAGGTTTTTTTTTTTTATGTTTAGAGTTTTTAAAGGTTTTTAATTTTTTTTTAAGTTTTTGGTTTTTAAGTGTTTTTTTGGATTTCTTAGAGTTTAGGGTTTGGTAGGGTTTAGGGTTTCTTAGGATTTCTTAGGGCTTAGGGTTTAGGGTTTCTTAGCATTTAAGGTTTCTTATGGTTTAGGATTTTAGGTTTAGTTTTTTTAAAGTTTTTTATGGCTTAGGATTTAGGGTTTAGGGCTTACGGTTTTTTTAGTGTGTTTAGATTTAGGGTTTTTAAAGGTTTTCAAAGATTTTAAGAGTTTTTTAGGTTTAGGATTTTTTTTAGGGATTTATGGTTTTTAGGGTTTCTTAGGGCTTAGGGTCTCTTCGGGTTTGGGGCTTCATAGGGTTTCAGGTCTTAGATTTAGGGTTATTTAGGATTTAGGGCTTAGCATTTTTTAGGTTTGGGGTTTTTAAAGATTTTTAGGGTTTTTTAAGTTTTAGGGTATTTTAAAGGTTTTTAGGGTTTAGAGTTTGGGGTTTTAGGTTTAGTGTAGTTTAGGGCTTAGGGTTTAGGACTTAGGGTTTTTAAGGCTTTTTAGGTTTAGGGTCTTTTAAGGTTTTTAGGTTTTTTTTAGGGTTTTTATGTTTAGGATTTTTAAAGGTTGTTAGGTTTCTCAAGGTTTAGGGTTTCTTAGGGTTTAAGGTTTCTTAGGTTTTGGGATTTAGGGCTTAGGGTTTTAAAGAATTTTTTATGTTTAGTGTTTTAAAGATTTTTTAATGGTTTTTCGGGTTTTTAGGTTTAGGGTTTTCTATAAAGTTTTTAGGGGTTATTAGGGTTAAGGGTTTCATAGGGTTTAGGATTTCTTAGGGCTTAGGGTTTAGGGTTTAGGGTTTTTTAGGGTATAGGGTATAGGGCTTAGGGTTTTTTAGGTTTAGGGGTTTTAAGTTTTTTTTTTATTTTTAGGGTTTTCTAGGTTTTGGGGTTTTGAAAGGTTTTTAGGGTTTAGGGTTTTGTTAGTGTGTTTAGATTTAGGGTTTTTAAAGGTTTTAAAGGATTTCAATGGTTTTTTAGGTTTAGTTATTTTTTTAGGGTTTTATGGTTTTTAGGGTTTAGGGTTTCTTAGGGCTTAGGGTTTTTTTGGGTTTTGGGCTTCATAGAGTTTAGGGTCTTAGATTTAGGTTTTTTTTTAGGATTTAAGGGTTTGGGTTTTTTAGGTTTAGGGTTTTTTTAGGTTTAGGGGTTTCTAAAGGTTTTTAGGGTTTAGAGTTTTGGGTTTTAGGTTTAGGGTGTTTTAGGGTTTAGGAATAGGGTTTTTTAAGGGTTTTTAGTTTTATGGTTTTTAAGGGTTTTTAGTATGTTTTTAGGGTTTAAGGTTTTAGGTTTAGGTTTTTTTAGGGCTTATGGTTTTTTAGGTTTAGCTTTTTCAAGGTTTTTAGGGTTTTTAGTTTTTTTAGATTTAGGGTGTATAAAAGTTTTTAGGATTTCTTAGGGCTTAGGATTTAGGATTTCTTAAGGTTTTAGGTTACTTGGGGTTTCTTAGGGTTTAGGGTTTCTTAGTATTTAGGGTTTTTTAGGGTTTAGAGCTTAGTATATTTTTAGGAGTTTTAAAGGTTTTTAGGTCTTTTTTAGGGTATTTTAGGTTTAGGGTTTTAAAGGTTTTTTTTTAGAGTTTTTTAGGATTTTTAGGTTGAGGGATTTAAAGGTTTTTTAGAGTTTTTTTTTGGATTTTTAGGGTTTGGAGTATCTTAGTGTTTAGAGTTTAGGATTTTTTAATGTTTCTTAGGGTTTAGGATTTCTTAGAGTTTCTTAGTTCTTAGGATTTACGGTTTAGGGTTTTAGGTTTTGATTTTTTTAGGGTTTAGGGCTTAGGGTTTTTAGGTTTAGGGTTATAAAAGGTTTTATAGGGTTTTTAGGTTTAGGATTTTAAAAGGTTTTTAGGGTTTTTTAGAGTTCTTTTTAGGGTTTTTTAGGATTTAGGGTTTTACGGTTAGGGTTTGATTTTTAGGGATTTTAGGGTTTAGGTTTTTTTAATGGTTTTTTAGGTTTAGGTTTTTTAAAGGTTTTTAGGGTTTAGGGTTTCTTAGGATTTATAGTTTAGGGTTTCTTAGGGTTTAGGGCTTGGGGTGTCTTAGGGCTTAGGATTAGTGTTTAGGGTTTTATTAGGATTTTGGGCTTAGGGCTTAGAGTTTTTTTAAGAGATTTTTAGATTTAGGGTTCTTTTTAGGGATATTTTAGTTTTTAGGGTTTTTTAAGTTTAGGGGTTTAAAGGTTTTTACGGTTTTTTTAGGGTTTCTTAGGGTTTGGGGTTTTAAAGTGTTTTTAGGGTTTTGGGTTATTTATGGTTTAGGGTTTAGGGCTAGGATTTCTTAGTGTCTTGGGTTTAGGGTTTCTTAAAATTTCTTAGGATTTAGAGTTTATGGTTTCTTAGGGCTTAGGCCTTAGGATTTTAGGTTTATGATTTTTAGGGTTTAGGGTTTTACGTTTAAGATTTTTAGGGATTAGGATTAAGGCTTTGGGTTTTTAGGATTTTTTTAGGGTTTTTGAGGTTTAGGGTTCTTAAAGGTTTTGTTAGGGTTTAGGGTTTCATAGGGTTAAGGGTTTAGGATTTCTTAAGGTTTAGCATTTCTTAGGGTTTCTAAGGGTTTAGGGGTTCTTAGGTTTTCTTAGGGTTTCTTAGGGTTTAGGATTTCTTTTGGTTTAGGTGTTCTTAGGGCTTAAGGTTTAGGGTTTCTAAGGGCTTATGGTTTAGGGTTTCTTAACATTTAGGGTTTAAGGTTTTTGGTGTGGGTTTTTTTAGGGTGTAGGGTATAGGGCTTAGGATTTTTTAGGGTTTTTAAATTTAGGATTTTAAATGTTTTTTGGATGTTTTTTTAGGGTTTTATAGGTTTAAGGGGTTTTAAGGTTTTTAAGGATATTTTAGGGTTTTATAGGTTTAAGGGTTTTTAAGGTTTTAAAGGTTTTTTAGGGTTTAGGGATTCCTAGGGTTTCTTAGAGTTTATGGTTTAGGATTTCTTAGGGCTTGGGGTTTATGTTTAGGATTTCTTAGGATTTAGGGTTTTAGGGATTCCTAGGGTTTCTTAGAGTTCAGGGTTTAGGGTTTCTTAGAGTTTAGGGTTAAAGGTTTTTTAGGATTTCTTAGGGCTTAAGATTTAGATTTCTTAGGGTTTAGGGTTTTTTTGGATTTCTTAGGGCTTAAGATTTAGGGTTTAGTGTTTCATGGGGTTTAGGGTTTAGGATTTAAGGTTTAGGGATTTTTTTTCTTATGGTTTCTTAGGGCTTAGGATTTAGCATTTTAGGTCTAGGGTTTTTTTTAGAGTTTCTTAGGGTTTAAGGCTTAGGGTTTTCTTTGGGTTTAGGAATTTAAAAGGTTTTTTAGGGTTTAGGGTTAGGTTTCTTAGGGTTTAGGGTTAAGTTTTTTAGGCTTTAGGGCTTCTTAAGGATTTTTTTAGAGTTTAGGTTTTCTTACGGTTTCTTAGGAATTAGGGTTTAGGGTTATGTTTTCTAAAGGTTTAGGGTTTAGGGTCTCAAATTTAGTATTTTTGTAGGGCTTTTTATGGTTTAGGGTTTAGGGCTTAGGTTTTTTTAGTGTTTTTTAAGTTTAATGTTTTTAAAGGTTTTTATAGGATTTTTTAAGGGATTTTTTAGGCCTTAGGGATTCTTAGAGTTTCTTAGGGTTTAGGGTTTAGGATTTTTTAAAAGGTTTTTAGGGTTTAGGGCTTAGCATTTTTTAGGGTTAGGGTTTTAAAAGTTTTTAAGGGTTTTTTAGGTTTATGGTTTTTAAGGGTTTTTAGTATTTTTAGGGTTTAGGGTTTTAGGTTTAGGGTTTTTTAGGGCGTATGGTTTTAGGGTTAGGGTTTTCAAGGTTTTTTGGGGTTTGTGTTTTTTAGGTTTAGGGTTTTAAAAAGTTTTTAGGATCTCTTAGGGATTAGGATTTTGGATTTCTTAGGGTTTTAGGTTTTTTGGGGTTTAAGGTTTCTTAGGGCTTAAGGCTTAGGGTTTTTTAGGGTTTAGAGCTTAGGATTTTTTAGGTTTAGTGTTTTTAAAGATGTTTAGGTCCTTTTTAGGGTATTTTTGGTTTAGGGGTTTTAAGGTTTTTTAGAGTTTTTTTTTGGGTTTTTAGGGTTTAAGGTATTTTAGTGTTTAGGATTTTTTAGTATTTCTTAGGGTTTTGGATTTCTTAGTGTTTCTTAGAGCTTAGGATTTCTAAGGGTTTAGGGTTTTAGGTTTAGATTTTTTTAGGGTTTAGCATTTTAGATCTAGGGTTTTTTTAGAGTTTTTAGCGTTTAGGGATTAGGGTATTCTTTAGGTTTAGGGTTTTAAAAGGTTTTATTAGAGTTTAGGGTTAAGTTTCTTAGGGTATGGGTTTCAGGTTTTTTTAGAGTTTAGGATTTTTTGTTTCTTAGGGTTTAGGGTTTTAGATGTAGGGTTTTTATAGGGGTTTTTAGGGTTTAGGTTTGAGAGTTTTTTATAGGGTTTTTTAGGTTTAGCATTTTAAAGATTTTTTTAAAGATTTTTTAGGTTTAGGATTTTTAAAGGTTTTTCTAGGGTTTAGGGTTTCTTAAAGATTTTTCTAGGGTTTAGGGTTTCTTAAAGTTTAGTGTTTCTTAGAGCTTAAGGTTTAGAATTTAGGGTTTAGGGTTTTAGGTTTAGGGTTTTTTAGGATTTTTAGGGTTTAAGGTTTCGGGCTTAGGGTTTAGGGTTTTGAAGGTTTTTAGGGTATTTTAGGGTTTTTTAGGCTTAGGGCTTCTTAGAGTTTAGGGTTTAGGATTTTTAGATTTAGGGTTTTAAAAGGTTTTAAGGCTTTTTATGGGTTTAAGGGTTTTTAAAGTTTTTAGGGTTTTTTGTGGTTTAGGATTTAGGGTTTAGGGTTTCTTAGGGGTTTTAAGTTTTAGTGCTAGGTTTTTTTTAGATTTTTAAAAGGTTTTTAGTGTCTTTTTTACGTTTTACGGTTTTTTAGAGTTTAGGGTTTGGTTTCTTAAGGTTAAGGGTTTAGGGTTTCTTAGCGCTTAATGTTTAGGTTTTTAGATTTAGGGGTTTTAAAAAAAAAATTAGATTTTGGGTTTTTTTAAGTGTTTTTTCGGATTTCATAGAGTTTAGGGTTTGCTTAGGGTTTAGGGTTTCTTCGTATTTCTTTGGGCTTAGGGCTTAGGGTTTCTTAGCATTTAGGGTTTCTTAGGGTTTAGGATTTTAGGTTTAGTTTTTTTTAAAGTTTTTTAAGGTTTAGGATTTTGGATTTAGGGCTTAGGGTTTTTTATTGTGTTTAGATTTAGGGTTTTTAAAGGATTTAAAGGATTTTAAGGGTTTTTTATGTTTAGGATTTTTTAGGGTTTTATGGTTTTTAGGGTTTAGGATTTCATAGGGCCCAGGGTTTCTTTGGGTTTGGGGCTTCATAGGGTTTAGGGTCTTAGATTTAGGGCTTAGGGTTTTTTAGGTTTAGGGTTTTAAAAGATTTTTAGGGTTTTTTTAGGTTTAGTGGTTTTTAAAGGTTTTTAGTGTTTAGAGTTTGAGGTTTTAGGACTTAGGATTTTTAAGGCTTTTTAGGTTTAGGGTTTTTTAAGGTTTTTAGGATTTTTAAAGGGTTTTTAGGTTTAGGATTTTTAAAGGTTTTTAGGGTTTCTCAAGGTTTAGGGTTTCTTAGGTTTTTGGATTTAGGGCTTAGGGTTTTAAACCATTTTTTAGGTTTAGGGTTTTAAAGATTTTTTGAGGGTTTTTTAGGTTTAGGGTTTTCTTTAAGGTTTTTAGGGGTTTTTAAGGTTAAGGGATTCTTAGGGTTTCTTAGGGCTTAGGGTTTAGGGTTTCCTAGGATTTAGGGTTTTTAGGGTATAGGATATAGGGTATAGGGCTTAGGATTTTTTAGGGTTTTTAGGGTTTTTAGGGTTTACGTCTTAGGGTTTTTTAAGGTTAGGGTTTCAAAATGTTTTTTAGGGTTTTTGTGATTTTAAGGATTTAGGGTTTTTAGGGTTTTTTAGGGTTTATGATTTTTAAGGGTTTAGGGTTTAGGGCTTCTAAGGATTTTGGATTTCTTAGGGTTTCTAAAGATTTAGGGTTTTGGGTTTTATGTTTTAGGGTTTTGAGTTTAGGGTTTAGAGTTTAGGGCTTAGTGCTTAGGGATTTTTTTTTTAGAGTTTTTTAGGTTTAGGGTTTTTAAAGGTTTTTTTAAAGGATTTTTAGGGCTTTTAGGCTTAGGGTTTTTAAGGTATTTTGGGTTTTAGGGATTCTTAAGGTTTAGGGCTTCTTAAGGGTTTTTTAGAGTTTAGGTTTTCTTGCGATTTCATAGGAATTAGGGTTTAGGGTTATGCTTTCTAAAGGTTTAGGGTTTAGGGTTTCATGTTTAGAATTTTTGTAGGGCTTTTTATGGTTTAGAGTTTAGGGCTTAGGTTTTTTTTAGGGTTTTTTAAGTTTAAGGTTTTTAAAGCTTTTTATATGATTTTTTAAGTGATTTTTAGGTTTAGGGATTTCTTTATGGTTTTTAGGGGTTTTTAAGGTTAAGGATTCTTAGGGTTTCTTAGGACTTAGGGCTTAGGGTTTCTTAGGATTTAGGGTTTTTTAGGGTATAGGGTATAGGGTATAAGGCTTAGGATTTTTTAGGTGTAGGGTATTTAAGGTTTTTTTTTGGACTTTTAGAGTTTTTTAGGTTTAGGGGTTTTGTAAAATTTTAAAGATTTTTTAGGGTTTATGGTTTCTTAGGGTTTAGGGTTTTGGATTTCTTAGGATTTTTGTAGGGCTTTTTATGGTTTAGTGTTTAGGTTTCTTTTAGGGTTTTTTAAGTTTAAGGTTTTTAAAGGTTTTTATATGATTTTTTAAGGGTTTTTTTTGTTTAGGATTTTTTATGCTTCAGGGATTCTTAGAGTTTCTTCGGGTTTAGGGTTTAGGGTTTCTTAGGATTTAGGGTTTAGGGTTTTTTAGTGTATAAGGTATAGGGCTTAGGGTTTTTTAGGTTTAGGGTTTTTTAAGTTGTTTTTTGGACTTTTAGTGTTTTTTTAGGTTTAGGGGCTTTGAAAGGTTTTTAGGGTTTAGGGTTTATGGTTTCTTAGGGCTTAGGGTTTAGGATTTCTTCGGTTTTCTTAGGGCTTAGGGTTTTTAATGTTTTTAGGGTTTTTTAGGTTTAGAGTTTTAATAGCTTTATAGGATTTTTTATTGTTTTTTAGGGTTAGGGTTTTAAAGGTTTTTTAGTGTTTTCTATGGTTTAGGATTTCTTAAGGTGTAGGGTTTCTTAAGGCCTAGGGTCTAGGATTAGGGTTTATGATTTAGGTTTCTTAGGGTTTAGGGGTTTAGGTTTAGGGTTTAGGACTTAGGGTTTTTTAGGCTTAGAGTTTTTAAGGTTTCTTGGGGGGTTTTTTAGGGTTTTTTAGGTTTAGGGTTTTGAAGGTTTTTTAGGGTATAGGGTTTAGGGTTATTTTTTGGGTTTTTTAGGTTTATGGTTTTTAAAGGTTTTTAGGGTTTTTTAGGTCTAAGGGTTTTAAGGGTTTTTTTAGGGTTTAGGTCTTAGGGGTTTTTAAGGTTAGGATTTTAAAATGTTTTTTAGGGTTTTTGTGGTTATAAGGATTTAGGGTTTTTAAAGGTTTTTAGGGCTTTTTTGTGTTTATTATTTCTAAGGGTTTTGGGCTTCTTAGGATTTAGGATTTCTTAGGGTTTTAAAGGGTTTAGGGTTTAGTGTTTTAGGGTTTTGAGTTTAGGATTTAGGGTTTAGGGTTTAGTGTTTTAGGGTTTTGAGTTTAGGATTTAGGGTTTAGGGCTTAGTGCTTAGTTTTGTCTTAGAGTTTTTTAGGATTAGGATTTTAAAGGTTTTTTAGGGTTTTTTAGGTTTAGGGTTTTTTAAAGGTATTTTTGGTTTTAGGGATTCTTAGGGTTTAGGGTTTCTTAAGTTTTTGTTAGAGTTTAGGTTTTCTTATGGTTTCAAAGGAATTAGGGTTTAGGGTTATGGTTTCTAAAGGTTTAGGGTTTCAGGTTTAGGATTTTTGTAGGGCTTTTTATGGTTTAGCGTTTAGGGTTAGGTTTTTAAGTTTAAGGTTTTTATATGATTTTTAGGCTTTAGGGATTCTTAGAGTTTCTTAGGGTTTCGGATTTTTTAAAGGTTTTTAGGGTTTAGGGCTTAGAGTTTTAAATTTTTTTTAGGGTTTTTTAGGTTTATGGTTTTAAAGGGTTTTTAGTATTTTTTTTATTGGGTTTAGTGTTTTAGGTTTAGGGTTTTTTAGGGCGTATGGTTTTTAGGGTTTTTCAAGGTTTTTAGGGTTTTTAGGATTTTTTAGGGCTTAGGATTTAGGATTTCTTAGGGTTTTAGGTTTCTTGGGGTTTAAGGTTTAGGGTGTTTTAGGGCTTAGGACTTAGGGTTTAGGGTTTTTTAGTATTTAGGATTTTTTAGGGTTTAGAGCTTAGGATTTTTTTGGTTTAGGATTTTGAAAGGTTTTTAGGTCTTTTTTTAGGGTATTTTAGGTTTAGGATTTTATAGGTTTTTTAGAGTTTTCCAGGATTTATAGGTTTAGGGATTTGGGGATCTTAGTGTTAAGGGTTTAGGATTTTTTACTGTTTCTTAGAGTTTAGGATTTCTTAGAGTTTCATAGAGCTTAGGATTTAGGGTTTAGGATTTCTTAGGGTTTGGGGTTTTAGATTTAGATTTTTTTAGGGTTTAGGTCTTAGAGTTTTTTAGGTTTAGGGTTTTTAAAGGTTTTATAGGGTTTTTAAGGTTTAGGATTTTAAAAAGTTTTTAGGTGTTTGAATAGATTTTTTAGGGTTTTGTTTAGGAATTTTTAGGTTTAGGGTTTTTAAAGATATTTAGGGTTTTGTTTAGGAATTTTTAGGTTTAGGGTTTTTAAAGATATTTTTAGCATTTTTTTAGGGTTTAGGGTTTTAAGGTTAGGGTTTTTTTTCGGGATTTTAGGGTTTAGGTTTTTTAATCGTTTTTTAGGCTTAGGTTTTTTTAAAAGGTTTTTAGGGTTTAGGGTTTCTTAGGATTTATAGTTTAGGGTTTCTTAGGGTTTAGGGCTTGGGTTGTCTTAGGGCCAAGGGTTTAGGGTTTTATTAGGGTTTTGGGCTTAGGGCTTAGGGTTTTTTAAGTTTAGGGGTTTAAAGGTTTTTAGGGTTTTTTAGGGTTTCTTAGTGTTTAGGGTTTCTTAGGGATTAGGGTTTAGGAGTTTAAAGGTGTTTTTAGTGTTTTGGGTTTTTTACAATTTAGGGTTTCTTAGGGTTTAGGACTAGGATTTCTTAGTGTATAGGGTCTAGGGTTTTTTAAGATTTCTTAGAATTTAGAGTTTAGGGTTTCTTAGGGCTTAGGGTTTAAGGTTTATGATTTTTAGGGTTTAGAGTTTTACGTTTAAGATTTTTTGGGTTTTTTAGGGTTTAGGATTTAAGGCTTTTGGTTTTTAGGGTTTTTAAGGATTTTTTAGAGTTTTTGAGGCTTAGGATTTTTAAAGGTTTTGATAGGGTTTAGGGTTTCTTAGGGTTAAGGGTTTTGGATTTCTTAAGGTTTAGCATTTGTTAGGGTTTAGGATTTCTTAGGGTTTAGGATTTCTTTGGGTTTAGGGGTTCTTAAGGTTTAAGGTTTAGGGTTTCGTAAGGCTTATGGTTTAGGGTTTTGGGTTTCTTAACATTTAGGGTTTAGGGTTTTTGGAGTGGGTTTTTTTAGGGTTTAGGGCTTAGGGTTTTGAGATTTAGGATTTTAAAGGTTTTTAAAGGTTTTTAAGGATTTTTTAGGGTATAGGGTTTAGGGATTCCTAGAGTTTCTTAGAGTTTAGGGCTTTTGGTTTCTTAGGGCATAGGGTTTAGAGGTTCTTAGGGTTTAAGGTTTAGGGTTTCTTAAGTCTTATGGTTTAGGGTTTAGGGTTTTAGGTGAGGTTTTTTTTTAAGGGTTTAGGGTTTAGGGCTTAGGTTTTTTTTAGGGTTTTTAGATTGAGGATTTTAAAGGTTTTTTGGATGTTTTTTTAGGGTATTATAGGTTTAAGGTTTTTAAAGGTTTTTATGGATTTTTTAAGGTATAGGGTTTAGGTATTCCTAGGGTTTCTTAGAGTTTAGGGTTTCTTAGGGCTTAGGGTTTAGTGTTTAGAATTTCTTAGGATTTAGGGTTTTAGGGATTCCTAGGGATTCTTAGAGTTTAGGGTTTAGGGTTTCTTAGAGTTTAGGGTTAAGGGCTTTTTAGGATTTCTTAGGGCTTATGATTTTGATTTCTTAGGGTTTAGGGTTTTTTAGGATTTCTTAGGGCTTAAGATTTAGGGTTTAGGGTTTCATGGGGTTTAGGATTTATGGTTTAGTGTTTTTTTGTTTCTTATTGTTTCTTAGGGCTTTGGATTTATCATTTTATGTCTATGGTTTTTTAGAGTTTTTTAGGGTTTAGGGTTAAATTTCTTAGGGTATAGGGTTTCTTAGGTTTTCTTAGAGTTTAGGATTTTTGGTTTCTTAGGTTTTGTGTTTCTTAGGGTTTAGGGTTTTAGATGTAGGGTTTTCATAGGGGTTTTCAAGGTTTTTAGGGGTTTTAGTGTTTTTTAGGTTTAGGGTTTTTAAAAGTTTTTAGGATTTCTTAGGGCTTAGAATTTAGGATTTCTTAGGGCTTTAGGTTTCTTGGGGTTTCTTAGGGTTTAGGGTTGAGGGTTTCTTAGGGCTTAGGGTCTTGGGTTTCTTAGTATTTAGGGCTTTTTAGGGTTTAGAGCTTAGGATTTTTTAGGAATTTTTAGGTTTTGGATTTTTAAAGGTTTTTAGGTCTTTTTTAGGGTAATTTAGGTTTAGGGTTTTAAACTTTTTTTAGGGTTTTTAGGTTTAGGGGTTTTAAGGTTTTTTAGAGTTTTTTTTGGGTTTTTAGGGTTTGAGGTATCTTAGTGTTTAGGATTTTTTAGTGTTTCTTAGGGTTTAGGATTTCTTAGAGCTTAGGATTAAGGGCTTAGGATTTAGGGTTTAGGATTTCTTAAGGTTTAGGGGTTTAGGTTTAGATTTTTTTACGGTTTAGGGCTTAGGGTTTTTAGGTTTAGGGTTTTTAAAGGTTTTTAGGGTTTTTCAGAGTTTTTTTAGGGTTTTGTTTAGGGTTTTTAAAGATTTTTTAAGGTTTTTTTTAGGGTTTTGTGTTTTAAGGTTTGGGTTTTTTTTAGGGATTTTAGGGTTTTGTTTTTTTTTAATGGTTTTTTAGGCTTAGGTTTTTTAAAGGTTTTTAGGGTGTAGGGTTTCTTAGAATTTATAGTTTAGGGTTTCTTAGGGTTTAGGGCTTAGGGTGTCTTAGGGTCTAGGGTTTAGGGTTTTATTAGGGTTTTGGGCTTAGGGCTTAGGGTTATTTTTAAAGATTTTTAGATTTAGGGTTCTTTTTAGGGATTTTTTAGTTTTTAGGGTTTCTTATGTTTAGGGGTTTAAAGGTTTTAAGGTTTTTAATGGTTTCTTAGTGTTTAGAGTTTCTTAGGGATTAGGGTTTAGGGGTTTTAAGTTGTTTTTTTAGGGTTTTGGGTTATTTGGGGCTTAGGGTTTCTTAGGGTTTAGGGCTAAGATTTCTTAGTGTCCTGGGTTTAGGGTTTCTTAAGATTTCTTAGGATTTAGTGTTTAGGGTTTCTTAGGGTTTAGGGTTTTAGGTTTATGATTTTTAGGGTTTAGGGTTTTACGTTTAGGATTTTTAGGGTTTTTTTAGGTGTAGGATTTAAGGCTTTGGGTTTTTTAGGTTTTTTAGTTTTAGGGTTTTTTAGTATTTTTTTTATGGTTTTTGAGGTTTAGGGTTTTTAAAGGTTTTGTTAGGGTTTCTTAGGATTAAGGATTTTGGATTTCTTAAGGTTTAGCATTTCTTAGGGTTTCTTAGAGTTTAGGATCTCTTAGGGTTTATGGGTTCATAGGGTTTCTTAGGGTTTAAGGTTTCTTAGGGTTTAAGGTTTAGGGTTTCTTACGGCTTATGGTCTTGGGTTTCTTAACATTTAGGGTTTAGGGTTTTAGGTGCTAAGGGTTTTTAGGTTTTTAGGGTTTAGGGTTTCTTAGGGCTTAGGGTTTAGGATTTCTTAGGATTTAAGTTTTAGGGTTTTTTAGGGTATAGGGTATAGGGCTTAGGGTTTTATAGGTTTAAGGTTTTTTAAAGATTTTTTTGAACTTTTAGGGTTTTTTAGGTTTAGGGGTTTTGAAAGGTTTTTAGGGTTTAGGGTTTATGGTTTCTTAGGGCTTATGGTTTAGGATTTCTTTGGGTCTAGGTCTTAGGGTTTTTTAAGGTTAGGGTTTATAGAGGATTGTTTTAGGGTTTTTATGGTTTTAAGGACTTAGGGTTTTTAAAGGTTTTTAGGGTTTTTTAGGGTTTATAATTTCTAAGGGTTTAGGGTTTAGGGCTTCTTAGGATTTAGGATTTCTTAGGGTTTCTAAGGGTTTAGGGTTTAGTGTTTTAGAGTTTTGAATTTAGGGTTTAGGGCTTAGGGTTTTTTTAGAGTTTTTTATGATTAGGGTTTTTAAAGGTTTTTTAGGATTTTTGGGTTTTTTAGGTTTAGGGCTTTTGAAGGTATTTTATGTTTTAGAGATTCTTAGGGTTTAGGGCTTCTTAAGGTTTTTTTTAGAGTTTAGATTTTCTTACGATTTCATAGGAATTAGGGTTTAGGGTTTAGGGTTTAAGGTTTCAGGTTTGGGATTTTTGTAGGGCTTTTTATGGTTTAGGGTTTTTTTGGGTTTTTTAAGTTTAATGTTTTTAAAGGTTTTTATAGGAATCTTTATGGGTTTTTTAGGTTTAGGATTTTTTAGGCTTTAGGGATTCTTAGAGTTTCTTAGGGTTTAGGGTTTAGGATTTTTTAAAAGGTTTTTAGGGTTTAGGGCTTTGCATTTTTTAGGGTTAGGGTTTTTAAAGTTTTTTTAGGGTTTTTTAGGTTTATGGTTTTTAATGGTTTTCTGTATTTTTTTAGGGCGTATGGTTTTTAGGAGTTTTAGTGTTTTTTAGGTTTAGGGTTTTTAAATTTTTTTAGGATTTCTTAGGGCTTAGGATTTAGGATTTCTTAGGGTTTTAGGTTTCTTGGGGTTTAGGTTTTCTTAGGGATTAGAGTTTTTTAGGGTTTAGAGCTTAGGATTTTTTAGGTTTAGGATTTTTAAAGGTTTGTAGGTCTTTTTTAGGGTATTTTAGGTTTAGGGTTTTTAAGGTTTTTTAGAGTTTTTTTAGCATTTTTAGGTTTAGAGGTTTTAAGGTTTTTTAAAGTTTTTTTTTGGGGTTTTAGGGTTTTGGGTATCTTAGTGTTTAGGGTTTATGATTTTTTTAGTGTTTCTTAGTGTTTAGGATTTCTCAGAGTTTTTTAGAGCTTAGGATTTGGGGTTTAGGATTTCTTAGGGTTTAGGGTTTTAGGGTTTTAGGTTTAGCTTTTTTAGGGTTTAGGGCTTCGGGTTTTTTAGGTTTAGGGTTTTTAAAGGTTTTATAGGGTTTTTTAGGTTAGGGATTTTCAAAGGTTTTTAGGGGTTTTTGGAGTCTTTTTAGGGTTTTAAAAGGTTTTTAGGGTTTTGTTTAGGGTTTTTTAAGTTTTTTTATGGTTTTTTAGGGTTTAGGGTTTTAAGGTTAGGGATTTTTTAGGGATTTTTGGGTTTAGGTTTTTTTAATGGGATTTTGGGCTTAGGTTTTTTTAAAAGGTTTTTAGGGTTTCTTAGGATTTATAGTTTAGGGTTTCTTAGGGTTTAGGGCTTGGGGTGTCTTAGGGCCTAGGGTTTAGGGTTTTATTGGGGTTTTGGGTTTAGGGCTTAGGGTTTTTTTAAAGATTTTTAGATTTAGGGTTCTTTTTAGGGATTTTTTAGTTTTTAGGGTTTATCATGTTTAGGGGTTTAAAGGTATTTTGGGTTTTTTTTTAGGGTTTCTTAGTTTTTAGGGTTTCTTAGGGATTAGGGTGTAGGGGTTTTAAGGTGTTTTTAGGGTTTTTGATTATTTAGGGTTTAGGGTTTCTTAGGGTTTAGGGCTAAGATTTCTTAGTGTCTTGGGTTTAGGGTTTGTTAAGATTTCTTAGGATTTAGAGTTTAGGGTTTCTTAGGGCTTAGGGTTTAGTGTTTTAGGTTTATGATTTTTAGGGTTTCGGGTTTTACGTTTAGGATTTTTTGGGTTCAGGATTTAAGGCTTTGGGTTTTTTAGGGTTTTTTATGATTTGTTAGGATTTTTGAGGCTTAAAGTTTTTAAAGGTTTTGTTAGGGTTTAGGGTTTCTTTGGGTTAAGGGTTTAGGATTTCTTAAGGTTTAGCATTTCTTAGGGTTTATTAGGGTTTAGGGGTTCGTAGGATTTCTTAGGGTATATGAATTTTTTAGGTTTAGGAGTTCATAGGGTTTAAGGTTTAGGGTTTCTTAGGGCTTATGGTGTAGGGTTTAGTGTTTCTTAACATTTAGGGTTTAGGGTTTTAGGTGTGGGTTTTTTAGGGTTTTTAGATTTAGGATTTAAAGGTTTTTTGAGGGTTTTTTTAGGGTATTATAGGTTTAAGGTTTTTAAGGATTTTTTAGGGTTTAGGGTTTAGGGATTCCTAGGGTTTCTTAGAGTTTAAGGTTTAGGGTTTCTTAGGGCTTAGGGTTTAGTGTTTGGGATTTTTTAGGATTTAGGGTTTTAGGGATTCCTAAGGATTCTTAGGGCTTAAGATTTTGATTTCCTAGGGTTTAGAGTTTTTTAGGATTCCTTAGGGCCTAAGATTTAGGGTTTAGGGTTTCATGGGGTTTAGGATTTAAGGTTTAGAGTTTTTTGTTTCTTATGGTTTCTTAGGGCTTAGGATTAAGCATTTTAGGTCTTGTGTTTTTTTAGAGTTTTTTAGAGTTTAGGGCTTAGGGTTTTCTTTGGGTTTAGGGTTTTTAAAGATTTTTTAGGGTTTAGGGTTAAGTTTCTTAGGGTATAGGATTTCTTCGGTGTTTTTAGAATTTAGGATTTTTGGTTTCTTAGGTTTAATGTTTGTTAGGGTTTAGGGTTTTAGATGTAGGGTTTTTATAGGGGTTTTGAGGGTTTAGGTTTGAGAGTTGTTTATAGTGTTTTTTAGGTTTAGCATTCTTAAATGTTTTTTAGGGTTTTTGTATTTTTTAGGTTTAGGATTTTTAAAGGGTTTTCTAGGGTTTAGGGTTTCTTAAGGTTTAGGGTGTCTTAGGGATTAGGGATTCTTAGGGATTAGGGTTTAGGATTTAGGGTTTAGGGTTTTTGAGGGTCTATGATTTTAGGTTTAGGGTTTTTTAAAGATTTTTAAGGTTTAAGGTTTCGGGCTTAGGGTTTAGGGTTTTTAAGATTTTTAGGGTATTTTAGGCTTAAGACTTCTTAGAGTTTAGGGTTTAGGGTTTAAAGTTTTTTCAATCTAGAAACTAGGATTTTTTAGATTTAGGGTTTTAAAAGGTTCAAGGCTTTTTTATGGGTTTTTAAAGTTTTTAGGGTTTTTGGGGTTTAAGGTTTCTTAGATTTTAGGGTTTAGGGTTTTTTGCGGTTTAGGATTTCTTAGGGTTTTTAAGTTTTAGGGCTAGGGTGTTTTTTAGAGTTTAGGGTTTCTTAATGTTAAGGGTTTAGGGTTTCTTAGTGCTTAGGGTTTAGGTTTTTAGATTTAGGGATTTTTTTAGGGTTTTTTAGTGTTTAGGGTTTAGGGCTTCAGGATTTTTTAGGGTATGGGGCATAGGGTATAGGGTTTAGGGCTTGGGGTGTCTTAGAGCCTAGGATTTAGGGTTTAGGGTTTTATTAGAATTTTTGGCTTAGAGCTTAGGGTTTTTTAAAGATTTTTAGATTTAGGGTTCTTTTTAGGGATTTTTTTAATTTTTAGGGTTTTTTAAGTTTTAGGGGTTTAAAGGTTTTTAGGTTTTTTTTAGGGTTTCTTAGTATTTAGGGTTTCTTAGGGTTTAGGGGTTTAGGGGTTTTAGTTGTTTTTAGTGTTTTTGTTTATTTAGGGTTTAGGATTTATTAGAGTTTAGGGCTATGATTTCTTAGTGTCTAGGGTAGGGTTTCTTAAAATTTCTTAGGATTTAGAGTTTAGGGTTTCTTAGGGTTTACGGTTTTAGGTTTATGATTTTAAGGTTTAGGGTTTTACGTTTAGGATTTTTTAGGGTTTAGAATTTAAGGCTTTGGGTTTTTCAGGGTTTTTTAGGATTTTTTAAGGTTTTTGAGGTTTAGGGTTTTTTAAAGGTTTTTTAGGGTTTAGTTTTTCTTAGGATTAAGGGTTTAGGATTTCTTAAGGTTTAGTGTTACTTAGGGTTTAGAATATCTTAGGGTTTAGGGGTTCTTAGGCTTTCTTAGGGTTTAGGATTTCTTTGGGTTTAGGGGTTCTTAGGATTTAAGGTTTAGGGTTTATTAGGGATTATGGTTTAGGGTTTAGGGTTTCTTAACATCTAGGGTTTAGGGTTTTAGGTGTGGTTTTTTTTAGGGTTTAGGGCTTAGGGTTTTTTAGTGTTTTTAGATTTAGGATTTTAAAGGTTTTTTGGAGGTTTTTATAGGTGTAAGGTTTTTAAGGATTGTTTAGGGTATAGGGTTTAGGGATTCCTAGAGTTTCTTTGAGTTTAGGGTTTAGAATTTCTTAGAGCTTAGGTTTTTTTTATATTTTAAAAAGGTTTTTAGTGTCTTTTTTAGGTTTTAGGGTTTTTTAGAGTTTAGGGTTTCTTAAGTTTAAGGGTTTAGGTTTTTAGATTTAGGGGTTTTTTAGGGTTTTTTAGAGTTTAGGGTTTCTTAAGGTTAAGGGTTTAGGTTTTTAGATTTAGGGGTTTTTTAGGGTTTTTTTAGTGTTTAGGGTTTAGGGTTTAAGGTGTTTTTAGGGTTTTTTATGAGTAAAGTTTTTTAAGGTTTTTTTAAAAAAAATTAGGTTTTGGGTTTTTAAAGTGTTTTTTTCGGATTTCTTAGAGTTTAGGGTTTGTTAGGGTTTAGGGTTTCTTCGGATTTCTCAGGGCTTAGGGCTTAGGGTTTCTTAGGGTTTGGATTTTAAGTTTAGTTTTTTTAAAAGTTTTTTAAGGTTTAGGATTTAGGATTTAGGGCTTAGGGTTTCTTAGGGTTTGGATTTTAAGTTTAGTTTTTTTAAAAGTTTTTTAAGGTTTAGGATTTAGGAATTAGGGCTTAGGTTTTTTTTAGCGTGTTTAGATTTAGGGTTTGTAAAGGTTTTAAAGGATTTTAAGGGTTTTTTATATTTAGGATTTTTTTAGGGTTTTATGGTTTTTAGGGTTTAGGGTTTCTTAGGGCTTTGGGTTTCTTTGGGTTTGAGGCTTCATAGGGTTTAGGGTCTTAGATTTAGGGCTTAGGATTTTTTAGGTTTAGGGTTTTTAAGATTTTTAGGGTTTTTTTAGGTTTAGGGATTTTTAAAGGTTTTTAGGGTTTAGAGTTTGGGGTTTTAGTTTTAGGGTTTAGGACTTAGGAATTTTTAAGGCTTTTTAGGTTTAGGGTTTTTTAAGGTTTTTAGGATTTTTAAAGGGGTTTTAGTTTAAGGATTCTTAAAGGTTCTTAGGGTTTCTCAAGGTTTAGGGTTTAAGGTTTCTTAGGTTTTGGGATATAGGGCATAGGGTTTTAAAGTATTTTTTAGGTTTAGGGTTTTAAAGATTTTTAAAGGGTTTTTAAGGTTTTTTAGGTTTAGGGTTTTCTTTAAGGTTTTAGGGTTTTTTAAGGTTAAGGGTTTCTTAGGGCTTAGGGTTTAGGATTTCTTAGGATTTAGGGTTTAGGGTTTTTGAGGGTATAGGGTATAGGGCTTAGTGTTTTTTAGGTGTAGGGTTTTTAAAGTTTTTTTTTGGATTTTAAGAGTTTTTTTAGGTTTAGGGGTTTTGTAAGGTTTTAAAGATTTTTTTGGGTTTTGGGTTTAGGGTTTCTTAGGGCTTAGGGTTTTGGATTCCCTTGGTTTTCTTAGGGCTTAGGGTTCAGAGTTTAGTTACGGTATTTTTGGGTTTTTAAGGTTTAGAGTTTTAAAAGTTTTTTAGGATTTTTTATAGTTTTTTAGGGTTAGGGTTTTAAAGGTTTTTTAGGGTTTTCTAAGGTTTAGGATTTCTTAAAGTGTAGGGTTTCTTAAGGCCTAGGGTCTAGGGTTAGGGTTTAGGATTTAGGTTTCTTAGGGTTTAGGGGTATTGGTTTAGGGTCTATGGTTTTTTAGGCTTAGAGTTTTTAAGATTTCTTAGGGTATAGGGTGATTTTTAGGTTTTTTTAGGTTTATGGTTTTTAAAGGTTTTTTAAGGGTTTTTTAGATCTAAGGTTTTTCAGGGTTCTTTAGAGTTTAGGGTTTCTTAGGGTTTAGGGTAGAAGGTTTCTTAGGTTTTAGGATTTGGGGCGTAGGGTTTTAAAGCATTTTTTAGGGTTAGGGTTTTAAAGATTTTTAATGGTTTTTAGGGTTTTTAGGGTTTTTTAGGATTAAGGATTTCTTAAGGTTTAGGGTTTCTTAGGGCTTAGGGCTTAGGGTTTAGCATTTTTTAGGGCATAGGGTATATGGCTTAGAGTTTTTTTAGGTTTAGGATTTTTTTTGGTTTTTTTTTATCTTTAGGGTTTTTAGGTTTAGGGATTTTAAAAGGGTTTTAGGGTTTTTTTGGTTTTAGGGTTTATGGTTTCTTAGGGCTTAGAGTTTAGGATTTCTCAAATTTTCTTAGGGCTTAGGGTTTAGAGTTTAGAGTTTTTAAAGTTTTTTTATGGGTTTTAGGGTTTTTTAGATTTAGAGTTTTAAATTTTTCTTAGTGTTTAGTGTTTAGGGTTTTTAAGGTTTTAAGGTTTTTTAGGTTTAGAGTTTTAAAAGTTTTTTTGGGATTTTTTATTGTATTTTGGGGTTAGGGTTTTAAAGGATTTTTAGGGTTTTCTATGGTTTAGGATTTCTTAAGGTGTAGGGTTTCTTACGGCCTAGGGTCTAGGGTTAGGGTTTTGGATTTAGGTTTCTTAAGGTTTAGGCATTTAGGTTTAGGGTTTAGGGTTTAGGACCTAGGGTTTTTTAGTCTTAGAGTTTTTGAGATTTCTTAAGGGTTTTTAGGGGTTTTTAGGTTTAGGGTTATTTTAAGGGTTTTTTAGGTTTATAGTTTTAAGGGGTTCTTATAGTGTTTTAGGTCTAAGGGTTTTAAGGAGTTTTTAGAGTTTAGGATTTCTTAGGGCTTAAAGCTTAGAGTTTAGGGTTTTAGATTTAGAATTTTTTTGGGTTTTTTAAAGTTTGGGTTTTTAAAGGTTTGTTTTAGGGTATTTGTGGTTTTAAGGATTTAGGGTTTTAAAAGGTTTTTACGGTTTTTTATGATTTATGATTTCTAAGGGTTAGGGTTTTGGGCTTCTTAGGATTTGGGATTTCTTAGTGTTTGTAAGGATTTAGGGTTTAGTGTTTTTGGGTTTTGAGTGTAGGGTTTAGGACTTAGTGCTTATGTTTTTTTTTAGAGTTTTTTTAACATTAGGGGTTTTAAAGGGTTTTTAGGATTTTTAGGGTTTTTTAGGTTTAGGGTTTTTAAAGGTATTTTGGGTTTTAGGGATTCTTAGGGTTTAGGGCTTCTTAAGGTTTTTTTAGAGTGTAGGTTTTCTTACTATTTCATAGGAATTAGGGTTTAGGGTTATGGTTTCTAAAGGTTTAGGGTTTTAGGTTTAGGAATTTTGTAGGGTTTTTATTGTTTAGGTTTTAGAACTTAGGCTTTTTTAGGGTTTTTTTAAGTTTAAGGTTTTTAAAGGTTTTTATAGGATGTTTTTGGTTTGGGATTTTTTAGGCTTTAGGGATTCTTAGAGTTTCTTAGGGTTTAGGGTTTAGGATTTTTTTCAAAGGTTATTTGGGTTTAGGGCTTAGGGTTTAAAAAGTTTTTTAGGGTTTTTTTAGGCTAATGGTTTTTAAGGGTTTTTAGTATTTTTTTAGGGTTTAGTATTTTATGTTTAGGGTTTTTTAGGCATTATGGTTTTTAGTGTTTTTAGGTTTAGGGTTTTCAAGGTTTTTAGGGTTTTTAAGGTTTAGGGTTTTTAAATGATTTTAGGATTTCTTAGGCTTAAGATTTAGGATATCTTAGGGTTTTAAGTTTCTTGGGGTTCCTTAGTGTTTAGGGTTTAATGTTTCTTAGGGTTTCTTAGGGCTTAGGGTTTAGGGTTTCTTAGTATATAGGGTTTTAGTTTTAGGGTTTTTTTAGGGTTTAGAGCTTAGGATTTAGAGGTTTTTAGGTCTTTTTTAGGGTATTTTAGGTTAGGGTTTTAAAGATTTTTTTAGGATTTTTAGGTTAAGGGGTTTTAAGGTTTTTTATAGTTTTTTTTGGGTTTTTAGGGTTAGGGGTATCTTAGGGTTTAGCATTTAGGATATTTTTAGTGTTTCTTAGGGTTTAGGATTTCTTAGAGTTTCTTATAGCTTAGTATTTAGGGCTGAGGATTTCTTAGGGTTTAAAGTTTTAGGTTTAGATTTTTTTAGGGTTTAGGGCTTAGGGTTTTTTAGGATTTTATAGGATTTTTAGGGTTTTGTTTAGGATTTTAAAAGATATTTTAAGGTTTTTTAGGGTATAGGGTTTTAAGGTTAGGGGTTTTTAAGGGATTTTAGGGTTTGGGTTTTTTTAATGGTTTTTTAGGCTTAGGTATTTTTTAAAGGTATTTAGGGTTTTTAGGGTTTAGGGTTTCTTAGGGTTTAGGGCTTGGGGTGTCTTAGGGCCTAGGATTTAGGGTTTGGGGTTTTATTATGGTTTTGGGCTTAGGGTTAGGGTTTTTTAAAGATTTTTAGATTTAGGGTTCTTTTTAGGGATTTTTAGTTTTTAGGGTTTTTAAAGTTTAGGGGTTTAAAGGTTTTAGGGTTTTTTTTTAGGGCTTAGGGTTTAGATTTTATGGTTTCATGGGGTTTAGGATTTAAGGTTTAGGGTTTTTTGTTTCTTATGGTTTCTTAGGGCTTAGAATTTAGCATTTTAGGTCTTGTGTTTTTTTAGAGTTTTTTAGGGTTTAAGGTTTTTAAAGATTTTTTAGGGTTAAGTTTCTTAGGGTAGAAGATTTCTTCCATTTTTTTAGAATTTAGGATTTTTGGTTTCTTAGGTTTAGTGTTTCTTAGGGTTTAGGGTTTTAGATGTAGGGTTTTTATAGGAGTTTTTAGGGTTTAGGTTTGAGAGTTGTTTTTAGGGTTTTTTAGGTTTAGCATTTTTAAAGGTTTTTTAGGGTTTTTTGTATTTTTCAGGTTTAGGATTTTTAAAGGTTTTTCTAGGTTTTTGGGTTTCTTAAGGTCTAGGGTTTCTTAGGGATTAGGGTTTCTTAAGGTTTAGGGTTTAGGATTATGAATTTAGGGTTTAGGGTTTTTGAGGGTCTAGGGTTTTTAAAGATTTTTTGGGTTTAAGGTTTCGGGCTTAGGGTTTAGGGTTTTTAAGGTTTTTAGTATATTTTAGGGTTTTTTAGGCTTAAGGCTTCTTAGAGTTTAGGGTTTTTTCGATTTAGAAAGTAGGATTTTTTAGATTTAGGGTTTTAATGCTTTTTTATGGGTTTTTAAAGTTTTTAGGGTTTTTGGGGTTTAAGTTTTCTTAGGGTTTCTTAGATTTTAGGGTTTAGGGTTTTTTGCGGTTTAGGATTTCTTAGGGTTTTTAGGTTTTAGGGCTAGGGTGTTTTTAGATTTTTTAAAGGTTTTTAGGGTCTTTTTTAGCTTTTAAGGTTTTTTAGAGTTTAGGGTTTATGAAGATTAATGGTTTAGGGTTTCTTAGTGCTTAGGGTTTAAGTTTTTAGATTTAGGGGTTTTTTAGTGTTTAGGGTTTAGGGCTTAAGGTTTTTTTAGGGTTATTTAGTTTTAGAGTTTTTTAAGGTTTAAATTTTTTTTTTAGGTTTTGGGTTTTTTAAGTGTTTTTTAGGATTTCTTAGAGTTTAGGGTTTGTTAGGGTTTAGGGTTTTTAGGATTTCTTAGGGCTTAGGTTTTAGGTTTAGTTATTTTAAAAGTTATTTAAGGTTTAGGATTTAGGGTTTAGGGCTTAGGGTTTTTTTAGTGTGTTTAGATTTAGGGTTTTTAAAGGTTTTAAAGGTTTTAAAGGATTCTAAGGGTTTTTTAGGGTTTTATGGTTTAGGGTTTCTTTGGGTTTGGGGCTTCATAAGGTTTAGGGTCTTAGATTTAGGGTTTTTTAGGATTTATGGCTTAGGGTTTTTTGGGTTTAGGGTTTTTAAAGATTTTAAGGATTTTTTTAGGTTTAGGGGTTTTTAAAGGTTTTTAGGGTTTAGAGTTTGGGGTTTTAGGTTTAGGGTGTTTTAGGGTTTAGGACTTAGGGTTTTTAAAGGTTTTTAGGGTTTTTAGGTTTAGGATTTTTAAAGGTTTTTAGGGTTTCTCAAGGTTTAGGGTTTCATAGGGATTAAGGTTTCTTAGGTATTGGGATTTAGTGCTTAGGGTTTTAAAGTATTTTTTAGGTTTAGGGATTTAAAGATTTTTAAGGGATTTTTAGGTTTAGGGTTTTAAAGATTTTAAAAGTGTTTTTAGGGTTTAGGGTTTTCTTTAAGGTTTTTTGGGGTTTTTACGGTTAAGGGTTTCTTAGGGTTTGGGTTTAGGGTTTCTTAGGATTTAGGGTTTAGGGTATAGGGTATAGGGCTTAGGGTTTTTTAAGGTTTTTTTTGGATTTTTAGGGTTTTTTAGGTTTAGGAGTTTTGAAATGTTTTTAGGGTTTTTTAGGGTTTAGGGTTTATGGTTTCTTAGGGCTTAGGGTTTAGAGTTTAGGGTTTTTAAGGTTTTAAGGTTTTTTAGGGTTTTTTAGGGTTAGAGTTTTAAAAGTTTTTTGGGATTTTTTATTGTATTTTGGGGTTAGGGTTTTAAAAGTTTTTTAGGGTTTTCTATGGTTTAGGATTTCTTAAGGTGTAGGGTTTCTTACGGCTAGGGTCTAGGGTTAGGGTTTTGGATTTAGGTTTCTTAAGGTTTAGGCATTTAGGTTTAGGGTTTAGGGTTTAGGACTTAGGGTTTTTTAGTCTTAGAGTTTTTGAGGTTTCTTAAGGGTTTTTAGGTTTAGGGCTTAGGGTTTAGGGTTATTTTAAGGGTTTTTTAGGTTTATAGTTTTAAAGGGTTCTTATGGTGTTTTAGGTCTAAGGGTTTTAAGGAGTTTTTAGAGTTTAGGATTTCTTAGGGCTTAAAGCTTAGAGTTTAGGGTTTTAGATTTAGGATTTTTTCGGGTTTTTTAAGGTTAGGGTTTTTAAAGGTTTGTTTTAGGGTATTTGTGGTTTTAAGAATTTAGGGTTTTTAAAGGTTTTTACGGTTTTTTAGGATTTATGATTTCTAATGTTAGGGTTTTGGGCTTCTTAGGATTTGGGATTTCTTAGTGTTTGTAAGGATTTAGGGTTTAGTGTTTTTGGGTTTTGAGTGTAGGGTTTAGGATTTAGGGTTTAGGGCTTAGTGGTTATGTTTTTTTTTAGAGTTTTTTTAGCATTAGGGGTTTTAAAGGGTTTTTAGGATTTTTTAGGTTTAGGGTTTTTAAAGGTATTTTGGGTTTTAGGGATTCTTAGGGTTTAGGGCTTCTTAAGGTTTTTTTAGAGTGTAGGTTTTCTTACTATTTCATAGGAATTAGGGTTTAGGGTTATGGTTTCTAATGGTTTAGGGTTTTAGGTTTAGGAATTTTGTAGGGTTTTTATTGTTTAGGGTTTAGAACTTAGGCTTTTTTAGGGTTTTTTTAAGTTTAAGGTTTTTAAAGGTTTTTATAGGATTTTTTTGGTTTGGGATTTTTTAGGCTTTAGGGATTCTTAGAGTTTCTTAGGGTTTAGGGTTTAGGATTTTTTTCAAAGGTTATTTGGGTTTAGGGCTTAGGGTTTTTAAAGTTTTTTAGGATTTTTTTAGGTTAATGGTTTTTAAGGGTTTTTAGTATTTTTTTTAGGGTTTAGTGTTTTAGGTTTAGGGTTTTTTAGGGATTATGGTTTTTAGTGTTTTTTAGGTTTAGGGTTTTTCAAGGTTTTTAGGGTTTTTAGTGTTTTTTAGGTTTAGGATTTTTAAATGATTTTAGGATTTCTTAGGCTTAAGATTTAGGATTTCTTAGGGTTTTAAGTTTCTTGGGGTTTCTTAGTGTTTAGGGTTTAATGTTTCTTAGGGTTTCTTAGGGCTTAGGGTTTAGGGTTTCTTAGTATATAGGGTTTTAGTTTTAGGGTTTTTTTAGGGTTTAGAGCTTAGGATTTTTTAGGTTTAGGATTTAGAGGTTTTTAGGTCTTTTTTAGGGTATTTTAGGTTAGGGTTTTAAAGATTTTTGTAGGATTTTTAGGTTAAGGGGTTTTAAGGTTTTTTATAGTTTTTTTTTGGTTTTTAGGGTTAGGGGTATCTTAGGGTTTAGCATTTAGGATATTTTTAATGTTTCTTAGGGTTTAGGATTTCTTAGAGTTTCTTATAGCTTAGTATTTAGGGCTGAGGATTTAGGGTTTAGGATTTCTTAGGGTTTAAGGTTTTAGGTTTAGATTTTTTTAGGGTTTAGGGCTTAGGGTTTTTTAGGATTTTATAGGATTTTTAGGGTTTTGTTTAGGATTTTAAAAGATATTTTAAGGTTTTTTAGGGTATAGGGTTTTAAGGTTAGGGGTTTTTAAGGGATTTTAGGGTTTAGGTTTTTTTAATGGTTTTTTAGGCTTAGGTATTTTTTAAAGGTATTTAGGGTTTTTAGGGTTTAGGGTTTCTTAGGGTTTAGGGCTTGGGGTGTCTTAGGGCCCAGGATTTAGGGTTTAGGGTTTTATTATGGTTTTGGGCTTAGGGTTAGGGTTTTTTAAAGATTTTTAGATTTAGGGTTCTTTTTAGGGATTTTTAGTTTTTAGGGTTTTTAAAGTTTAGGGGTTTAAAGGTTTTAGGG
Source organism: Solanum appendiculatum (assembly GCA_018342035.1). NCBI lineage: Eukaryota > Viridiplantae > Streptophyta > Magnoliopsida > Solanales > Solanaceae > Solanum > Solanum appendiculatum. Next base: position 76,309 of record JAGDQO010000839.1, read on the forward strand.
TTTTTTTAGGGTTTCTTGGTATTTAGGGTTTCTTAGGGATTAGGGTTTAGGGGTTTTAAGTTGTTTTTAGGCTTTTGGTTTATTTAGGGTTTAGGGTTTCTTAGAGTTTAAGTCTAAGATTTCTTAGTGTCTTGGGTTTAGGGTTTCGTAAGATTTCTTAGGATTTAGAGTTTAGGGTTTCTTAGGGCTTAGGGTTTTAGGTTTATGATTTTTAGGGTTTTGGGTTTTACGTTTAGGATTTTTAGGGTTTTTTAGGGTGTAGGATTTAAAACTTTGGGTTTTTTTAGGGTTTTTTAGCTCTAGGAGTTTTTAGGATTTTTTAGGGTTTTTCATGATTAGGGTTTTTAAAGGTTTTATTAGGGTTTAGGGTTTCTTAGGGTTTAGAATTTCTTAGAGCTTAGGGGTTCTTAGGCTTTCTTAGGGTTTAGGATTTCTTAGGGTTTAGGAGTTCTTAGGGTTTAAGGTTTAGTGTTTCTTAGGGCTTATGGTTTAGGGTTTAGGGTTTCTTAACATTTAGGTTTTAAGGTTTTAGGTGTGGTTTTTTTTTAGGGTTTAGGGTTTAGGGCTTAGGGTTTTTAGTATTTTTAGGTTTAGGGTCTAGGACTTAGGATTTTTTAAGGCTTTTTAGGTTTAGGGTTTTTTAAGGTTTTTAGGATTTTTAAAGGGTTTTTAGTTTAGAATTTTTAAAGGGTTTTAGGGTTTCTCAAGGTTTAGGGTTTCTTAGGGTTTAAGGTTTCCAGGTTTTGGGATTTAGGGCTTAGGGTTTTAAAGATTTTTTAAGGGTTTATAGGGTTTTTTAGGTGTAGGGTTTTCTTTAAGGTTTATAGGGGTTTTTAAGGTTAATGATTTCTTAGGGTTTAGGGTTTCCTAGGGCTTAGATTTTAGGGTTTAGGGTTTCTTAGGATTTAGGGTTTTTAGGGTATAGGGTGTAGGGCTTAGAATTTTTTAGGTGTAGGGTTTTAATGTTTTTTTTTGGATTTTTAGTGTTTTTTAGGTTTAGGGGTTTTGTAAGGTTTTAAGGATTTTTTAGGGTTTAGGGTTTATGGCTTAGGGTTTAGAGTTTAGGGTTTTTACGGTATTTTAGGGTTTTTAAGGTTTAGAGTTTTAAAAGTTTTTTAGGATTTTTTATTGTTTTTTAGGGTTAGGGTTTTAAAGGTTTTTTAGTGTTCTCTATGGTTTAGGATTTCTTAAGGTGTAGGGTTTCTTAAGGCCTAGGGTCTAGGGTTAGGGTTTAGGATTTAGGTTTCTTAGGGTCTAGGGGTATTGGTTTAGGGTTAGGGTTTTTTAGGCTTAGAGTTTTTAAGGTTTCTTAGGGTTTTTTTTAGGGTTTTAAAGATTTTTTAGGGTATAGGGATTAGGGCTTAGGGCTAAGGGTTATTTTTAGGGTTTTTTTAGGTTTATGGGTTTTAAAGATTTTAAAGGGTTTTTAGGGTTTTTTAGGTCTAAGATTTTTAAGGGTTCTTTAGAGTTTAGGGTCTCTTAGGGTTTAGGGTTTTAGATTTAGGATTTTTTAGGGTTTTTAAGGTTTAGGTCTTAGGGGTTTTAAATGTTTTTTAGGGTTTTTGTGGTCTTTAGGATTTAGGGTTTTTAAAGGTTTTAAGGGTTTTTAAGGGTTTAGGATTTAGGGCTTCTAAGGATTTAGGATTTCTTAGGGTTTCTAAGGATTTAGGGTTTATGATTTAGGGTTTAGGGTTTAGTGCTTAGGTTTTTTTTTAGAGTTTTTTAGGATTAGGGTTTTTAAAGGTTTTTTTTAGGATTTTTAGGGTTTTTAAGGTATTTTGGGTTTTAGGGATTCTTAGGGTTTAGGACTTCTTAAGGTTTTTTTAGAGTTTAGGTTTTCTTGTGATTTCATAGGAATTAGGGTTTAGGGTTATGCTTTCTAAATGTTTAGGGTTTAGGGTTTCAGGATTATGATTTTTGTAGGGCTTTTATGGTTTAGGGTATAGGGCTTAAGTTTTTTTAGGGTTTTTTAAGTTTAAGCTTTTTAAAGGTTTTTATAGGATTTTTAAAGGGTTTTTTTGGTTTAGGATTTTTTATGCTTTAGGGATTCTTAGAGTTTCTTCGGGTTTAGGGTTTCTTAGGATTTAGGGTTTAGGGTTTATTAGGGTATAGGGCTTAGGGTTTTTAGGTTTAGGGGTTTTTATGGTTTTTTTGAATTTTTAGGGTTTTTTAGGTTTAGGGATTTTGAAAGGTTTTTAGGATTTAGGGTTTATGATTTCTTAGGGCTTAGAGTTTAGGATTTCTTTTGTTTTCTTAGGGCTTAGGGTTCAGAGTTTAGGGTTTTTTATGTTTTAAGGTTTTTTATGGCTTTTTTGGTTTAGAGTTTTAATAGTTTTGTAGGATTTTTTATTATTTTTTAGGGTTAGGGTTTTAAAGGATTTTTAGTGTTTTCTATGATTTAGGATTTCTAAAGGTGTAGGGTTTCTTAAGGCCTAGGGTCTAGGGTTAGGGTTTGGGATTTAGGTTTGTTAGGGTTTAGAGGTTTAGGTTTAGGGTTTAGGACTTGGGGTTTTTTAGGCTTAGAGTTTTTAAGGTTTCTTAGGAGTTTTTTTAGGGTTTTGAAGGTTTTTTAGGGTATAGGGTTTAGGGTTATTTTTAGGGTTTTTTAGGTTTATGGTTTTTAAAGGGTTTTTAGGTCTAAGGTTTTTAAGGTTTTTTTTTAGAGTTTAGGGTTTCTTAGGGTTTAGGATTTAGGATTTCTTAGGGCTTAAGCATAGGGTTTAGGGTTTTAGTTATAGAATTTTTAGGGGTTTTTTAGGGTTTAGGTCTTAGGGTTTTTTAATGTTAGGATTTTAAAAATTCTTTTTAGGGTTTTTGTGGTTTTAAGGAATTAGGGTTTTTAAAGGTTTTTAGGGTTTATGATTTCTAAGGGTTGAGGGCTTCTTAGGATTTAGAATTTCTTAGGGTTTTTAAGGGTTTAGTGTTTTAGGATTTTGAGTTTAGGATTTAGGGTTTAGGGCTTAGTGCTTAGGCTTTTATTTTTTATAGTTTTTTAGGATTAGGGGTTTTAAGGTTGTTTAGGATTTTTAGGGGTTTTTAGGTTTAGGTTTTTTTAAGGTATTTTGGGTTTTAGGGATTCTTAGGGTTTAGGGCTTCTTAAGGTTTTTTTAGAGTTTAGGTTTTCTTACAGTTTCATAGGAATTAGGGTTTAGGGTTTTCGGTCTAGGATTTTTGTAGGGCTTTTTATGGTTTAGCATTTAGGGCTTAGGTTTTTTTAAGGTTTTTTAAGTTTAAGGTTTTTATAGGATTTTTTAAGGGTTTTTTTGGTTTAGGATTTTTTAGGCTTTAGGGATTCTTAGAGTTTCTTAGGGTTTAGGGTTTCGGATTTTTTAAAAAGGTTTTTAGGGTTAGGGTTTTAAAATTTTTTTAGGGTTTTTTAGGTTTATGGTTGTAAAGGGTTTTTTGTATTTTTTTTAGGGTTTAGTGTTTTTGGTTTAGGGTTTTTTAGGGCATATGGTTTCTAGGGTTTTTTAGGTTTAGGGTTTTTCAAGGTTTTTAGTGTTTTGTAGGTTTAGAGTTTTTAAAAGTTTTTAGAATTTCTTAGGGCTTAGGATTTAGGATTTCTTAGGGTTTTAGGTTTCTTGGGGTTTAGGGTTTAGGGAATTTTAGTATTTAGGGTTTCTTAGGGTTTAGAGCTTAGGATTTTTTTGGTTTATGATTTTGAAAGGTTTTTAGGTCTTTTTTAGGGTATTTTAGGTTTAGAGTTTTTATGGTTTTTTAGAGTTTTTTTAGGATTTTTAGGTTTAGGGGTTTGGGGTATCTTAGTGTTTAGGGTTTAGGATTTTTTAGTGTTTCTTAGGGTTTAGGACTTCTTAGAGTTTCTTAGAGCTTAGATTTAGGGCTTATGATTTAGGGTTTAGGATTTCATAGGGTTTAGGGTTATATGTTTAGATTTTCATAGGGCTTAGGGTTTTTAAAGTTTTTTTAGGGTTTTTTAGGTTTATGGTTTTTAAAGGTTTTTAGTATTTTTTTAGGGTTTAGTGTTTTAGGTTTAGGGGTTTTCAAGCTTTTTAGGGTTTTTAAGGTTTAGGGTCTTAAAATGTTTTTAGGATTTCTTAGGGCTTAGGATTTAGGATTTCTTAGGGTTTTAGGCTTCTTGGTGTTTCTTAGGGTTTAGGGTTTCTTAGGGCTTAGGGCTTAGGGTTTAGGGTTTCTTAGGGCTTAGGGCTTAGGGTTTAGGGTTTCTTAGTATTTAGGGATTTTTAGGGTTTAGAGCTTAGGATTTTTTAGGAATTTTTAGTTTTAGGATTTTAAAAGGTTTTTAGGTCTTTTTCAGGGTATTTTAGGTTTAGGGTTTTTAACATTTTTTTAGGGTTTTTAGGTTTAGGGGTTTTAAGGTTTTTTAGAGTTTTTTTTTTGGGTTTTAGGGTTTGGGGTATCTTAGTGTTTAGGATTTTTTAGTGTTTCTTAGGGTTTAGGATTTTTTAGTGTTTCTTAGAGCTTAGGATTAAGGGCTTAGGATTTAGGGTTTAGGATTTCTTAGGGTTTAGGGTTTTAGGTTTAGATTTTTTTAGGGTTTAGGGCTTAGGATTTTTTAGGTTTAGGGTTTTTAGAGGTTTTATTGGATTTTTTAGGTTTAGGATTTTTTAAGGTTTTTAAGGTTTTTCAGAGTTTTTTAAGGGTTTTAAAAGGTTTTTAGGGTTTTTCAGGTTTAGGGTTTTTAAAGGTTTTTTTAGGGTTTAGGGTTTTAAGGTTTGGTTTTTTTTAGGGATTTTAGGGTTTTGATTTTTTTAATGGTTTTTTAGAATTAGTTTTTTTAAAGGTTTTTAGGGTTTAGGGCTTGGGGTGTCTTAGGGCCTAGGGTTTAGGGTTTTATTAGGTTTTTGGGCTTAGGGCTTAGGGTTTTTTAAAAGATTTTTAGATTTAGGGTTCTTTTTAGGGATTTTTTAGTTTTTAGGGTTTTTTAAGTTTAGGGGTTTAAAGGTTTTTATGGTTTTTAACCGTTTCTTAGCGATTAGGGTTTAGGCCTTTAAAGGTGTTTTTAGGGTTTTTGATTATTTAGGGCTTAGGGTTTAGTGCTAAGATTTCTTAGTGTCTTGGGTTTAAGGTTTCTTAAGATTTCTTAGGATTTAGAGTTTAGGGTTTCTTAGGGCTTAGGGTTTTAGGTTTATGATTTTTAGGGTTTAGGGTTTTACGTTTAGGATTTTTAGGGTTTTTTAGGGTGTAGGATTTAAGGCTTTTGGTTTTTTAGGGTTTTCTAGATTTAGGGTTTTGTAGTATTTTTTAGGGTTTTTGAGGGTTTTCTTAGGGTTTAGGGTTTCGTAGGATTAAGGATTTAGGATTTCTTAAGGTTTAGCGTTTCTTAGGGTTTAGGATTTCTTAGGGTTTAGGGGTTCTTAGGCTTTCTTAGGGTTTAGGATTTCTTTGGGTTTAAGGGTTCTTAGGGTTTAAGGTTTAGGTTTTCGTAGGGCTTATGGTTTAGGGTTTCTTAACATCTAGGATTTAGGGTTTTGGGTGTTTTTTTTTTAGGGTTTAGGGTTTAGGGCTTTGGGTTTTTTAGGGTTTTTAGATTTAGGATTTTAAATATTTTTTGGAGTTTTTTTTTTACGGTTTTATAGGTTTAAGGTTTTTTAAGGTTTTTAAGGATTTTTTAGGGTATAGGGTTTAGGGATTCCTAGGGTTTCTTAGAGTTTAGGGTTTAGGATTTCTTAGGGCTCAGGGTTTAGTGTTTAGGATTTCTTAGGATTTAGGGTTTTAGGGATTCCTAGGGTTTCTTAGAGGTTTTGGGTTTCTTAGAGTTTAGGGTTAAGGGTTTTGAGCATTTCTTAGGGTTTAGGGTTTTTTTGGATTTCTTAGGCCTTAAGATTTAGGGTTTAGTGTTTCATGGGGTTTAGGGTTTATTAGAGTTTAGGATTTAAGGTTTAGGGTTTTTTGTTTCTTATGGTTTCTTAGGGCTTAGGATTTAGCATTTTAGGTCTAAGGTTGTTTTTTTAGAGTTTTTTAGGATTTTTAGGTTGAGGGATTTAAAGGTTTTTTAGAGTTTTTTTTTGGATTTTTAGGGTTTGGAGTATCTTAGTGTTTAGAGTTTAGGATTTTTTTAATGTTTCTTAGGGTTTAGGATTTCTTAGAGTTTCTTAGTTCTTAGGATTTAGGGTTTAGGGTTTTAGGTTTTGATTTTTTTAGGGTTTAGGGCTTAGGGTTTTTAGGTTTAGGGTTATAAAAGGTTTTATAGGGTTTTTAGGTTTAGGATTTTAAAAGGTTTTTAGGGTTTTTTAGAGTTCTTTTTAGGGTTTTTTAGGATTTAGGGTTTTACGGTTAGGGTTTGATTTTTAGGGATTTTAGGGTTTAGGTTTTTTTAATGGTTTTTTAGGTTTAGGTTTTTTAAAGGTTTTTAGGGTTTAGGGTTTCTTAAGATTTATAGTTTAGGGTTTCTTAGGGTTTAGGGCTTGGGGTGTCTTAGGGCCTAGGATTAGTGTTTAGGGTTTTATTAGGGTTTTGGGCTTAGGGCTTAGAGTTTTTTTTAAAGATTTTAGATTTAGGGTTCTTTTTAGGGAAAAATTTTGTTTTTAGGGTTTTTTAAGTTTAGGGGTTTAAAGGTTTTTACGGTTTTTTTTAGGGTTTCTTAGGGTTTGGGATTTTAATGTGTTTTTAGGGTTTTGGGTTATTTATGGTTTAGGGTTTAGGGCTAGGATTTCTTAGTGTCTTGGGTTTAGGGTTTCTTAAAATTTCTTAGGATTTAGAGTTTATGGTTTCTTAGGGCTTAGGCTTTAGGATTTTAGGTTTATGATTTTTAGGGTTTAGGGTTTTACGTTTAAGATTTTTAGGGATTAGGATTAAGGCTTTGGGTTTTTAGGATTTTTTTAGGGTTTTTGAGGTTTAGGGTTCTTAAAGGTTTTGTTAGGGTTTAGGGTTTCATAGGGTTAAGGGTTTCTTAAGGTTTAGCATTTCTTAGGGTTTCTAAGGGTTTAGGGGTTCTTAGGTTTTCCTAGGGTTTCTTAGGGTTTAGGATTTCTTTTGGTTTAGGTGTTCTTAGGGCTTAAGGTTTAGGGTTTCTAAGGGCTTATGGTTTAGGGTTTCTTAACATTTAGGGTTTAAGGTTTTTGGTGTGGGTTTTTTTAGGGTGTAGGGTATAGGGCTTAGGATTTTTTAGGGTTTTTAAATTTAGGATTTTAAATGTTTTTTGGATGTTTTTTTAGGGTTTTATAGGTTTAAGGGGTTTTAAGGTTTTTAAGGATATTTTAGGGTTTTATAGGTTTAAGGGTTTTTAAGGTTTTAAAGGTTTTTTAGGGTTTAGGGATTCCTAGGGTTTCTTAGAGTTTATGGTTTAGGATTTCTTAGGGCTTGGGGTTTATGTTTAGGATTTCTTAGGATTTAGGGTTTTAGGGATTCCTAGGGTTTCTTAGAGTTCAGGGTTTAGGGTTTCTTAGAGTTTAGGGTTAAAGGTTTTTTAGGATTTCTTAGGGCTTAAGATTTAGATTTCTTAGGGTTTAGGGTTTTTTTGGATTTCTTAGGGCTTAAGATTTAGGGTTTAGTGTTTCATGGGGTTTAGGGTTTAGGATTTAAGGTTTAGGGATTTTTTTTCTTATGGTTTCTTAGGGCTTAGGATTTAGCATTTTAGGTCTAGGGTTTTTTTTAGAGTTTTTTAGGGTTTAAGGCTTAGGGTTTTCTTTGGGTTTAGGAATTTAAAAGGTTTTTTAGGGTTTAGGGTTAAGTTTTTTAGGCTTTAGGGTTAAGTTTTTTAGGCTTTAGGGCTTCTTAAGGATTTTTTTAGAGTTTAGGTTTTCTTACGGTTTCTTAGGAATTAGGGTTTAGGGTTATGGTTTCTAAAGGTTTAGGGTTTAGGGTCTCAAGTTTAGTATTTTTGTAGGGCTTTTTATGGTTTAGGGTTTAGGGCTTAGGTTTTTTTAGTGTTTTTTAAGTTTAATGTTTTTAAAGGTTTTTATAGGATTTTTTAAGGGATTTTTTAGGCCTTAGGGATTCTTAGAGTTTCTTAGGGTCTAGGGTTTAGGATTTTTTAAAAGGTTTTTAGGGTTTAGGGCTTAGCATTTTTTAGGGTTAGGGTTTTAAAAGTTTTTAAGGGTTTTTTAGGTTTAAGGTTTTTAAGGGTTTTTTAGGGCGTATGGTTTTTAGGGTTAGGGTTTTCAAGGTTTTTTGGGGTTTGTGTTTTTTAGGTTTAGGGTTTTTAAAAGTTTTTAGGATTTCTTAGGGATTAGGATTTAGGATTTCTTATGGTTTTAGGTTTTTTGGGGTTTAGGGTTTCTTAGGGCTTAGGGCTTAGGGTTTAGGGTTTTTTAGGGTTTAGAGCTTAGGATTTTTTAGGTTTAGTGTTTTTAAAGGTGTTTAGGTCCTTTTTAGGGTATTTTTGGTTTAGGGGTTTTAAGGTTTTTTAGAGTTTTTTTTTGGGTTTTTAGGGTTTGGGGTATTTTAGTGTTTAGGATTTTTTAGTATTTCTTAGGGTTTTGGATTTGTTAGTGTTTCTTAGAGCTTAGGATTTCTAAGGGTTTAGGGTTTTAGGTTTAGATTTTTTTAGGGATTAGGGTTTTTAGGTTTAGGATTTTTAAGTTTTTATAGTGTTTTTTGGATTTCTTAGGGTTTAGGGGTTCTTATTCTTTCTTAGGGTTTTGGATTTCTTTGGGTTTAGGGATTCTTAGGGTTTAAGGTTTAGGGTTTCTTAACATTTAGGGTTTAGGGTTTTAGGTGTGGTTTTTTTAGGGTTTAGGGTTTTGGGCTTAGGGTTTTTAGTATTTTTTTATTTAGGATTTTAAAGGTTTTTTGGAGGTTTTTTAAGGTTTTTAAGGATTTTTTAGGGTTTAGGGATTCCTAGGGTTTCTTAGAGTTTAGGGTTTAGAATATCTGAGAGCTTAGGGTTTAGTGTTTAGGATTTTTTAGGATTTAGGGTTTTAGGGATTCCTAGGGTTTCTTAGAGTTTAGGGTTAAGGGTTTTTTAGGATTTCTTACGGATTAAGATTTAGATTTCTTAGGGTGTAGGGTTTTTTAGGATTTCTTAGGGCTTAAGATTTAGGGTTTAGTGTTTCATGGGGTTTAGGGTTTAGGATTTTTTGTTTCTTATGGTTTCTTAGGGCTTATGATTTAGCATTTTAGATCTAGGGTTTTTTTTAGAGTTTTTAGCGTTTAGGGATTAGGGTATTCTTTAGGTTTAGGGTTTTAAAAGGTTTTATTAGAGTTTAGGGTTAAGTTTCTTAGGGTATGGGTTTCAGGTTTTTTTAGAGTTTAGGATTTTTTGTTTCTTAGGGTTTAAGGTTTTAGATGTAGGGTTTTTATAGGGGTTTTTAGGTTTTAGGTTTGAGAGTTTTTTATAGGGTTTTTTAGGTTTAGCATTTTAAAGATTTTTTTAAAGATTTTTTAGGTTTAGGATTTTTAAAGGTTTTTCTAGGGTTTAGGGTTTCTTAAAGGATTTTCTAGGGTTTAGGGTTTCTTAAAGTTTAGTGTTTCTTAGAGCTTAAGGTTTAGAATTTAGGGTTTAGGGTTTCAGGTTTAGGGCTTTTTAGGATTTTTAGGGTTTAAGGTTTCGGGCTTAGGGTTTAGGGTTTTGAAGGTTTTTAGGGTATTTTAGGGTTTTTTAGGCTTAGGGCTTCTTAGAGTTTAGGGTTTAGGATTTTTAGATTTAGGGTTTTAAAAGGTTTTAAGGCTTTTTATGGGTTTAAGGGTTTTTAAAGTTTTTAGGGTTTTTTGTGGTTTAGGATTTAGGGTTTAGGGTTTCTTAGGGGTTTTAAGTTTTAGTGCTAGGTTTTTTTTAGATTTTTAAAAGGTTTTTAGTGTCTTTTTTAAGTTTTACGGTTTTTTAGAGTTTAGGGTTTGGTTTCTTAAGGTTAAGGGTTTAGGGTTTCTTAGCGCTTAATGTTTAGGTTTTTAGATTTAGGGGTTTTTAAAAAAAAATTAGATTTTGGGTTTTTTTCAGTGTTTTTTCGGATTTCATAGAGTTTAGGGTTTGCTTAGGGTTTAGGGTTTCTTCGTATTTCTTTGGGCTTAGGGCTTAGGGCTTAGGGTTTCTTAGCATTTAGGGTTTCTTAGGGTTTAGGATTTTAGGTTTAGTTTTTTTAAAAGTTTTTTAAGGTTTAGGATTTTGGATTTAGGGCTTAGGGTTTTTAGTGTGTTTAGATTTAGGGTTTTTAAAGGATTTAAAGGATTTAAAGGGTTTTTTATGTTTAGGATTTTTTAGGGTTTTATGGTTTTTAGGGTTTAGGATTTCATAGGGCCCAGGGTTTCTTTGGGTTTGGGGCTTCATAGGGTTTAGGGTCTTAGATTTAGGGCTTAGGGTTTTTTAGGTTTAGGGTTTTTTTAGGTTTAGGGGTTTTTAAAGGTTTTTAGTGTTTAGAGTTTGAGGTTTTAGGACTTAGGATTTTTAAGGCTTTTTAGGTTTAGGGTTTTTTAAGGTTTTTAGGATTTTTAAAGGGTTTTTAAGTTTAGGATTTTTAAAGGTTTTTAGGGTTTCTCAAGGTTTAGGGTTTCTTAGGTTTTTGGATTTAGGGCTTAGGGTTTTAAACCATTTTTTAGGTTTAGGGTTTTAAAGATTTTTTAAGGGTTTTTTAGGTTTAGGGTTTTCTTTAAGGTTTTTAGGGGTTTTTAAGGTTAAGGGATTCTTAGGGTTTCTTAGGGCTTAGGGTTTAGGGTTTCCTAGGATTTAGGGTTTTTAGGGTATAGGATATAGGGTATAGGGCTTAGGATTTTTTAGGGTTTTTAGGGTTTACATCTTAGGGTTTTTTAAGGTTAGGGTTTCAAAATGTTTTTTAGGGTTTTTTTGATTTTAAGGATTTAGGGTTTTTAGGGTTTTTTAGGGTTTATGATTTTTAAGGGTTTAGGGTTTAGGGCTTCTAAGGATTTAGGATTTCTTAGGGTTTCTAAAGATTTAGGGTTTTGGGTTTTATGTTTTAGGGTTTTGAGTTTAGGGTTAAGAGTTTAGGGCTTAGTGCTTAGGGATTTTTTTTTAGAGTTTTTTAGGATTAGGCTTTTTAAAGGTTTTTTTAAAGGATTTTTAGGGCTTTTAGGCTTAGGGTTTTTAAGGTATTTTGGGTTTTAGGGATTCTTAAGGGTTTTTTAGAGTTTAGGTTTTCTTGCGATTTCATAGGAATTAGGGTTTAGGGTTATGCTTTCTAAAGGTTTAGGGTTTAGGGTTTCAAGTTTAGAATTTTTGTAGGGCTTTTTATGGTTTAGAGTTTAGGGCTTAGGTTTTTTTTAGGGTTTTTTAAGTTTAAGGTTTTTAAAGCTTTTTATATGATTTTTTAAGGGTTTTTTAGGTTTAGGGATTTCTTTATGGTTTTTAGGGGTTTTTAAGGTTAAGGATTCTTAGGGCTTAGGGCTTAGGGTTTCTTAGGATTTAGGGTTTTTTAGGGTATAGGGTATAGGCTATAAGGCTTAGGATTTTTTAGGTGTAGGGTATTTAAGGTTTTTTTTTGGACTTTTAGAGTTTTTAGGTTTAGGGGTTTTGTAAAATTTTAAAGATTTTTTAGGGTTTATGGTTTCTTAGGGTTTAGGGTTTCAGATTTCTTAGGATTTTTATAGGGCTTTTTATGGTTTAGTGTTTAGGTTTCTTTTAGGGTTTTTTAAGTTTAAGGTTTTTAAAGGTTTTTATATGATTTTTTAAGGGTTTTTTTTGTTTAGGATTTTTTATGCTTCAGGGATTCTTAGAGTTTCTTCGGGTTTAGGGTTTAGGGTTTCTTAGGATTTAGGGTTTAGGGTTTTTTAGTGTATAAGGTATAGGGCTTAGGGTTTTTTAGGTTTAGGGTTTTTTAAGTTGTTTTTTGGACTTTTAGTGTTTTTTTAGGTTTAGGGGCTTTGAAAGGTTTTTAGGGTTTAGGGTTTATGGTTTCTTAGGGCTTAGGGTTTAGGATTTCTTCGGTTTTCTTAGGGCTTAGGGTTTTTAATGTTTTTAGGGTTTTTTAGGTTTAGAGTTTTAATAGCTTTATAGGATTTTTTATTGTTTTTTAGGGTTAGGGTTTTAAAGGTTTTTTAGTGTTTTCTATGGTTTAGGATTTCTTAAGGTGTAGGGTTTCTTAAGGCCTAGGGTCTAGGATTAGGGTTTAGGATTTAGGTTTCTTAGGGTTTAGGGGTTTAGGTTTAGGGTTTAGGACTTAGGGTTTTTTAGTCTTAGAGTTTTTAAGGTTTCTTAGGGGTTTTTTAGGGTTTTTTTAGGTTTAGGGTTTTGAAGGTTTTTTAGGGTATAGGGTTTAGGGTTATTTTTTGGGTTTTTTAGGTTTATGGTTTTTAAAGGTTTTTAGGGTTTTTTAGGTCTAAGGGTTTTAAGGGTTTTTTTAGAGTTTAGTGTTTCTTAGGGTTTAGGGTTTCTTAGGGCTTAATGCTTAGGGTTTAGGGTTTTAGATTTAGATTTTTTAGGGTATTTTTAGGGTTTAGGTCTTAGGGTTTTTTAAGGTTAGGATTTTAAAATGTTTTTTAGGGTTTTTGTGGTTATAAGGATTTAGGGTTTTTAAAGGTTTTTAGGTCTTTTTTGTGTTTATTATTTCTAAGGGTTTTGGGCTTCTTAGGATTTAGGATTTCTTAGGGTTTTAAAGGGTTTAGGGTTTAGTGTTTTAGGGTTTTGAGTTTAGGATTTAGGGTTTAGGGTTTAATGTTTTAGGGTTTTGAGTTTAGGATTTAGGGTTTAGGGCTTAGTGCTTAGTTTTGTCTTAGAGTTTTTTAGGATTAGGATTTTAAAGGTTATTTAGGTTTTTTAGGGTTTTTTAGGTTTAGGGTTTTTTAAAGGTATTTTTTGTTTTAGGGATTCTTAGGGTTTAGGGTTTCTTGAGTTTTTGTTAGAGTTTAGGTTTTCTTACGGTTTCAAAGGAATTAGGGTTTAGGGTTTCAGGTTTAGGATTTTTGTAGGTCTTTTTATGGTTTAGCGTTTAGGGTTAGGTTTTTATATGATTTTTTAAAGGTTTTTTAGGCTTTAGGGATTCTTAGAGTTTCTTAGGGTTTCGGATTTTTTAAAGGTTTTTAGGGTTTAGGGCTTAGAGTTTTAAATATTTTTTAGGGTTTTTTAGGTTTATGGTTTTAAAGGGTTTTTAGTATTTTTTTTATTGGGTTTAGTGTTTTAGGTTTAGGGTTTTTTAGGGCGTATGGTTTTTAGGGTTTTTTAGGTTTAGGGTTTTTCAAGGTTTTTAGGGTTTTTAGGATTTTTTAGGGCTTAGGATTTAGGATTTCTTAGGGTTTTAGGTTTCTTGGGGTTTAAGGTTTAGGGTGTTTTAGGGATTAGGGCTTAGGACTTAGGGTTTAGGGTTTTTTAGTATGTAAGATTTTTTAGGGTTTAGAGCTTAGGATTTTTTTGGTTTAGGATTTTGAAAGGTTTTTAGGTCTTTTTTTAGGGTATTTTAGGTTTAGGATTTTATAGGTTTTTTAGAGTTTTCCAGGATTTGTAGGTTTAGGGATTTGGGGATCTTAGTGTTAAGGGTTTAGGATTTTTTACTGTTTCTTAGAGTTTAGGATTTCTTAGAGTTTCTTAGAGCTTAGGATTTAGGGTTTAGGATTTCTTAGGGTTTGGGGTTTTAGATTTAGATTTTTTAGGGTTTAGGTCTTAGGGTTTTTTAGGTTTAGGGTTTTTAAAGGTTTTATAGGGTTTTTAAGGTTTAGGATTTTTAAAGGTTTTTAGGTGTTTTAATAGATTTTTTAGGGTTTTGTTTAGGAATTTTTAGGTTTAGGGTTTTAAAAGATATTTAGGGTTTTGTTTAGGAATTTTTAGGTTTAGGGTTTTTAAAGATATTTTTAGCATTTTTTTAGGGTTTAGGGTTTTAAGGTTAGGTTTTTTTTTTAGGGATTTTAGGGTTTAGGTTTTTTAATGGTTTTTTAGGCTTAGGTTTTTTTTAAAGGTTTTTAGGGTTTAGGGTTTCTTAGGATTTATAGTTTAGGGTTTCTTAGGGTTTAGGGCTTGGGGTGTCTTAGGGCCAGGGGTTTAGGGTTTTATTAGGGTTTTGGGTTTAGGGCTTAGGGTTTTTTTAAAGATTTTTAGATTTAGGGTTCTTTTTAGGGATTTTTTTGTTTTTAGGGTTTTTTAAGTTTAGGGGTTTAAAGGTTTTTAGGGTTTTTTAGGGTTTCTTAGTGTTTAAGGTTTCTTAGGGATTAGGGTTTAGGAGTTTAAAGGTGTTTTTAGGGTTTCGGGTTATTTACAATTTAGGGTTTCTTAGGGTTTAGGGCTAGGATTTCTTAGTGTCTAGGGTCTAGGGTTTTTTAAGATTTCTTAGAATTTAGAGTTTAGGGTTTCTTTGGGCTTAGGGTTTAAGGTTTATGATTTTTAGGGTTTAGAGTTTTACCTTTAAGATTTTTTGGGTTTTTTAGGGTTTAGGATTTAAGGCTTTTGGTTTTTAGGGTTTTTAAGGATTTTTTAGAGTTTTTGAGGCTTAGGATTTTTAAAGGTTTTGATAGGGTTTAGGGTTTCTTAGGGTTAAGGGTTTTGGATTTCTTAAGGTTTAGCGTTTGTTAGGGTTTAGGATTTCTTAGGGTTTAGGTTTTCTTTGGGTTTAGGGGTTCTTAAGGTTTAAGGTTTAGGGTTTCGTAAGGCTTATGGTTTAGGGTTTTGGGTTTCTTAACATTTAGGGTTTAGGGTTTTTGGAGTGGGTTTTTTTAGGGTTTAGGGCTTAGGGTTTTTAGATTTAGGATTTTAAAGTTTTTTAAAGGTTTTTTAAGGTTTTTAAGGATTTTTTAGGGTATAGGGTTTAGGGATTCCTAGAGTTTCTTAGAGTTTAGGGCTTTTGGTTTCTTAGGGCATAGGGTTTAGAGGTTCTTAGGGTTTAAGGTTTAGGGTTTCTTAAGTCTTATGGTTTAGGGTTTAGGGTTTTAGGTGAGGTTTTTTTTTTAGGGTTTAGGGTTTAAGGGCTTAGGGTTTTTTTAGGGTTTTTAGATTGAGGATTTTAAAGGTTTTTTGGATGTTTTTTTAGGGTATTATAGGTTTAAGGTTTTTAAAGGTTTTTATGGATTTTTTAAGGTATAGGGTTTAGGTATTCCTAGGGTTTCTTAGAGTTTAGGGTTTCTTAGGGCTTAGGGTTTAGTGTTTAGAATTTCTTAGGATTTAGGGTTTTAGGGATTCCTAGGGATTCTTAGAGTTTAGGGTTTAGGGTTTCTTAGAGTTTAGGGTTAAGGGTTTTTTAGGATTTCTTAGGGCTTATGATTTTGATTTCTTAGGGTTTAGGGTTTTTTAGGATTTCTTAGGGCTTAAGATTTAGGGTTTAGGGTTTCATGGGGTTTAGGATTTATGGTTTAGTGTTTTTTTGTTTCTTATTGTTTCTTAGGGCTTTGGATTTAACATTTTTGGTCTATGGTTTTTTAGAGTTTTTTAGGGTTTAGGGTTAAATTTCTTAGGGTATAGGGTTTCTTAGGTTTTCTTAGAGTTTAGGATTTTTGGTTTCTTAGGTTTTGTGTTTCTTAGGGTTTAGGGTTTTAGATGTAGGGTTTTCATAGGGGTTTTCAAGGTTTTTAGGGGTTTTAGTGTTTTTTAGGTTTAGGGTTTTTAAAAGTTTTTAGGATTTCTTAGGGCTTAGAATTTAGGATTTCTTAGGGCTTTAGGTTTCTTGGGGTTTCTTAGGGTTTAGGGTTGAGGGTTTCTTAGGGCTTAGGGTCTTGGGTTTCTTAGTATTTAGGGCTTTTTAGGGTTTAGAGCTTAGGATTTTTTAGGAATTTTTAGGTTTTGGATTTTTAAAGGTTTTTAGGTCTTTTTTAGGGTATTTTAGGTTTAGGGTTTTAAACTTTTTTTAGGGTTTTTAGGTTTAGGGGTTTTAAGGTTTTTTAGAGTTTTTTTTGGGTTTTTAGGGTTTAGGGTATCTTAGTGTTTAGGATTTTTTAGTGTTTCTTAGGGTTTAGGATTTCTTAGAGTTTCTTAGAGCTTAGGATTAAGGGCTTATGATTTAGGGTTTAGGATTTCTTAAGGTTTAGGGGTTTAGGTTTAGATTATTTTACGGTTTAGGGCTTAGGGTTTTTAGGTTTAGGGTTTTTAAAGGTTTTTAGGGTTTTTCAGAGTTTTTTTAGGGTTTTGTTTAGGGTTTTTAAAGATTTTTTAAGGTTTTTTTAGGGTTTAGTGTTTTAAGGTTTGGGTTTTTTTTAGGGATTTTAGGGTTTTGGTTTTTTTTAATGGTTTTTTAGGCTTAGGTTTTTTTAAAGGTTTTTAGGGTTTCTTAGAATTTATAGTTTAGGGTTTCTTAGGGTTTAGGGCTTGGGGTGTCTTAGGGTCTAGGATTTAGGGTTTTATTAGGGTTTTGGGCTTAGGGTTTTTTTTAAAGATTTTTAGATTTAGGGTTCTTTTTAGGGATTTTTTAGTTTTTAGGGTTTCTTATGTTTAGGAGTTTAAAGGTTTTAAGGTTTTTAACGGTTTCTTAGTGTTTAGGGTTTCTTAGGGATTAGGGTTTAGGGGTTTTAAGTTGTTTTTTTTAGGGTTTTGGGTTATTTGGGGCTTAGGGTTTCTTTGGGTTTAGGGCTAAGATTTCTTAGTGTCCTGGGTTTAGGGTTTCTTAAGATTTCTTAGGATTTAGAGTTTAGGGTTTCTTAGGGTTTAGGGTTTTAGGTTTATGATTTTTAGGGTTTAGGGTTTTACGTTTAGGATTTTTAGGGTTTTTTTAGGTGTAGGATTTAAGGCTTTGGATTTTTTATGTTTTTTAGTTTTAGGGTTTTTTTAGTATTTTTTTTTATGGTTTTTGAGGTTTAGGGTTTTTAAAGGTTTTGTTAGGGTTTCTTAGGATTAAGGATTTTGGATTTCTTAAGGTTTAGCATTTCTTAGGGTTTCTTAGAGTTTAGGATCTCTTAGGGTTTATGGGTTCATAGGGTTTCTTAGGGTTTAGGGTTTCTTAGGGTTTAAGGTTTAGGGTTTCTTACGGCTTATGGTCTTGGGTTTCTTAACATTTAGTGTTTAGGGTTTTAGGTGCTAAGGGTTTTTAGGTTTTTAGGGTTAAGGGTTTCTTAGGGTTTAGGGTTTCTTAGGGCTTAGGGTTTAGGATTTCTTAGGATTTAAGGTTTAGGGTTTTTTAGGGTATAGGGTATAGGGCTTAGGGTTTTATAGGTTTAAGGTTTTTTAAAGATTTTTTTGAACTTTTAGGGTTTTTTAGGTTTGGGGGTTTTGAAAGGTTTTTAGGGTTTAGGGTTTATGGTTTCTTAGGGCTTATGGTTTAGGATTTCTTTGGGTCTAGGTCTTAGGGATTTCTAAGGTTAGGGTTTATAGAGGAATTTTTTAGGGTTTTTATGGTTTTAAGGATTTAGGGTTTTTAAAGGTTTTTAGGGTTTTTTAGGGTTTATAATTTCTAAGGGTTTAGGGTTTAGGGGGATTTAGGATTTCTTAGGGTTTCTAAGGGTTTAGGGTTTAGTGTTTTAGAGTTTTGAATTTAGGGTTTAGGGCTTAGGGTTTTTTTAGAGTTTTTTATGATTAGGGTTTTTAAAGGTTTTTTAGGATTTTTGGGTTTTTTAGGTTTAGGGCTTTTGAAGGTATTTTATGTTTTAGAGATTCTTAGGGTTTAGGGCTTCTTAAGGTTTTTTTTAGAGTTTAGATTTTCTTACGATTTCATAGGAATTAGGGTTTAGGGTTTAGGGTTTAAGGTTTCAGGTTTGGGATTTTTGTAGGGCTTTTTATGGTTTAGGGTTTTTTTGGGTTTTTTAAGTTTAATGTTTTTAAAGGTTTTTATAGGAATCTTTATGGGTTTTTTAGGTTTAGGATTTTTTAGGCTTTAGGGATTCTTAGAGTTTCTTAGGGTTTAGGGTTTAGGATTTTTTAAAAGGTTTTTAGGGTTTAGGGCTTTGCATTTTTTAGGGTTAGGGTTTTTAAAGTTTTTTTAGGGTTTTTTAGGTTTATGGTTTTTAATGGTTTTCTGTATTTTTTTAGGGCGTATGGTTTTTAGGAGTTTTAGTGTTTTTTAGGTTTAGGGTTTTTAAATTTTTTTAGGATTTCTTAGGGCTTAGGATTTAGGATTTCTTAGGGTTTTAGGTTTCTTGGGGTTTAGGTTTTCTTAGGGATTAGAGTTTTTTAGGGTTTAGAGCTTAGGATTTTTTAGGTTTAGGATTTTTAAAGGTTTGTAGGTCTTTTTTAGGGTATTTTAGGTTTAGGGTTTTTAAGGTTTTTTAGAGTTTTTTTAGCATTTTTAGGTTTAGAGGTTTTAAGGTTTTTTAGAGTTTTTTTTTGGGGTTTTAGGGTTTTGGGTATCTTAGTGTTTAGGGTTTATGATTTTTTTAGTGTTTCTTAGTGTTTAGGATTTCTCAGAGTTTTTTAGAGCTTAGGATTTGGGGTTTAGGATTTCTTAGGGTTTAGGGTTTTAGGGTTTTAGGTTTAGCTTTTTTAGGGTTTAGGGCTTCGGGTTTTTTAGGTTTAGGGTTTTTAAAGGTTTTATAGGGTTTTTTAGGTTAAGGATTTTCAAAGGTTTTTAGGGGTTTTTGGAGTCTTTTTAGGGTTTTAAAAGGTTTTTAGGGTTTTGTTTAGGGTTTTTAAAGTTTTTTTTTGGTTTTTTAGGGTTTAGGGTTTTAAGGTTAGGGATTTTTGGGTTTAGGTTTTTTTAATGGGATTTTGGGCTTAGGTTTTTTTACAAGGTTTTTAGGGTTTCTTAGGATTTATAGTTTAGGGTTTCTTAGGGTTTAGGGCTTGGGGTGTCTTTGGGCCTAGGGTTTAGGGTTAGGGTTTAAGGTTTTATTGGGGTTTTGGGTTTAGGGCTTAGGGTTTTTTTAAAGGTTTTTAGATTTAGGGTTCTTTTTAGGGATTTTTTAGTTTTTAGGGTTTATCATGTTTAGGGGTTTAAAGGTATTTAGGGTTTTTTTTTTAGGGTTTCTTAGTTTTTAGGGTTTCTTAGGGATTAGGGTGTAGGGGTTTTAAGGTGTTTTTAGGGTTTTCAATTATTTAGGGTTTAGGGTTTCTTAGGGTTTAGGGTTTCTTAGGGTTTAGGGCTAAGATTTCTTAGTGTCTTGGGTTTAGGGTTTGTTAAGATTTCTTAGGATTTAGAGTTTAGGGTTTCTTAGGGCTTAGGGTTTAGGGTTTTAGGTTTATGATTTTTAGGGTTTCGGGTTTTACGTTTAGGATTTTTTGGGTTCAGGATTTAAGGCTTTGGGTTTTTTAGGGTTTTTTAGGATTTGTTAGGGTTTTTGAGGCTTAAAGTTTTTAAAGGTTTTGTTAGGGTTTAGGGTTTCTTAGGGTTAAGGGTTTAGGATTTCTTAAGGTTTAGCGTTTCTTAGGGTTTATTAGGGTTTAGGGGTTCTTAGGCTTTCTTAGGGTATATGATTTTTTTAGGTTTAGGAGTTCATAGGGTTTAAGGTTTAGGGTTTCTTAGGGCTTATTGTGTAGGGTTTAGTGTTTCTTAACATTTAGGGTTTAGGGTTTTAGGTGTGGGTTTTTTAGGGTTTTTAGATTTAGGATTTAAAGGTTTTTTGAGGGTTTTTTTAGGGTATTATAGGTTTAAGGTTTTTAAGGATTTTTTAGGGCTTAGGGTTTAGGGATTCCTAGGGTTTCTTAGAGTTTAAGGTTTAGGGTTTCTTAGGGCTTAGGGTTTAGTGTTTGGGATTTTTTAGGATTTAGGGTTTTAGGGATTCCTAAGGATTCTTAGGGCTTAAGATTTTGATTTCCTAGGGTTTAGAGTTTTTTAGGATTCCTTAGGGCCTAAGATTTAGGGTTTAGGGTTTCATGGGGTTTAGGATTTAAGGTTTAGAGTTTTTTGTTTCTTATGGTTTCTTAGGGCTTAGGATTAAGCATTTTAGGTCTTGTGTTTTTTTAGAGTTTTTTAGAGTTTAGGGCTTAGGGTTTTCTTTGGGTTTAGGGTTTTTAAAGATTTTTTAGGGTTTAGGGTTAAGTTTCTTAGGGTATAGGATTTCTTCGGTGTTTTTAGGATTTTTGGTTTCTTAGGTTTAATGTTTGTTAGGGTTTAGTGTTTTAGATGTAGGGTTTTTATAGGGGTTTTTAGGGTTTAGGTTTGAGAGTTGTTTATAGGGATTTTTAGGTTTAGCATTTTTTAGGGTTTTTTTGTATTTTTTAGGTTTAGGGTTTTTAAAGGTTTTTCTAGGGTTTAGGGTTTCTTAAGGTTTAGGGTGTCTTAGGGATTAGGGATTCTTAGGGATTAGTGTTTAGGATTTAGGATTTAGGATTTAGGGTTTAGGGTTTTTGAGGGTCTATGATTTTAGGTTTAGGGTTTTTTAAAGATTTTTAGGGTTTAAGGTTTCGGGCTTAGGGTTTTTAAGATTTTTAGGGTATTTTAGGCTTAAGACTTCTTAGAGTTTAGGGTTTAGGGTTTAAAGTTTTTTCAATCTAGAAACTAGGATTTTTTAGATTTAGGGTTTTAAAAGGTTTAAGGCTTTTTTATGGGTTTTTAAAGTTTTTAGGGTTTTTGGGGTTTAAGGTTTCTTAGATTTTAGGGTTTAGGGTTTTTTGCAGTTTAGGATTTCTTAGGGTTTTTAAGTTTTAGGGCTAGGGTGTTTTTTAGAGTTTAGGGTTTCTTAATGTTAAGGGTTTAGGGTTTCTTAGTGCTTAGGGTTTAGGTTTTTAGATTTAGGGATTTTTTTAGGGTTTTTTAGTGTTTAGGGTTTAGGGCTTCAGGATTTTTTAGGGTATGGGGCATAGGGTATAGGGTATAGGGTTTAGGGCTTGGGGTGTCTTAGAGCCTAGGATTTAGGGTTTAGGGTTTTATTAGAATTTTTGGCTTAGAGCTTAGGGTTTTTTAAGATTTTTAGATTTAGGGTTCTTTTTAGGGATTTTTTTAATTTTTAGGGTTTTTTAAGTTTTAGGGGTTTAAAGGTTTTTAGGTTTTTTTTAGGGTTTCTTAGTATTTAGGGTTTCTTAGGGTTTAGGGGTTTAGGGGTTTTAGTTGTTTTTAGTGTTTTTGTTTATTTAGGGTTTAGGATTTATTAGAGTTTAGGGCTATGATTTCTTAGTGTCTAGGGTTTAGGGTTTCTTAAAATTTCTTAGGATTTAGAGTTTAGGGTTTCTTAGGGTTTACGGTTTTAGGTTTATGACTTTAAGGTTTAGGGTTTTACGTTTAGGATTTTTTAGGGTTTAGAATTTAAGGCTTAGGGTTTAGGGCTTCTTAAGGTTTTTTTAGAGTTTAGGTTTTCTTACGATTTCATAGGAATTAGGGTTTATGGTTATGATTTCTAAAGGTTTAGGGTTTGGGGTTTCAAGTTTAAGATTTTTGTTGGGTTTTTTATGATTTAGGGTTTAGGGTTTAGGTTTTTTTAGGCTTTTTTAAGTTTAAGGTTTTTAAATTTTTTTATAGGATTTTTTAAGGGTTTTTTTGGTTTAGGATTTTTTAGGCTTTAGGGATTCTTAGAGTTTCTTAGGTTTAGGATTTTTATAAAGGTTTTTAGGGTGTAGGGCTTAGGGTTTTTTAGGGTTAGGGTTTTAAAAGTTTTGAAAAGGTTTTTTAGGTTTATGGGTTTTAAGGGTTTTTAGTATTTTTTTAGGGTTTAGTGTTTTAGGTTTAGGGTTTTTTAGGGCTTATGGCTTTTAGGGTTTTTTAGGTTTAGGGTTTTAAAAAGTTTTTAGGATTTCTTAGGGCTTAGGATTTATGATTTCTTAGGGTTTTAGGTTTCTTGGGGTTTCTTAGGGTTTAGGGTTTCTTAGTATTTAGGGTTTTAGTTTTAGGGTTTAGAGATTAGGAATTTTTAGGATTTTTTGGGTTTAGGATTTTTAAAGGTTTTTAGGTCCTTTTTTTAGGGTATTTTAGGTTTAGGGTTTTTAAGGTTTTTTAGATTTTTAAAGGATTTTTAGGTTTAGGTGTTTCATGGGGTTTAGGATTTAAGGTTTAGGGATTTTTGTTTCTTATGGTTTTTTTTTAGGGTTTTTCAGGTTTAGGGTTTTAAGGTCTTTTAGGGTATAGGGTTTAGTGCTTAGGGTTATTTTTGGGGTTTTTTAGGTTTATTGTTTTTTAAAGGTTTTAAAATGGTTTTTAGGGCTTTTTAGGTCTAAGGTTTTGAAGCATTTTTTAGAGTTTCTTAGGGTTTAGGGTTTCTTAGGGCTTAATGCTTTGGGTTTTAGATTTTGGATTTTTTAGTGTTTTTAGGGTCTAGGTCTTAGGGCTTTTGAAGGTTTTTTTTAGGGTTTTTAAAGGTTTTTAGGGTTTTTTAGGGTTTATGATTTCTAAGGGTTTAGGGTTTAGTGTTTTAGGGTTTTGAGTTTAGGGTTTAGGGTTTAGGATTTAGGGTTTAGGGCTTAGGTCTTAGGTTTTTTTAGAGTTTTTTAGGATTAGGGTTTTTAAAGGTTTTTAGGATTTTTAGGGTTTTTTAGGTTTAGGGTTTTTAAAGGTATTTTGGGTTTTGGGGATTCTTAGGCTTTAGGGCTTCTTAAGGATTTTTTTAGAGGTTTTTTTGGAGGTTTTAAAGGTTTTTTGGAGGTTTTTATAGGTTTAAGGTTTTTTAAGGTTTTTAAGGATTTTTTAGGGTATAGGGTTTTGGGTTTAGGGATTCCTAGGGTTTCTTAGAGTTTAGGGTTTAGAATATCTTAGAGCTTAGGGTTTAGTGTTTAGGATGTTTTAGGATTTAGGGTTTTAGGGATTCCTAGGGTTTCTTAGAGTTTAGGGTTAAGGGTTTTTTAGGATTTCTTACGGATTAAGATTTAGATTTCTTAGGGTTTAGGGTATTTTAGGATTTCTTAGGGCTTAAGATTTAGGGTTTAGTGTTTCATGGGGTTTAGGGTTTAGGATTTTTTGTTTCTTATGGTTTCTTAGGGCTTAGGATTAAGCATTTTAGATCTAGGGTTTTTTTAGAGTTTTTAGCATTTAGGGATTAGGGTATTCTTTGGGTTTAGGGTTTTAAAAGGTTTTATTAGAGTTTAGGGTTAAGTTTCTTAGGGTATGGGTTTCAGGTTTTTTTAGAGTTTAGGATTTATTGTTTCTTAGGGTTTAGGGTTTTAGATGTAGGGTTTTTATAGGGGTTTTTAGGGTTTAGGTTTGAGAGTTTTTTCTAGGGTTCTTTAGGTTTAGCATTTTAAAGGTTTTTTTAAAGATTTTTCAGGTTTAGGATTTTTAAAGGTTTTTCTAGGGTTTAGGGTTTCTTAAAGGTTTTTGGTTTCTTAAAGGTTTTTCTAGGGTTTAGGATTTCTTAAAGTTTAGGGTTTCTTAGAGCTTAAGGTTTAGAATTTAGGGTTTAGGGTTTTAGGTTTAGGGTTTTTTAGGATTTTTAGGGTTTAAGGTTTCGGGCTTAGGGTTTAGGGTTTTTAAGGTTTTTAGGGTATTTTAGGGTTAGGGCTTCTTAGAGTTTAGGGTTTAGGATTTTTAGATTTAGGGTTTTAAAAGGATTTAAGGCTTTTTATGGGTTTAAGGGTTTTTAAAGTTTTTAGGGTTTTTTGTGGTTTAGGATTTAGGGTTTAGGGTTTCTTAGGGGTTTTAAGTTTTAGGGCTAGGTTTTTTTTAGATTTTTAAAAGGTTTTTAGGGTTTCTCAGCGCTTAGAATTTAAGTTTTTAGATTTAGGGGTTTTTTAAATAAAAAAATAGGTTTTGGGTTTTTTTAAGTGTTTTTTCGGATTTCATAGAGTTTAGGGTTTGCTTAGGGTTTAGGGTTTCTTCGTATTTCTTTGGGCTTAGGGCTTAGGGCTTAGGGTTTTTTAAGGTTAGGGTTTTAAAATGTTTTTTAGGGTTTTTCTGGTTTTAAGGATTTAGGGTTTTTAAAGGTTTTTAGGGTTTTTTAGGGTTTATGATTTTTAAGGGTTTAGGGTTTAGGGCTTCTAAGGATTTAGGATTTCTTAGGCTTTCTAAAGATTTAGGGTTTTGGGTTTTATGTTTTAGGGTTTTGAGTTTAGGGTTTAGGGTTTAGGGCTTAGTGCTTAGGGATTTTTTTTTAGAGTTTTTTAGGATTAGGGTTTTTAAAGGTTTTTTTAAAGGATTTTTAGGGCTTCTAGGCTTAGGGTTTTTAAGGTATTTTGGGTTTTAGGGATTCTTAAGGTTTAGGCTTCTTAAGGGTTTTTTAGAGTTTAGGTTTTCTTGCGATTTCATAGGAATTAGGGTTTAGGGTTATGCTTTCTAAAGGTTTAGGGTTTAGGGTTTCATGTTTAGAATTTTTGTAGGGCTTTTTATGGTTTAGAGTTTAGGGCTTAGGTTTTTTTTAGGGTTTTTTAAGTTTAAGGTTTTTAAAGCTTTTTATATGATTTTTAAGGGTTTTTTAGGTTTAGGGATTTCTTTATGGTTTTTAGGGGTTTTTGAGGTTAAGGATTCTTAGGGTTTCTTAAGGTTTAGGGTTTCTTAGGGCTTAGGGCTTAGGGTTTCTTAGGATTTAGGGTTTTTTAGGGTATAGGGTATAGGGTATAAGGCTTAGGATTTTTTAGGTGTAGGGTATTTAAGGTTTTTTTTGGACTTTTAGAGTTTTTTAGGTTTAGGGGTTTTGTAAGGTTTTAAAGATTTTTTAGGGTTTAGGGTTTATGGTTTCTTAGGGCTTAGGGTTTTGGATTTCTTAGGTCTTTGGGTTTAGAGTTTAGGGTTTTTACGGTATTTTAGGGTTTATAAGGTTTAGAGTTTTAAAAGATTTTTAGGATTTTTTATTGTTTTTTAGGGTTAGGGTTTTAAAGTTTTTTTAGGGTTTTCTATGGTTTAGGATTTCTTAAGGTGTAGGGTTTCTTAAGGCCTAGGGTCTAGCGTTAGGGTTTAGGATTTAGGTTTCTTAGGGTTTAGAGGTATTGGTTTAGGGTTTTTAGGCTTAGAGTTTTTAAGGTTTCTTGGGGTTTTTTAGGTTTAGGGTTTTAATTTTTTTTTAGGATATAGGGATTAGGGCTTAGGGTTATTTTTAGGGTTTTTAGGTTTATGGGTTTTAAATGTTTTTTTAGGGTTTTTGTGGTTTTAATGATTTAGGGTTTTTAAAGGTTTTTAGGCTTTTTTAGGGTTTATGACTTCTAAGGGTTTAGGGTTTAGGGCTTCTAAGGGTTTAGGGTTTAGGCTTCTAAGGATTTTGGATTTCTTAGTGTTTCTAAGGATTTAGGGTTTAGGGTTTTGTGTTTTAGGGTTTTGAGTTTAGGGTTTAGCGTTTAGGGCTTAGTGCTTAGGTTTTTTATTTTAGAGTTTTTTAGGATTAGGGTTTTTAAAGGTTTTTTTAAAGGATTTTTAGGGTTTTTAGGTTTCGGGTTTTAAAGGTATTTTGGGTTTTAGGGATTCTTAAGGTTTAGGGCTTCCTAAGGTTTTTTTAGAGTTTAGGATTTCTTGCGATTTCATAGGAATTAGGGTTTAGGGTTATGCTTTCTAAAGGTTTAGGGTTTAGGGTTTCAGGTTTAGGATTTTTGTAGGGCTTTTTATGGTTTAGTGTTTAGGTTTCTTTTAGGGTTTTTTAAGTTTAAGGTTTTTAAAGGTTTTATATGATTTTTTAAGGGTTTTTTTTGTTTAGGATTTTTTATGCTTCAGGGATTCTTAGAGTTTCTTCGGGTTTAGGGTTTAGGGTTTCTTAGGATTTAGGGTTTAGGGTTTTTTAGTGTATAAGGTATAGGGCTTAGGTTTTTTTAGGTTTAGGGTTTTTTAAGTTGTTTTTTGGACTTTTAGTGTTTTTTAGGTTTAGGGGTTTTGAAAGGTTTTTAGGGTTTAGGGTTTATGGTTTCTTAGGGCTTAGGGTTTAGGATTTCTTCGGTTTTCTTAGGGCTTAGGGTTTTTAATGTTTTTACGGTTTTTTAGGTTTAGAGTTTTAATAGCTTTATAGGATTTTTTATTGTTTTTTAGGGTTAGGGTTTTAAAGGTTTTTTAGTGTTTTCTATGGTTTAGGATTTCTTAAGGTGTAGGGTTTCTTAAGGCCTAGGGTCTAGGATTAGGGTTTAGGATTTAGGTTTCTTAGGGTTTAGGGGTTTAGGTTTAGGGTTTAGGACTTAGGGTTTTTTAGGGTTTTTTAGGTTTAGTGTTTTGAAGGTTTTTTAGGGTATAGGGTTATTTTTTGGGTTTTTCAGGTTTATGGTTTTTAAAGGTTTTTAGGGTTTTTTAGGTCTAAGAATTTTAAGGGTTTTTTTAGAGTTTAGTGTTTCTTAGGGTTTAGGGTTTGTTAGGGCTTAATGCTTAGGGTTTAGGGTTTTAGATTTAGAATTTTTAGGGTTTTTTTAGGGTTTAGGTCTTAGGGTTTTTTAAAGTTAGGATTTTAAAATGTTTTTTAGGGTATTAAAAAGTTTTTAGGGCTTTTTTGTGTTTATTATTTCTAAGGGTTTTGGGCTTCTTAGGATTTAGGATTTCTTAGGGTTTTAAAGGGTTTAGGGTTTAGTGTTTTAGGGTTTTGAGTTTAGGATTTAGGGTTTAGTGTTTTAGGGTTTTGAGTTTAGGATTTAGGGTTTAGGGTTTAGTGTTTTAGGGTTTTGAGTTTAGGATTTAGGTTTTAGGGCTTAGTGCCTAGTTTTTCTTAGAGTTTTTTAGGATTAGGATTTTAAAGATTTTTTAGGATTTTTAGGGTTTTTTAGGTTTAGAGTTTTTTAAAGGTATTTTTGGTTTTAGGGATTCTTAGGGTTTAGGGTTTCTTAAGTTTTTTTTAGAGTTTAGGTTTTCTTACAGTTTCAAAGGAATTAGGGTTTAGGGTTATGGTTTCTAAAGGTTTAGGGTTTAGGGTTTCAGGTTTAGGATTTTTGTAGGGCTTTTTATGGTTTAGCGTTTAGGGTTAGGTTTTTAGGTTTAAGGTTTTTATATGATTTTTAAAGGTTTTTTAGGCTTTAGGGATTCTTAGAGTTTCTTAGGGTTTTGGATTTTCTAAAGGTTTTTAGGGTTTAGGGCTTAGAGTTTTAATTTTTTTTTAGGGTTTTTTAGGTTTATGGTTTTAAAGGGTTTTTAGTTTTTTTTATTGGGTTTAGTGTTTTAGGTTTAGGGTTTTTTAGGGTTTTTAGGATTTCTTAGGGCTTAGGATTTAGGATTTCTTAGGGTTTTAGGTTTCTTGGGGTTTAAGGTTTAGGGTGTTTTAGGGCTTAGGGCTTAGGGCTTAGGACTTAGGGTTTAGGGTTTTTTAGTATTTAGGATTTTTTAGGGTTTAGAGCTTAGGATTTTTTTGGTTTAGGATTTTGAAAGGTTTTTAGGTCTTTTTTTAGGGTATTTTAGGTTTGGGATTTTATAGGGTTTTTAGAGTTTTCCAGGATTTTTAGGTTTAGGGGTTTGGGGGATCTTAGTGTTAAGGGTTTAGGATTTTTTAGTGTTTCTTAGAGTTTAGGATTTCTTAGAGTTTCTTAGAGCTTAGGATTTAGGGTTTGGGGTTTTAGATTTAGATTTTTTTAGGGTTTAGGTCTTAGGGTTTTTTAGGTTTAGGGTTTTTAAAGGTTTTATAGGGTTTTTAAGGTTTAGGATTTTTAAAGGTTTTTAGGTGTTTTGATAGATTTTTTAGGGTTTTAAAAGGTTTTTAGGGTTTTGTTTAAGAATTTTTAGGTTTAGGGTTTTTAAAGATATTTAGGGTTTTGTTTAGGAATTTTTAGGTTTAGGGTTTTTAAAGATATTTTTAGCATTTTTTTAGGGTTTAGGGTTTTAAGGTTAGGGTTTTTTTTTAGGGATTTTAGGGTTTAGGTTTTTTAATGGTTTTTTAGGCTTAGTTTTTTTTAAAAGGTTTTTAGGGTTTAGGGTTTCTTAGGATTTATAGTTTAGGGTTTCTTAGGGTTTAGGGCTTGGGGTGTCTTAGGGCCAAGGGTTTAGGGTTTAGGGTTTTAAGGTTAGGGTTCTTTTTAGGGATTTTTTTGTTTTTAGGGTTTTTTAAGTTTAGGGGTTTAAAGGTTTTTAGGGTTTTTTAGGGTTTCTTAGTGTTTAGGGTTTCTTAGGGATTAGGGTTTAGGAGTTTAAAGGTGTTTTTAGGGTTTTGGGTTATTTACAATTTAGGGTTTCTTAGGGTTTAGGGCTAGGATTTCTTAGTGTCTAGGGTCTAGGGTTTTTTAAGATTTCTTAGGATTTAGAGTTTAGGGTTTTTTAGGGTTTAGGATTTAAGGCTTTTGGTTTTTAGGGTTTTTAAGGATTTTTTTAGAGTTTTTGAGGCTTAGGATTTTTAAAGGTTTTGATAGGGTTTAGGGTTTCTTAGGGTTAAGGGTTTAGGATTTCTTAAGGTTTAGCATTTGTTAGGGTTTAGGATTTCTTAGGGTTTAGGATTTCTTTGGGTTTAGGGGTTCTTAAGGTTTAAGGTTTAGGGTTTCTTAAGGCTTATGGTTTAGGGTTTTGGGTTTCTTAACATTTAGGGTTTAGGGTTTTGGAGTGGGTTTTTTTAGGGTTTAGTGCTTAGGGTTTTTAGATTTAGGATTTTAAAGGTTTTTAAGGATTTTTTAGGGTATAGGGTTTAGGGATTCCTAGAGTTTCTTAGAGTTTAGGGCTTTCTGTTTCTTAGGGCATAGGGTTTAGAGGTTCTTAGGGTTTAAGGTTTAGGGTTTCTTAGGGCTTATGGTTTAGGGTTTAGGGTTTCTTAACCTTTAGGGTTTAGAGTTTTAGGTGAGGTTTTTTTTAGGGTTTAGGGTTTAGGGCTTCGAGTTTTTTTAGGGTTTTTAGATTGAGGATTTTAAAGGTTTTTTGGATTTTTTTTAGGGTATTATAGGTTTAAGGTTTTTATGAATTTTTTAAGGTATAGGGTTTAGGTATTCCTAGGGTTTCTTAGAGTTTAGGGTTTCTTAGGGCTTAGGGTTTAGTGTTGGAATTTCTTAGGATTTAGGGTTTTAGGGATTCCTAGGGATTCTTAGAGTTTAGGGTTTAGGGTTTCTTAGCGTTTAGGGTTAAGGGTTTTTTAGGATTTCTTAGGGCTTATGATTTAAATTTCTTAGGGTTTAGGGTTTTTTAGGATTTCTTAGGGCTTAAGATTTAGGGTTTAGGGTTTCATGGGGTTTAGGATTTATGGTTTAGTGTTTTTTTGTTTCTTATTGTTTCTTAGGGCTTTGGATTTAGCATTTTAGGTCTATGGTTTTTTTTAGAGTTTTTTAGGGTTTAGGGCTTAGGGTTTTCTTTGGGTTTAGGGTTTTAAAGTTTTTTTTGGGTTTAGGGTTAAATTTCTTAGGTTTTCTTAGAGTTTAGGATTTTCGGTTTCTTAGGTTTTGTGTTTCTTAGGGTTTAGGGCTTTAGATGTAGGGTTTTTATAGGGGTTTTCAAGGTTTTTAGGGTTTTTAGGGTTTTTAGTGTTTTTTAGGTTTAGGGTTTTAAAAAGTTTTTAGGATTTCTTAGGGCTTAGAATTTAGGATTTCTTAGGGCTTTAGGTTTCTTGAGGTTTCTTAGGGTTTAGGGTTGAGGGTTTCTTAGGGCTTAGGGTCTTGGGTTTCTTAGTATTTAGGGCTTTTTAGGGTTTAGAGCTTAGGATTTTTTAGGAATTTTTAGGTTTTGGATTTTTAAAGGTTTTTAGGTCTTTTTTAGGGTATTTTAGGTTTAGGGTTTTAAACTTTTTTTAGGGTTTTTAGGTTTAGGGGTTTTAAGGTTTTTTAGAGTTTTTTTTGGGTTTTTAGGGTTTGGGGTATCTTAGTGTTTAGGATTTTTTAGTGTTTCTTAGGGTTTAGGATTTCTTAGAGTTTCTTAGAGCTTAGGATTAAGGGCTTAGGATTTCTTAAGGTTTAGGGGTTTAGGTTTAGATTTTTTTAGGGTTTTTAAAGGTTTTTAGTGTTTTTCAGAGTTTTTTTAGGGTTTTTTAGGGTTTTAAAAGATTTTTTAAGGTTTTTTTAGGGTTTAGTGTTTTAAGGTTTTGGTTTTTTTTTAGGGATTTTAGGGTTTTGCTTTTTTTTAATGGTTTTTTAGGCTTAGGTTTTTTTAAAGGTTTTTAGGGTGTAGGGTTTCTTAGAATTTATAGTTTAGTGTTTCTTAGGGTTTAGGGCTTGGGGTGTCTTAGGGTCTAGGGTTTAGGGTTTTATTAGGGTTTTGGGCTTAGGGTTTTTTTTAAAGATTTTTAGATTTAGGGTTCTTTTTAGGGATTTTTTTAGTTTTTAGGGTTTTTTATGTTTAAGGGTTTAAAGATTTTAAGGTTTTAAATGGTTTCTTAGTGTTTAGGGTTTCTTAGGGATTAGGGTTTAGGGGTTTTAAGTTGTTTTTTTAGGGTTTTGGGTTATTTGGGGCTTAGGGTTTCTTAGGGTTTAGTGCTAAGATTTCTTAGTGTCTTGGGTTTAGGGTTTCTTAAGATTTCTTAGGATTTAGAGTTTAGGGTTTCTTAGGGTTTAGGGTTTTAGGTTTATGATTTTTAGGGTTTAGGGTTTTACGTTTAGGGTTTTTTTAGGTGTAGGATTTAAGGCTTTGGGTTTTTTAGGTATTTTAGTATTTATTTTATGGTTTTTGAGGTTTAGGGTTTTTAAAGGTTTTGTTAGGGTTTCTTAGGATTAAGGATTTTGGATTTCTTAAGGTTTAGCATTTCTTAGGGTTTCTTAGAGTTTAGGATCTCTTAGGGTTTAGGGGTTCATAGGGTTTCTTAGGGTTTAAGGTTTAGGGTTTCTTAGGGCTTATGGTTTTGGGTTTCTTAACATTTAGGGTTTAGGGTTTTAGGTGTTAAGGGTTTTTAGGGTTAAGGGTTTCTTAGCGTTTAGGGTTTCTTAGGGCTTAGGGTTTAGGATTTCTTAGGATTTAAGGTTTAGGGTTTTTTAGGGTATAGGGTATAGGGCTTAGGGTTTTTTAGGGTATAGGGGTTAGGATTTTATAGGTTTAAGGTTTTTTAAAGATTTTTTTGAACTTTTAGGGTTTTTTAGGTTTAGGGGTTTTGAAAGGTTTTTAGGGTTTAGGGTTTATGGTTTCTTAGGGCTTATGGTTTAGGATTTCTTTGGGTCTAGGTCTTAGGGTTTTTTAAGGTTAGGGTTTATAGAGGATTTTTTTAGGGTTTTTATGGTTTTAAGGATTTAGGGTTTTTAAAGGTTTTTAGGGTTTTTTAGGGTTTATAATTTCGAACGGTTTAGGGTTTAGGGCTTCTTAGGATTTAGGATTTCTTAGGGTTTCTAAGGGTTTAGGGTTTAGTGTTTTAGGGTTTTGAATTTAGGGTTTAGGGTTTGGGGCTTAGGGCTTAGGTTTTTTTTAGAGTTTTTTATGCTAAGGGTTTTTAAAGGTTTTTTAGGATTTTTGGGTTTTTTAGGTTTAGGGCTTTTAAAGGTATTTTTGGTTTTAGGGATTCTTAGGGTTTAGGGCTTCTTAAGGTTTTTTTAGAGTTTAGATTTTCTTACGATTTCATAGGAATTAGGGTTTAGGGTTTAGGGTTTAAGGTTTCAGGTTTAGGATTTTTGTAGGGCTTTTTATGGTTTAGGGTTTTTTTGGGTTTTTTAAGTTTAATGTTTTTAAAGGTTTTTATAGGATTCTTTATGGGTTTTTTAGGTTTAGGATTTTTTAGGCTTTAGGGATTCTTAGAGTTTCTTAGGGTTTAGGGTTTAGGATTTTTTAAAAGGTTTTTAGGGTTTAGGGCTTTGCATTTTTTAGGGTCAGGGTTTTAAAAGTTTTGTTAGGGTTTTTTAGGTTTATGGTTTTTAATTTTTTTAGGGTTTAGTGTTTTAGGTTTAGGGTTTTTTAAGGCGTATGGTTTTTAGGAGTTTTAGTGTTTTTTAGGTTTAGGGTTTTAAATTTTTTTTAGGATTTCTTAGGGCTTAGGATTTAGGATTTCTTAGGGTTTTAGGTTTCTTGGGGTTTAGGTTTTCTTAGGGATTAGAGTTTTTTAGGGTTTAGAGCTTAGGATTTTTTAGGTTTAGGATTTTTAAAGGTTTGTAGGTCTTTTTTAGGGTATTTTAGGTTTAGGGTTTTTAATGTTTTTTAGAGTTTTTTAGCATTTTTAGGTTTAGAGGTTTTAAGGTTTTTTAGAGTTTTTTTTTGGGGTTTTAGGGTTTTGGGTATCTTAGTGTTTAGGGTTTATGATTTTTTTAGTGTTTCTTAGTGTTTAGGATTTCTCAGAGTTTTTTAGAGCTTAGGATTTGGGGTTTAGGATTTCTTAGGGTTTAGGGTTTTAGGGTTTTAGGTTTAGCTTTTTTGGGGTTTAGGGCTTCAGGTTTTTTAGGTTTAGGGTTTTAAAAGCTTTTATAGGGTTTTTTAGGTTAAGGATTTTCAAAGATTTTTAGGGTTTTTGGAGTCTATTTAGGGTTTTAAAAGGTTTTTAGGGTTTTGTTTAGGGTTTTTAAAGATTTTTTATTGTTTTTTAGGGTTAGGGTTTTAAGGTTAGGGATTTTTTAGGGATTTTTGGGTTTAGGTTTTTTTAATGGGATTTTAGGCTTAGGTTTTTTTAAAAGGTTTTTAGGGTTTCTTAGGATTTATAGTTTAGGGTTTCTTAGGGTTTAGGGCTTGGGGTGTCTTAGGGCCTAGGGTTTAGGGTTTAGGGTTTAAGGTTTTATTGGGGTTTTGGGCTTAGGGCTTAGGGTTTTTTTAAAATTTTTTAGATTTAGGGTTCTTTTTAGGGATTTTTTAGTTTTTAGGGTTTATCATGTTTAGGGGTTTAAAGGTATTTAGGGTTTTTTTAGGGTTTCTTAGCTTTTAGGGTTTCTTAGGGATTAGGGTGTAGGGGTTTTAAGGTGTTTTTAGGGTTTTCTATTATTTAGGGTTTAGGGTTTCTTAGGGTTTAGGGCTAAGATTTCTTAGTGTCTTGGGTTTAGGGTTTGTTAAGATTTCTTAGGATTTAGAGTTTAGGGTTTCTTAGGGCTTAGGGTTTAGGGTTTTAGGTTTATGATTTTTAGGGTTTGGGGTTTTACGTTTAGGATTTTTTGGGTTCAGGATTTAAGGCTTTGGGTTTTTTAGGGTTTTTTAGATTTAGGGTTTTTTATGATTTGTTAGGGTTTTTGAGGCTTAGAGTTTTTAAAGGTTTTGTTAGGGTTTAGGGTTTCTTAGGGTTAAGGGTTTAGGATTTCTTAAGGTTTAGCGTTTCTTAGGGTTTATTAGGGTTTAGGGGTTCTTAGGCTTTCTTAGGGTATATGAATTTTTTAGGTTTAGGAGTTCATAGGGTTTAAGGTTTAGGGTTTCTTAGGGCTTATTGTGTAGGGTTTAGTGTTTCTTAACATTTAGGGTTTAGGGTTTTACGTGTGGGTTTTTTAGGGTTTTTAGATTTAGGATTTAAAGGTTTTTTTTAGGGTATTATAGGTTTAAGGTTTTTAAGGATTTTTTAGGGTTTAGGGTTTAGGGATTCCTAGGGTTTCTTAGAGTTTAAGGTTTAGGGTTTAGTGTTTGGGATTTTTTAGGATTTAGGGTTTTAGGGATTCCTAAGGATTCTTAGGGCTTAAGATTTGGATTTCCTAGGGTTTAGGATTTTTTAGGATTTCTTAGGGCCTAAGATTTAGGGTTTAGGGTTTCATGGGGTTTAGGATTTAAGGTTTAGAGTTTTTTGTTTCTTATGGTTTCTTAGGGCTTAGGATTAAGCATTTTAGGTCTTGTGTTTTTTTAGAGTTTTTTAGAGTTTAGGGCTTAGGGTTTTCTTTGGGTTTAGGGTTTTTAAAGATTTTTTAGGGTTTAGGGTTAAGTTTCTTAGGGTATAGGATTTCTTTGGTGTTTTTAGAATTTAGGATTTTTAGTTTCTTAGGTTTAATGTTTGTTAGGGTTTAGGGTTTTAGATGTAGGGTTTTTATAGGGGTTTTTAGGGTTTAGGTTTGAGAGTTGTTTATAGGGTTTTTTAGATTTAGCATTTTTAGGGATTTTTTGTATTTTTTAGGTTTAGGGTTTTTAAAGGTTTTTCTTGGGTTTAGGGTTTCTTAGGGTTTAGGGTTTCTTAAGGTTTAGGGTGTCTTAGGGATTAGGGATTCTTAGGGATTAGGGTTTAGGATTTAGGATTTAGGATTTAGGGTTTAGGGTTTTTGAGGGTCTATGATTTTAGGTTTAGGGTTTTTTAAAGATTTTTAGGGTTTAAGGTTTCGAGCTCAGGGTTTAGGGTTTTTAAGGTTTTTAGGGTATTTTAGGGTTTTTTAGGCTTAAGGCTTCTTAGAGTTTAGGGTTTAGGGTTTAAAGTTTTTTCAATCTAGAAACTAGGATTTTTTAGATTTAGGGTTTTAAAAGGTTTAAGGCTTTTTATGGGTTTTTAAAGTTTTTAGGGTTTTTGGGGTTTAAGGTTTCTTAGATTTTAGGGTTTAGGGTTTTTTGCGGTTTAGGATTTCTTAGGGTTTTTAAGTTTTAGGGCTAGGGTGTTTTTTAGTTTTTTTTTATAGGTTTTTAGGATCTTTTTTAGGATCTTTTTTAGGTTTTAGGGTTTTTTAGAGTTTAGGGTTTCTTAATGTTAAGGGTTTAGGGTTTTTTAGTGCTTAGGGTTTAGGTTTTTAGATTCAGGGATTTTTTTAGGGTTTTTTAGTGTTTAGGGTTTAGGGCTTCAGGATTTTTTAGAGTATAGGGCATAGGGTATAGGGTATAGGGTATAGGGTATAGGGTTTAGGGCTTGGGGTGTCTTAGAGCCTAGGATTTAGGGTTTAGGGTTTTATTAGAATTTTTGGCTTAGAGCTTAGGGTTTTTTTAAGATTTTTAAATTTAGGGTTCTTTTTAGGGATTTTTTTAGTTTTTAGGGTTTTTTAAGTTTAGGGGTTTAAAGGTTTTTAGGTTTTTTTTAGGGTTTAGAATTTAAGGCTTTGGGTTTTTTAGGGTTTTTAGATTTAGGGGTTTTAGGATTTTTTAAGGTTTTTGAGGTTTAGGGTTTTTTAAAGGTTTTTTTAGGGTTTAGTGTTTCTTAGGATTAAGGGTTTAGGATTTCTTAAGGTTTAGTGTTACTTAGGGTTTAGAATTTCTTAGGGTTTAGGGGTTCTTAGGCTTTCTTAGGGTTTAGGATTTCTTTGGGTTTAGGGGTTCTTAGGATTTAAGGTTTAGGGTTTATTAGGGATTATGATTTAGGGTTTAGGGTTTTAGGTGTGGTTTTTTTTTTAGGGTTTAGGGCTTAGGGTTTTTTAGTGTTTTTAGATTTAGGATTTTAAAGGTTTTTTGGAGGTTTTTATAGGTGTAAGGTTTTTAAGGATTGTTTAGGGTATAGGGTTTAGGGATTCCTAGAGTTTCTTTGAGTTTAGGGTTTAGAATTTCTTAGAGCTTAGGTTTTTTTTATATTTTTAAAAGGGTTTTAGTGTCTTTTTTAGGTTTTAGGGTTTTTTAGAGTTTAAGGTTTCTTAAGGTTAAGGGTTTAGGTTTATAGATTTAGGGGTTTTTTAGGGTTTTTTTTAGTGTTTAGGGTTTAGGGCTTAAGGTGTTTTTAGGGTTTTTTATGAGTAAAGTTTTTTAAGGTTTTTAAAAAAAATTAGGTTTTGGGTTTTTAAAGTGTTTTTTTCGGATTTCTTAGAGTTTAGGGTTTGTTAGGGTTTAGGGTTTCTTTGGATTTCTCAGGGCTTAGGGCTTAGGGTTTCTTAGGATTTGGGTTTTAAGTTTAGTTTTTTTAGAAGTTTTTTAAGGTTTAGGATTTAGGATTTAGGGCTTAGGATTTTTTTAGCGTGTTTAGATTTAGGGTTTGTAAAGGTTTTAAAGGATTTTAAGGGTTTTTTATGTTTAGGATTTTTTTAGGGTTTTATGGTTTTTAGGGTTTCTTAGGGCTTTGAGTTTCTTTGGGTTTGAGGCTTCATAGGGTTTAGGGTCTTAGATTTAGGGCTTAGGATTTTAAAGATTTTTAGGGTTTTTTAAAGGTTTTTAGGGTTTTGAGTTTGGGGTTTTAGTTTTAGGGTTTAGGGCTTAGGAATTTTTAAGGCTTTTTAGGTTTTTTTAAGGTTTTTAGGATTTTTAAAGGGGTTTTAGTTTAAGGATTCTTAAAGGTTCTTAGGGTTTCTCAAGGTTTAGGGTTTAAGGTTTCTTAGGTTTTGGGATATAGGGCATAGGGTTTTAAAGTATTTTTTAGGCATAGGGTTTTAAAGATTTTTAAAGGGTTTTTAGGGTTTTTTAGGTTTAGGGTTTTCTTTAAGGTTTTAGGGGTTTTTAAGGTTAAGGGTTTCTTAGGGCTTAGGGTTTAGGATTTCTTAGGATTTAGGGTTTAGGGTTTTTGAGGGTATAGGGCTTAGTAATTTTTAGGTGTGGGGTTTTTAAAGTTTTTTTTTTGGATTTTAAGAGTTTTTTTAGGTTTAGGGGTTTTGTAAGGTTTGAAAGATTTTTTTGGGTTTAGGGTTTAGGGTTTCTTAGGGCTTAGGATTTTGGATTTCTTTGGTTTTCTTAGGGCTTAGGGTTCAGAGTTTAGTTACGGTATTTTACGGTTTTTAAGGTTTAGAGTTTTAAAAGTTTTTTAGGATTTTTTATTGTTTTTTAGGGTTAGGGTTTTAAAGGTTTTTAGGGTTTTCTAAGGTTTAGGATTTCTTAAGGTGTAGGGTTTCTTAAGGTGTAGGGTTTCTTAGGGTTTAGGGTCTATGGTTTTTTAGGCTTAGAGTTTTTAAGATTTCTTAGGGTATAAGGTTTAGGGCTTAGGGTGATTTTTAGGTTTTTTTAGGTTTATGGGTTTTAAAGGTTTTTTAAGGGTTTTTTAGATCTAAGGTTTTTAAGGGTTCTTTAGAGTTTAGGGTTTCTTAGGGTTTGGGGTAGAAGGTTTCTTAGGTTTTAGGATTTGGGGCGTAGGGTTTTAAAGCATTTTTTAGGGTTAGGGTTTTAAAGATTTTTAATGGTTTTTAGGGTTTTTAGGGGTTTTTAGGATTAAGGATTTCTTAAGGTTCAGGGTTTCTTAGGGCTTAGGGCTTAGGGTTTAGCATTTTTTAGGGCATAGGGTATAGGGCTTAGAGTTTTTTTAGGTTTAGGATTTTTTTAGTTTTTTTTTTGGTCTTTAGGGTTTTTAGGTTTAGGGATTTTAAAAGGGTTTTAGGGTTTTTTTGGGTTTAGGGTTTATGGTTTCTTAGGGCTTAGAGTTTAGGATTTCTCAAATTTTCTTAGGGCTTAGGGTTTAGAGTTTAGACTTTTTAATGTTTTTTTACGGGTTTTAGGGTTTTTTAGATTTAGAGTTTTAATTTTTTTTAGGGTTAGGGTTTTAAAGGTTTTTAAGGGTTTTCTATGGTTTTGGATTTCTTAAGGTGTAGGGTTTTTAAGGCCAGGGTATAGGGTTAGGGTTTAGGAATTAAGGTGTCTTAGGGTTTAGGGGTTTTTGTTTAGGGTTTAGGGTTTTTTAGGCTTTGAGTTTTTAAGGTTTCTTAGGGGTTTTATTGGGTTTTTTAGGTTTTTTAGGGTATAGTGTTTAGGGCTTAGGGCTTAGGGTTATTTTTAGGGTTTTTTAGGTCTAAGGTTTTTAAGGGTTTTTTTGAGTTTAGGGTTTCTTAGGGTTTTTAAAGGTTTTTTTATGGTTTTTGTGGTTTTAAGGATATAGGGTTTTTAAAGGTTTTTAGGGTTTATAATTTCTAAGGGTTTAGGGTTTAGGGTTTCTAAGAATTTAGGGTTTAGGGTTTCTAAGAATTTAGGGTTTAGGGTTTAGGGTTTCTTAGGATTTAGGGTTTAGGGTTTTTAGGGTATAGGGTATAGGGCTTAGGGTTTTTTAAGGTTTTTTTTGGATTTCTAGGGTTTTTTAGGTTTAGGAGTTTTGAAATGTTTTTAGGGTTTTTTAGGGTTTAGGGTTTATGGTTTCTTAGGGCTTAGGGTTTAGGATTTCTTCGGTTTTCTTAGGACTTAGGATTTAGAGTTTAGGGTTTTTAAGGTTTTAAGGTTTTTTAGGTTTAGAGTTTTAAAAGTTTTTTGGGATTTTTTATTGTATTTTGGGGTTAGGGTTTTAAAGGTTTTTTAGGGTTTTCTATGGTTTAGGATTTCTTAAGGTGTAGGGTTTCATACGGCCTAGGGTCTAGGGTTAGGGTTTTGGAATTAGGTTTCTTAAGGTTTAGACATTTTGGTTTAGGGTTTAGGGTTTAGGACTTAGGGTTTTTTAGTCTTAGAGTTTTTGAGGTTTCTTAAGGGTTTTTAGGGGTTTTTAGGTTTAGGGTTATTTTAAGGGTTTTTTAGGTTTATAGTTTTAAAGGGTTCTTATGGTGTTTTAGGTCTAAGGGTTTTAAGGAGTTTTTAGAGTTTAGGATTTCTTAGGGCTTAAAGCTTAGAGTTTAGGGTTTTAGATTTAGGATTTTTTTTGGGTTTTTTAAGGTTAGGGTTTTTAAAGGTTTGTTTTAGGGTATTTGTGGTTTTAAGGATTTAGGGTTTTTAAAGGTTTTTATGGTTTTTTAGGATTTATGATTTCTAAGGGTTAGGGTTTTGGGCTTCTTAGGATTTGGGATTTCTTAGTGTTTGTAAGGATTTAGGGTTTAGTGTTTTTGGGTTTTGAGTGTAAGGTTTAGGATTTAGGGCTTAGGGCTTATGTTTTTTTTAGAGTTTTTTTAGCATTAGGGGTTTTAAAGGTTTTTTAGGATTTTTAGGGTTAGGGTTTTTAAAGGTATTTTGGGTTTTAGGGATTCTTAGGGTTTAGGGCTTCTTAAGGTTTTTTTAGAGTGTAGGTTTTCTTACTATGTCATAGGAATTAGGGTTTAGGGTTATGGTTTCTAAAGGTTTAGGGTTTTAGGTTTAGGAATTTTGTAGGGTTTTTATTGTTTAGGGTTTAGAACTTAGGCTTTTTTAGGGTTTTTTTAAGTTTAAGGTTTTTAAAGGTTTTTATAGGGTTTTTTTGGTTTGGGATTTTTTAGGCTTTAGGGATTCTTAGAGTTTCTTAGGGTTTAGGGCTTAGGGTTTTAAAAAAAATTTAGGTTTTTTTTAGGTTAATGGTTTTTAAGGGTTTTTAGTATTTTTTTTAGGGTTTAGTGTTTTAGGTTTAGGGTTTTTTAGGGATTATGGTTTTTAGTGTTTTTTAGGTTTAGGGTTTTTCAAGGTTTTTAGGGTTTTTAGTGTTTTTTAGGTTTAGGGTTTTTAAATGATTTTAGGATTTCTTAGGCTTAAGATTTAGGATTTCTTAGGGTTTTAAGTTTCTTGGGGTTTCTTAGTGTTTAGGGTTTAATGTTTCTTAGGGTTTCTTAGGGCTTAATGTTTAGGGTTTCTTAGTATATAGGGTTTTAGTTTTAGGGTTTTTTTAAGGTTTAGAGCTTAGGATTTTTTAGGTTTAGGATTTAGAGGTTTTTAGGACTTTTTAAAGGTATTTTAGGTTAGGGTTTTAAAGATTTTTTTTGGATTTTTAGGTTAAGGGGTTTTAAGGTTTTTTATAGTTTTTTTTGGGTTTTTAGGGTTAGGGGTATCTTAGGGTTTAGCATTTAGGATATTTTTAGTGTTTCTTAGGGTTTAGGATTTCTTAGAGTTTCTTATAGCTTAGTATTTAGGGCTGAGGATTTAGGGTTTAGGATTTCTTAGGGTTTAAGGTTTTAGGTTTAGATTTTTTTAGGGTTTAGGGCTTAGGGTTTTTTAGGATTTTATAGGATTTTTAGGGTTTTGTTTAGGATTTTAAAAGATATTTTAAGGTTTTTTAGGGTATAGGGTTTTAAGGTTAGGGGTTTTTAAGGGATTTTAGGGTTTAGGTTTTTTTAATGGTTTTTTAGGCTTAGGTATTTTTTAAAGGTATTTAGGGTTTTTAGGGTTTAGGGTTTCTTAGGGTTTAGGGCTTGGGGTGTCTTAGGGCCTAGGATTTAGGGTTTAGGGTTTTATTATGGTTTTGGGCTTAGGGTTAGGGTTTTTTTAAAGATTTTTAGATTTAGGGTTCTTTTTAGGGATTTTTAGTTTTTAGGGTTTTTAAAGTTTAGGGGTTTAAAGGTTTTAGGGTTTTTTTTAGGGTTTCTTGGTATTTAGGGTTTCTTAGGGATTAGGGTTTAGGGGTTTTAAGTTGTTTTTAGGCTTTTGGTTTATTTAGGGTTTAGGGTTTCTTAGAGTTTAAGTCTAAGATTTCTTAGTGTCTTGGGTTTAAGGTTTCTTAAGATTTCTTAGGATTTAGAGTTTAGGGTTTCTTAGGGCTTAGGGTTTTAGGTTTATGATTTTTAGGGTTTTGGGTTTTACGTTTAGGATTTTTAGGGTTTTTTAGGGTGTAGGATTTAAAACTTTGGGTTTTTTAGGGTTTTTTAGATTTAGAGGTTTTTAGGATTTTTTAGGGTTTTTCATCTTTAGGGTTTTTAAAGGTTTTATTAGGGTTTAGGGTTTCTTAGGGTTTAGAATTTCTTAGAGTTTAGGGGTTCTTAGGCTTTCTTAGGGTTTAGGGGTTCTTAGGGTTTAAGGTTTAGTGTTTCTTAGGGCTTATGGTTTAGGGTTTAGGGTTTCTTAACATTTAGGTTTTAAGGTTTTAGGTGTGGGTTTTTTTTAGGGTTTAGGGTTTAGGACTTAGGGTTTTTAGTATTTTTAGGTTTAGGGTCTAGGACTTAGGATTTTTTAAGGCTTTTTAGGTTTAGGGTTTTTTAAGGTTTTTAGGATTTTTAAAGGGTTTTTAGGTTTAGGATTTTTAAAGGTTTTTAGGGTTTCTCAAGGTTTAGGGTTTCTTAGGGTTTAAAGTTTCTAGGTTTTGGGATTTAGGTCTTAGGGTTTTAAATATTTTTTAAGGGTTTATAGGGTTTTTTAGGTGTAGGGTTTTCTTTAAGGTTTATGGGGGGTTTTTAAGGTTAATGATTTCTTAGGGTTTAGGGTTTCCTAGGGCTTAGATTTTAGGGTTTAGGGTTTCTTAGTATTTAGGGGTTTTTAGGGTATAGGGTATAGGGCTTAGAGTTTTTTAGGTGTAGGGTTTTAATGTTTTTTTTTGGATTTTTAGTGTTTTTTAGGTTTAGGGGTTTTGTAAGGTTTTAAAGATTTTTTAGGGTTTAGGGTTTATGGTTTCTTAGGGCTTAGGGTTTAGAGTTTAGGGTTTTTACGGTATTTTAGGGTTTTTAAGGTTTAGAGTTTTAAAAGTTTTTTAGGATTTTTTATTGTTTTTTAGGGTTAGGGTTTTAAAGGTTTTTTAGTGTTCTCTATGGTTTAGGATTTCTTAAAGTGTAGGGTTTCTTAAGGCCTAGGGTCTAGGGTTAGGGTTTAGGATTTAGGTTTCTTAGGGTCTAGGGGTATTGGTTTAGGGTTTAGGGTTTTTTAGGCCTAGAGTTTTTAAGGTTTCTTAGGGGTTTTTTCTAGGGTTTTTTAGGTTTAGGGTTTTAAAGATTTTTTAGGGTATAGGGATTAGGGCTTAGGGCTAAGGGTTATTTTTAGGGTTTTTTAGGTTTATGGGTTTTAAAGATTTTAAAGGGTTTTTAGGGTTTTTTAGGTCTAAGAATTTTAAGGGTTCTTTAGAGTTTAGGGTCTCTTAGGGTTTAGAGTTTCTTAGGGCTTAAAGCTTAGGGTTTAGGGTTTTAGATTTAGGAATTTTTTAGGGTTTTTAGGGTTTAGGTCTTAGGGTTTTTTAAGGTTAGGGTTTTTAAATGTTTTTTAGGGTTTTTGTGGTCTTTAGGATTTAGGGTTTTTAAAGGTTTTAAGGGTTTTTAAGGGTTTAGGATTTAGGGCTTCTAAGGATTTAGGATTTCTTAGGGTTTCTAAGGATTTAGGGTTTATGATTTAGGGTTTAGGGCTTAGTGCTTAGGTTTTTTTTTTAGAGTTTTTTAGGATTAGGGTTTTTAAAGGTTTTTTTTAGGATTTTTAGGGTTTTTAGGTTTAGGGGTTTTAAGGTATTTTGGGTTTTAGGGATTCTTAGGGTTTAGGACTTCTTAAGGTTTTTTTAGAGTTTAGGTTTTCTTGCGATTTCATAGGAATTAGGGTTTAGGGTTATGCTTTCTAAATGTTTAGGGTTTAGGGTTTCAGGTTTATGATTTTTGGAGGGCTTTTATGGTGTAGGGTATAGGGCTTAGGTTTTTTTAGGGTTTTTTAAGTTTAAGCTTTTTAAAGGTTTTTATAGGATTTTTTAAGGGTTTTTTTGGTTTAGGATTTTTTATGCTTTAGGGATTCTTAGAGTTTCTTCGGGTTTAGGGTTTCTTAGGATTTAGGGTTTAGGGTTTATTAGGGTATAGGGTATAGGGCTTAAGGTTTTTAGGTTTAGGGTTTTTTATGGTTTTTTTAAATTTTTAGGGTTTTTTAGGTTTAGGGATTTTGAAAGGTTTTTAGGATTTAGGGTTTATGATTTCTTAGGGCTTAGAGTTTAGGATTTCTTTTGTTTTCTTAGGGCTTAGGGTTCAGAGTTTAGGGTTTTTTATGTTTTAAGGTTTTTTATGGTTTTTTTGGTTTAGAGTTTTAATAGTTTTGTAGGATTTTTTATTATTTTTTAGGGTTAGGGTTTTAAAGGATTTTTAGTGTTTTCTATGATTTAGGATTTCTAAAGGTGTAGGGTTTCTTAAGGCCTAGGGTCTAGGGTTAGGGTTTGGGATTTAGGTTTCTTAGGGTTTAGAGGTTTAGGTTTAGGGTTTAGGACTTGGGGTTTTTTAGGCTTAGAGTTTTTAAGGTTTCTTAGGAGTTTTTTTTTAGGGTTTTGAAAGTTTTTTAGGGTATAGGGTTTAGGGTTATTTTTAGGGTTTTTTAGGTTTATGGTTTTTAAAGGTTTTTTAAAGGGTTTTTAGGTCTAAGGTTTTTAAGGTTTTTTTTAGAGTTTAGGGTTTCTTAGGGTTTAGGATTTCTTAGGGCTTAAGCTTAGGGTTTAGGGTTTTAGTTTTAGAATTTTTAGGGGTTTTTTAGGGTTTAGGTCTTAGGGTTTTTTAATGTTAGGATTTTAAAAATTCTTTTTAGGGTTTTTGTGGTTTTAAGGAATTAGGGTTTTTAAAGGTTTTTAGGGTTTATGATTTCTAAGGGTTGAGGGCTTCTTAGGATTTAGGATTTCTTAGGGT
The DNA here is from genome assembly GCA_018342035.1 of Solanum appendiculatum. Lineage (NCBI taxonomy): Eukaryota > Viridiplantae > Streptophyta > Magnoliopsida > Solanales > Solanaceae > Solanum > Solanum appendiculatum. Next base: position 118,592 of record JAGDQO010000839.1, read on the forward strand.
TTTTAAGGGTTTAGGGTTTAGTGTTTTAGGATTTTGAGTTTAGGATTTTGGGTTTAGGGCTTAGTGCTTAGGCTTTTATTTTTTATAGTTTTTTAGGATTTCTTAGGGTTTTTAAGGGTTTAGGGTTTAGTGTTTTAGGATTTTGAGTTTAGGATTTTGGGTTTAGGGCTTAGTGCTTAGGCTTTTATTTTTTATAGTTTTTTAGGATTAGGGGTTTTAAGGTTGTTTAGGATTTTTAGGGGTTTTTAGGTTTAGGGTTTTTTAAGGTATTTTGGGTTTTAGGGATTCTTAGGGTTTAGGGCTTCTTAAGGTTTTTTTAGAGTTTAGGTTTTCTTACAGTTTCATAGGAATTAGGGTTTAGGGTTATGGTTTCTAAAGGTTTAGGGTTTAGGGTTTTCGGTCTAGGATTTTTGTAGGGCTTTTTATGGTTTAGCATTTAGGGCTTAGGTTTTTTTAAGGTTTTTTAAGTTTAAGGTTTTTAAAGGTTTTTATAGGACTTTTTAAGGGTTTTTTTGGTTTAGGATTTTTTAGGCTTTAGGGATTCTTAGAGTTTCTTAGGGTTTAGGGTTTCGGATTTTTTAAAAAGGTTTTTAGGGTTTTAGGGCTTAGGGGTTTTTAGGGTTAGGGTTTTAAAATTTTTTTAGGGTTTTTTAGGTTTATGGTTGTAAAGGGTTTTTTGTATTTTTTTTTAGGGTTTAGTGTTTTTGGTTTAGGGTTTTTTAGGGCATATGGTTTCTAGGGTTTTTTAGGTTTAGGGTTTTTCAAGGTTTTTAGTGTTTTGTAGGTTTAGAGTTTTTAAAAGTTTTTAGAATTTCTTAGGGCTTAGGATTTAGGATTTCTTAGGGTTTTAGGTTTCTTGGGGTTTAAGGTTTAGGGTTTCTTAGGGCTTAGGGTTTAGGGATTTTTAGTATTTAGGGTTTCTTAGGGTTTAGAGGTTAGGATTTTTTCGGTTTATGATTTTGAATGGTTTTTAGGTCTTTTTTAGGGTATTTTAGGTTTAGAGTTTTTATGGTTTTTTAGAGTTTTTTTAGGATTTTTAGGTTTAGGGGTTTGGGGTATCTTAGTGTTTAGGGTTTAGGATTTTTTAGTGTTTCTTAGGGTTTAGGACTTCTTAGAGCTTAGATTTAGGGCTTAGGATTTAGGGTTTAGGATTTCATAGGGTTTAGGGTTATTATATGTTTAGATTTTCATAGGGCTTAGGGTTTTTAAAGTTTTTTTAGTTTTTTTTAGGTTTATGGTTTTTAAAGGTTTTTAGTATTTTTTTAGGGTTTAGTGTTTTAGGTTTAGGGGTTTTCAAGCTTTTTAGGGTTTTTAAGGTTTAGGGTCTTGAATTTTTTTTTTTGGGTTTTAGGGTTTGGGGTATCTTAGTGTTTAGGATTTTTTAGTGTTTCTTAGAGCTTAGGATTAAGGGCTTAGGATTTAGGGTTTAGGATTTCTTAGGGTTTAGGGTTTTAGGTTTAGATTTTTTTAGGGTTTTGGGCTTAGGATTTTTTAGGTTTAGGGTTTTTAGAGGTTTTATTGGATTTTTTAGGTTTAAGATTTTTTAAGGTTTTTAAGGTTTTTCAGAGTTTTAAAAGGTTTTTAGGGTTTTTTAGGTTTAGGGTTTTTAAAGGTTTTTTTAGGGTTTAGGGTTTTAAGGTTTGGGTTTTTTAGGGATTTTAGGGTTTTGGTTTTTTTAATAGTTTTTTAGACTTAGTTTTTTTAAAGGTTTTTAGGGTTTAGGGCTTGGGGTGTCTTAGGGCCTAGGGTTTAGGGTTTTATTAGGGTTTTGGGCTTAGGGCTTAGGGTTTTTTAAAAGATTTTTAGATTTAGGGTTCTTTTTAGGGATTTTTTAGTTTTTAGGGTTTTTTAAGTTTAGGGGTTTAAAGGTTTTTATGGTTTTTAACGGTTTCTTAGCGATTAGGGTTTAGGCCTTTTAAGGTGTTTTTAGGGTTTTTGATTATTTAGTGCTTAGGGTTTAGTGCTAAGATTTCTTAGTGTCTTGGGTTTAAGGTTTCTTAAGATTTCTTAGGATTTAGAGTTTAGGGTTTCTTAGGGCTTAGGGTTTTAGGTTTATGATTTTTAGGGTTTAGGGTTTTACGTTTAGGATTTTTAGGGTTTTTTAGGGTGTAGGATTTAAGGCTTTTGGTTTTTTAGGGTTTTCTAGATTTAGGGTTTTGTAGTATTTTTTAGTGTTTTTGAGGTTTAGGGTTTTTAAAGGTTTTTTTAGGGTTTAGGGTTTCGTAGGATTAAGGATTTAGGATTTCTTAAGGTTTAGCGTTTCTTAGGGTTTAGGATTTCTTTGGGTTTAAGGGTTCTTAGGGTTTAAGGTTTAGGGTTTCGTAGGGCTTATTGTTTAGGGTTTCTTAAGATTTAGGGTTTTGGGTGTGGTTTTTTTTTTTAGGGTTTAGGGCTTTGGGTTTTTTAGGGTTTTTAGATTTAGGATTTTAAATATTTTTTGGAGTTTTTTTTTACGGTTTTATAGGTTTAAGGTTTTTTAAGGTTTTTAAGGATTTTTTAGGGTATAGGGTTTAGGGATTCCTAGGGTTTCTTAGAGTTTAGGGTTTAGGATTTCTTAGGGCTCAGGGTTTCTTAGAGTTTAGGATTTAGGATTTCTTAGGATTTAGGGTTTTAGGGATTCCTAGGGTTTCTTAGAGGTTTTGGGTTTCTTAGAGTTTAGGGTTAAGGGTTTTGAGCATTTCTTAGGGCTTAAGATTTAGATTTCTTAGGGTTTAGGTTTTTTTTGGATTTCTTAGGGCTTAAGATTTAGGGTTTAGTGTTTCATGGGGTTTAGGGTTTCTTAGAGTTTAGGATTTAAGGTTTAGGGTTTTTTGTTTCTTATGGTTTCTTAGGGCTTAGGATTTAGCATTTTATGTCTAGGGTTGTTTTTTTAGAGTTTTTTAGGGTTTAGGGCTTAGGGTTTTCTTTGGGTTTAGAGGTTTTAAAGGTTTTTTAGGGTTTAGGGTTATGTTTCTTAGGGTATAGGGTTTCTTAGGTTTTTTTAGAGTTTAAGATTTTTGGTTTCTTAGGTTTAGTGTTTCTTAAGGTTTAGGGTTTTAGATGTAGGGTTTTTATAGGGTTTAGGTTTGAGAGATATTTATAGGAGGTTTTAGGTTTAGCAGTTTTTTAGGGTTTTTTGGATTTTTTAGGTTTAGGATTTTTAAAGGTTTTTCTAGGGTTTAGGGTTTCTTAAGGTTTAGGGTTTCTTAGGGATTAGGGTTTCTTAGGGATTAGGGTTTCTTAGGGCTTAGGGTTTAGGATTTAGGGTTTAGGATTTTGAGGGTCTTTGGTTTTAGGTTTAGGGTTTTTAAAAGATTTTTAGGGTTTAAGGTTTCGGGATTAGGGTTTAGGGTTTTTAAGGTTTTAGGGTATTTTAGAGTTTTTTAGGCTTAGGGCTTCTTAGAGTTTAGGGTTTAGGGTTTTGTCAATTTAGAACTTAGGAATTTTTAGATTTAGGGTTTTAAAAGGTTTTCAGGCTTTTTATGGGTTTTAGGGTTTTTAAAGTTTTTAGGATTTTTTGGGGTTTAAGGTTTCTTAGATATTAGGTTTTAGGGTTTTTTGTTGTTTTGGATTTAGGGTTTTGGGTTTCTTAGGGTTTTTAAGTTTTAGGGATATGGCTTTTTAGATTTTTAAAGGTTTTTAGGGTCTTTTTTAGGTTTTAGGGTTTTTTAGGGTTTAGGATTTCTTAAGGTTAAGGGTTTAGGGTTTAGGCTTTTAGATTTAGGGATTTTTTAAGGGGTTTTTAGTGTTTAGGGTTTAGGGCTTAAGGTTTTTTAGGGTTTTTTTTTATGTTTAGAGTTTTTAAAGGTTTTAAATATTTTTTTAGGTTTTGGGTTTTTTATGTGTTTTTTTGGATTTCTTAGAGTTTAGGGTTTGGTAGGATTTAGTGTTTCTTAGGATTTCTTAGCATTTAGGGTTTCTTAGGGTTTAGGATTTTAGGTTTAGTTTTTTAACAGTTTTTTATGTCTTAGGATTTAGGGTTTAGGGCTTACGGTTTTTTTAGTGTGTTTAGATTTAGGGTTTTTAAAGGTTTTCAAGGATTTTAAGAGTTTTTTAGGTTTAGGATTTTTTTTAGGGATTTATGGTTTTTAGGGTTTAGGGTTTCTTAAGGCTTAGGGCTTAGGGTCTCTTTGGGTTTGGGGCTTCATAGGGTTTCAGGTCTTAGATTTAGGGTTATTTAGGATTTAGGGCTTAGCATTTTTTAGGTTTGGGGTTTTTAAAGATTTTTAGGGTTTTTTAGGGTTTAGGGTTTTTTAAAGGTTTTTTGGTTTAGAGTTTGGGGTTTTAGGTTTAGTGTAGTTTAGGGCTTAGGGTTTAGAACTTAGGGTTTTTAAGGCTTTTTAGGTTTAGGGTCTTTTAAGGTTTTTAGGTTTTTTTTAGGGTTTTTATGTTTAGGATTTTTAAAGGTTGTTAGGGTTTCTCAAGGTTTAGGGTTTCTTAGGGTTTAAGGTTTCTTAGGTTTTGGGATTTAGGGCTTAGGGTTTTAAAGCATTTTTTACGTTTAGTGTTTTAAAGATTTTTTAATGGTTTTTAGGGTATTTCTTAAGGCTTAGGGTTTAGGGTTTCTTAGGATTTAGGGTTTAGGGTTTTTTAGGGTATAGGGTATAGGACTTAGGGTTTTTTAGGTTTAGGGGTTTTAAAATTTTTTTTGATTTTTAGAGTTTTCTAGGTTTTGGGGTTTTGAAAGGTTTTTAGGGTTTAGGGTTTTGTTAGTGTGTTTAGATTTAGGGTTTTTAAAGGTTTTAAAGGATTTCAATGGTTTTTTAGGTTTAGTTATTTTTTTAGGGTTTTATGGTTTTTAGGGTTTAGGGTTTCTTAGGGCTTAGGGTTTTTTTGGGTTTGGGGCTCCATAGAGTTTAGGGTCTTAGATTTAGGGTTTTTTTTAGGATTTAGGGCTTTGGGTTTTTTAGGTTTAGGGTTTTTTTAGGTTTAGGGGTTTCTAAAGGTTTTTAGGGTTTAGAGTTTGGGATTTTAGGTTTAGGGTGTTTTAGGGTTTAGGACTTAGGGTTTTTAGGTTTATGGTTTTTAAGGGTTTTTAGTATTTTTTTAGGGTTTAAGGTTTTAGGTTTAGGGTTTTTTAGGGCTTATGGTTTTTTAGGTTTAGCTTTTTCAAGGTATTTAGGGTTTTTAGTGTTTTTTAGATTTAGGGTGTATAAAAGTTTTTAGGATTTCTTAAGGTTTTAGGTTTCTTGGGGTTTCTTAGGGTTTAGGGTTTCTTAGTATTTAGGGTTTTTTAGGGTTTAGAGCTTAGTATATTTTTAGGAGTTTTAAAGGTTTTTAGGTCTTTTTTAAGGTATTTTAGGTTTAGGGTTTTAAAGGTTTTTTTTTAGAGTTTTTTAGGATTTTTAGGTTGAGGGATTTAAAGGTTTTTTAGAGTTTTTTTTTGGATTTTTTGGGTTTGGAGTATCTTAGTGTTTAGAGTTTAGGATTTTTTAATGTTTCTTAGGGTTTAGGATTTCTTAGAGTTTCTTAGTTCTTAGGATTTAGGGTTTACGGTTTTAGGTTTTGATTTTTTTAGGGTTTAGGGCTTAGGGTTTTTAGGTTTAGGGTTATAAAAGGTTTTATAGGGTTTTTAGGTTTAGGATTTTTAAAGGTTTTTAAGGTTTTTTAGAGTTCTTTTTAGGGTTTTTTAGGATTTAGGGTTTTAAAGTTAGGGTTTGATTTTTAGGGATTTTAGGGTTTAGGTTTTTTTAATGGTTTTTTAGGTTTAGGTTTTTTAAAGGTTTTTAGGGTTTAGGGTTTCTTAGGATTTATAGTTTAGGGTTTCTTAGGGTTTAGGGCTTGGGGTGTCTTAGGGCCTAGGATTAGTGTTTAGGGTTTTATTAGGGTTTTGGGCTTAGGGCTTAGAGTTTTTTTTAAAGATTTTAGATTTAGGGTTCTTTTTAGGGATATTTTAGTTTTTAGGGTTTTTTAAGTTTAGGGGTTTAAAGGTTTTTACGGTTTTTTTAGGGTTTCTTAGGGTTTGGGGTTATAATGTGTTTTTAGGGTTTTGGGTTATTTATGGTTTAGGGTTTAGGGCTAGGATTTCTTAGTGTCTTGGGTTTAGGGTTTCTTTAAATTTCTTAGGATTTAGAGTTTATGGTTTCTTAGGGCTTAGGCTTTAGGATTTTAGGTTTATGATTTTTAGGGTTTAGGGTTTTATGTTTAGGATTTTTAGGGATTAGGATTAAGGCTTTGGGTTTTTAGGATTTTTTAGGGTTTTTTAGGTTTAGGGTTCTTAAAGGTTTTGTTAGGGTTTAGGGTTTCTTAGGGTTAAGGGTTTAGGATTTCTTAAGGTTTAGCATTTCTTAGGGTTTCTCAGGGTTTAGGGGTTCTTAGGTTTTCTTAGGGTTTAGGATTTCTTTTGGTTTAGGTGTTCTTAGGGCTTAAGGTTTAGGGTTTCTAAGGGCTTATGGTTTAGAGTTTCTTAACATTTAGGGTTTAAAGTTTTAGGTGTGGGTTTTTTTAGGGTTTAGGGTATAGGGCTTAGGATTTTTTAGGGTTTTTAAATTTAGGATTTTAAATGTTTTTTGGATGTTTTTTAGGGTTTTATAGGTTTAAGGGTTTTTAAGAATTTTTAATGTTTTATAGATTTAAGGGTTTTTAAGGTTTTTAAGGATTTATAGGGTTTAGGGTTTAGGGATTCCTAGGGTTTCTTAGAGTTTAGGGTTTAGGATTTCTTAGGGCTTAGGGTTTATGTTTAGGATTTCTTAGGATTTAGGGTTTTAGGGATTCCTAGGGTTTCTTAGAGTTCAGGGTTTAGGGTTTCTTAGAGTTTAGGGTTAAAGGTTTTTTAGGATTTCTTAGGGCTTAAGATTTAGATTTCTTAGGGTTTAGGGTTTTTTTGGATTTCTTAGGTCTTAAGATTTAGGGTTTAGTATTTCATGGGGTTTAGGGTTTAGGATTTAAGGTTTAGGGATTTTTTTTCTTATGGTTTCTTAGGGCTTAGGATTTAGCATTTTAGGTCTAGGGTTTTTTTTAGAGTTTTTTAGGGTTTAAGGCTTAGGGTTTTCTTTGGGTTTAGGAATTTAAAAGGTTTTTTAGGGTTTAGGGTTAAGTTTCTTAGGGTATAGGGTTTTAGATGTAGGGTTTATATAGGGGTTTTTAGGGTTTAGGTTTGAGAGTTGTTTATAGGGTTTTTTTTAACCGACCATAACCAAGGATCTCACCCTTCGTGGTGGTCAGTGGTTGAGCCTCACACCCCAAGCCTTAACATAAATAAAAACAAAAATAAATACAAGGAGGAGGGCATAAACCATACATCCGGGCCTATGGTGGTTCATAATTAGCGAACCTACTATGGCTTGCTAACTCATCCCCGATACTAGAAAAAGAAACCTAATATCTATGCACCTAGAAGAGAGTACTCCTCTCGATACAATGAGAATAGGAAATCATAAATAAGGGAGATTCTCCCTTTATAAGAGAAAGAAAGAAAAGAGAAAACCTATGCCCTATAAGATCTTTCTTTACTACAGCTATAACTTGCATAACAAGATAGAGCCATGATAAAGAAAAGCTCGGTAACACCAAAGTAGGGGGGATGAAAGCTCCATGCTAGTGTGGTGTAGCCTCCACACTATAGTCAAAACAGATCGTAGAAGAGATCAAGGTGGTTCTTTAATTCTCTTAGTCTTCTTTTTTCTGAGGTTAGCCAAACCAATTTTGTCTGTCTTGAGAAGCCCCCTAATATGAATAGGAAAGTGATGAATCCAAGTAAAGTGAACAACAACAAATGTGGTGTTGCTATGTTTGGACAATGCATTAGCAATTGCATTGCCCTCTCTGTAAATGTGGCGACAAGAGAAGGTGTGAAGCCGGCGAATGGTGTCCTGAAGTCTTATAAAATCATGATGGAGATGCCAAGGGAGCGCTATCCTGACTCTTATCCAGCTGACTAGAAGCTCCGAATCTACCTCAAGAATGACCCCTGAATAACCATTATCCAGACACCAGTCTAGTTCAATACAAGCCGCTTCAAACTCAGTCTGATTATTAGTCCCGACTCCAAGAGGGGTAGCAAAAGCATGTATGAGGTCTCCATAACAATCCCTAAGTATACCTCCTGCACCAATTCTGCCAGGATTGCCAAGAGCACTACCGTCAGTGTTGAGTTTTACTAGTCCAGATGGCGGTCTAGACCAGCAAACTCTAGTGAGTCTGATCTCATGGACGCACAACTCCGCTCTAGCACACAATTGTCCCCACTCAGAAGGCCAGTGAAAGTATGGATAGGTTGTCCTTAACAGCTTGTAGATGTCACTAGTAATACCAAACTTCACCCTTAGCAGATTGATTGTTTAGACTTATACTTTGCAGCGCACCTGTTCTTCCACAGGTTCCAGCAAATAAAGATAGGAAGGGATCTAATAATAAGCTGGAGAGGGTCATTAGTAGACTGATTCCACCAATACACAAGGAGGCCCTTAAGAGGTTTCAAAACATGCCTGAAGCCCATCGATATAGAGAAAAAAGTCCAAATAGCATTAACAAAGTTTCCAGAGACTAATACATGCTGGTTATAGGGTTTTTAGGGTTTATAGTTCAGGGTTTAGGGCTTCTTAGAGTTTAGGGTTTATGATTAGGGCTTAGTGCTTAGGTTTTTTTAGAGTTTTAAAAGTTTTTTTAGGATTTTTTAGGGTTTTTTAGGTTTAGAGTTTTTTAAGGTATTTTGGATTTTTAGGGATTCTTAGGGTTTAGGGTTATGGTTTCTAAAGGTTTAGGGTTTGGGGTTTCAGGTTTAAGATTTTTGTAGGGTTTTTTATGGTTTAGGGTTTAGGGCTTAGGTTTTTTTAAGTTTAAGGTTTTTAAATGTTTTTATAGGATTTTTGAAGGGTTTTTTTGGTGTAGGATTTTTTAGGCTTTAGGGATTCTTAGAGTTTCTTAGGGTTTAGGATTTTTATAAAGATTTTTAGGGTGTAGGGCTTAGGGTTTTTAAAGTTTTTTAAAGGTTTTTTAGGTTTATGGTTTTTAAGGGTTTTTAAGGGTTTTTAGTATTTTTTAGGGTTTAGTGTTTTAGGTTTAGGTTTTTTTAGGGCTTTATGGTTTTTAGGTTTTTTTAGGTTTAGGGTTTTTCAAGATTTTTAGGGTTTTTAAAAGTTTTTAGGATTTCTTAGGGCTTAGGATTTATGATTTCTTAGGGTTTTAGGTTTCTTGGGGTTTCTTAGAGTTTTGGGTTTAAGGTTTCTTAGGGCTTATGGTTTAGGGTTTCTTAGTATTTAGGGGTTTAGTTTTAGGGTTTTTTAGGGTTTAGAGCTTAGGAATTTTTAGGATTTTTTGGGTTTAGGATTTTTAAAGGTTTTCAGGTCTTTTTTTTTAGGGTATTTTAGGTTTTGGGTTTTTAAGGTTTTTTAGATTTTTAAGGGATTTTTAGGCTTAGGAGTTTTAAGGGTTTTTAGATTTTTTTTGGGGGATTTAGGGTTTGGGGTATCTTAGGGTCTAGGATTTCTTAGAGCTTCTTAGAGCTTAGGATTTAGGGTTTAGGATTTCTTAGGGTTTAGGGTTTTAGGTTTAGATTTTTTTAGGGTTTAGGATTTCTTAGGGTTTAGGCTTTTAGGTTTAGATTTTTTTAGGGTTTAGGGCTTTGGGTTTTTAAAGGTTTTATAGGGTTTTTTGGGTTTAGGATTTTAAAGGTTTTTAGAATTTTTTTTTAGTGTTTTAAAAGGTTTTTATGGTTTTGTTTCGGGTTTTATAGTTTTAGGGTTTTTAAAGATGTTTTTAGGATTTAGGTTTTTTTAATGGTTTTTTAGGCTTAGTTTTTTTTTAAAGGTTTTTAGGGTTTAGGGTTTCTTAGGATTTATAGTTTAATGTTTCTTAGGGTTTAGGGCTTAGGGTGTCTTAGGGCCTAGGTTTTAGGGTTTAGGGTTTTTTGCATAGGGCTTAGGGTTTTTGTAAAGATTTTTAGATTTAGGGATTTTTTAGTTTTTAGGGTTTTTAAAGTTTAGTGGTTTAAAGGTTTTTAGGGTTTCTTAGTATTTAGGGTTTATAAGGGATTATGGTTTAGGGGTTTTAAGGTGGTTTTAGGGTTTTGTATTTAGGGTTTAGGGTTTCTTAGGGTTTAGGGCTAAGATTTCTTGGTGTCTAGGGTCTAGGGTTTAGGGTTTTTGAGGCTTAGGATTTTTAAAGGTTTTGTTAGGGTTTAGGGTTTCTTAAGCTTAAGGGTTTAGGATTTCTTAAGGTTTAGCGTTTCTTAGGGTTTAGGATTTCTTTGGGTTTAGAGGTTCATAGGCTTTCTTAGGGTTTAGGATTTCTTTGGGTTTAGGGGTTCTTAGGGTTTAAGGTTTAGGGTTTCTTAGGGCTTATGGCTTAGGATTTTAGGTGTGGGTTTTTTAGGGTTTAGGGGTTAGGGTTTTTTAGGGTTTTTAGATTTAGGATTTTAAAGGTTTTTTTGGGATTTTATAGGCTTAAGGTTTTTAAGGATTTTTTAGGGTATAGCGTTTAGGGATTTATAGGGTTTCTTAGAGTTTAGGGTTTCTTAGGGCATAAGGTTTAGAGGTTCTTAGGGTTTTAAGGTTTAGGGTTTCTTAGGGCTTATGGTTTAGGGTTTAGGGTTTATTAACATTTAGGGGTTAGGATTTTAGGTGTGGCTTTTTTTAGGGTTTATGGTTTAGGGCTTAGGGTTTTTTAGGGTTTTTAGATTTAGGATTTTAAAGGTTTTTTGGAGGTTTTTTTTAGGGTATTATAGGTTTAAGGTTTCTTAAGTTTTTTAAGGATTTTTTAGTGTATAGGGCTTAGGGATTCCTAGGGTTTCTTAGAGTTTACGGTTTAGGGTTTAGGGTTTCTTAAGGCTTAGGGTTTAGTGTTTAGAATTTCTTAGGATTTAGGGTTTTAGGGATTCCTAGGGTTTCTTAGAGTTTAGGGTTTATGGTTTCTTAGAGTTTAGGGTTAAGGGTTTTTTAGGATTTCTTAGGGCTTATGATTTAGATTTCTTAGGGTTTAGGGTTTTTTAGGATTTCTTAGGGCTTAAGATTTAGGGTTTAGGGTTTCATGGGGTTTAGGATTTATGGTTTAGGGTTTTTTGTTTCTTATGGTTTCTTAGGGCTTAGGATTTAGCATTTTAGGTCTAAGGTTTTTTTAGAGTTTTTTAGGGTTTAGGGCTTTCTTTGGGTTTAGGGTTTTAAATGTTTTTTTAGGGTTTAGGGTTAAGTTTCTTAGGGTATAGGGTTTCTTAGGTTTTTTTAGAGTTTAGGTTTTTTGGTTTCTTAGGTTTTGTGTTTCTTAGGGTTTAGGGTTTTAGATGTAGGGTTTTTATAGGGGTTTTTAGAGTTTAGGTTTGAGAGTTGTTTGTAGTGTTTATTAGGTTTAGTATTTTTAAAGGTTTTTTTGGATTTTTTAGGTTTAGGATTTTTAAAGGTTTTTCTAGGGTTTAGGATTTCTTAGGGATTAGGGTTTCTTAGGGCTTAGGGTTTAGGGTTTGGGGTTTTAGGTTTAGGGTTTTTTAAGATTTTTAGGGTTTAAGGTTTTAGACTTAGGGTTTAGGGTTTTAAGATTTATAGGGTATTTTTGGGTTTTTTAGGCTTAGGGCTTCTTAGAGTTTAGGATTTAGGGTTTTTTCAATTTAGAACTTAGGATTTTTTTAGATTTAGGGTTTTAAAAGGTTTTAAGGCTTTTTTATGAGTTTTAGGGTTTTTAAAGTTTTAAGAGTTTTTTGGGGTTTAAGGTTCTTAGGTTTTCTTAGATTTTAGGGTTTAGGGTTTTTTGCTATTTATGATTTAGGGTTTTGGGTATCTTAGTGTTTAGGGTTTATGATTTTTTAGGGTTTCTTAGAGTTTCTTAGAGCTTAGGATTTAGGGCTTAGGATTTAGGGTTTAGGATTTCTTAGGGTTTAGGGTTTTAGGTTTAGATTTTTTTTAGGGTTTAGGGCTTAGGGTTTTTTAGGTTTAGTGTTTTTAGAGGTTTTATTGGGTTTTTAGGTTTAGGATTTTTAAAGGTTTTTAGGGTTTTGGTTTTTTAATGGTTTTTTAGGCTTAGGTTTTAAGGGTGTAGGGTTTCTTAGGATTTATAGTTTAGGGTTTCTTAGGGTTTAGGGTTTAGGGTTTAGGACTTAGGGTTTTTTAGTCTTAGAGATTTTAAGGTATCTTAAGGGTTTTTAGGGTTTTTTAGGTTTAAGGTATAGGGCTTAGGGCTTAGGGCTTAGGGCTTAGGACTTTGGTTATTTTTAGGGTTTTTTAGGTTTATGGTTTTTAAAGGGTTTTTAATGGATTTTTATGGTATTTTAGGTCTAAGGGTTTTAAGGGTTTTTTAGAGTTTAGGGTTTCTTAGGGTTAAGGTTTCTTAGGGCTTAAAGCTTAGGGTTTTAGATTTAAGATTATTTAGGGGTTTTAGGGTTTTAGGGTTTTTTAAGGTTAGGGATTTTAAAGGTTTGTTTTAGGGTTTTTGTGGTTTTAAGGATTTAGAGTTTTTAAAGGTTTGTACGGTTTTTTAGGGTGTATGATTTCTTAGAGTTTCTAAGGGTTTAGGGTTCAGGGTTTAGTGTTTTAGGGTTTTGAGTTTAGGGTTTAGGGTTTAGGGCTTGCTTAGGTTTTTTTTCGAGTTTTTTAGGATTAGGGGTTTTAAAGTTTTTTTTAGGATTTTAAGGGTTTTTTAGGTTTAGGGTTTTAAAGGTATTTTTTGTTTTAGGGATTCTTAGGGTTTAGGGCTTCTTAAGGTGTTTTTTAGAGATTAGGTTTTCTTACGATTTCATAGGAATTAGGGTTTAGGGTTATGGTTTCTAAAGGTTTAGGGTTTAGGGTTTCCAGTTTAGGATTTTTGTAGGGTTTTTATTGTTTAGGGTTTAGAGCTTAGGTTTTTTAGGGTTTTTTAAGTTTAAGGTTTTTAAAGGGTTTTATAGGATTTTTGAAGGATTTTTTTGGTTTAGGATTTTTTAGGCTTTAGAGATTCTTAGAGTTTCTTAGGGTTTAAGGTTTAGGATTTTTGGGTTTAGGGCTTAGGATTTTTTAGGGTTAGGGTTTAAAAGTTTTTTTAGGTTAATGGTTTTTAAGGGTTTTTAGTATTTTTTTTAGGGTTTAGTGTTTTAGGTTTAGGGTTTTTTAGGGATTATGGTTTTTAGGGTTTTTCAAGGTTTTTAGGAATTTTAGTGTTTTTTTGGTTTAGGGTTTTAAAATGATTTTAGGATTTCTTAGGTCTTAGGATTTAGTTTTTCTTAGGGTTTTAGGTTTCTTGGGGTTTCTTAGTGTATAGGGTTTAATGTTTCTTAGGGTTTCTTAGGGCTTAGGGTTTAGGGTTTCTTAGTATTTAGGGTTTTAGTTTTAGGGTTTTTTTAGGGTTTAGAGCTTAGGATTTTTTAGGTTTAGGATTTTTAAAGGTTTTTAGGTCTTTTTAGGGTATTTTAGGTTTAGGGTTTTAAAGATTTGTTTAGAGTTTTTTAGGATTTTTAGGTTTAGGGATTTTAAGGTTTTTTAGAGTTTTTTTTTGGATTTTTAGGGTTTAGCGTTTAGGATTTTTTTAGTGTTTCTTAGGGTTTAGGATTTCTTAGAGTTTCTTAGAGCTTAGTATTTAGGGCTGAGTATTTAGGGTTTAGGATTTCTTAGGGTTTTGGGTTTTAGGTTTAGTTTTTTTTTAGGGTTTTTAAAGGTTTTGTAGGGTTTTTAGAGTTTTTTTAGGGTTTTTAAAGATTTTTAGGGTTTTTTAGGGTATAGGGTTTTAAAGTTAGGGTTTTTTTAAAGGTATTTTAGGGTTTAGGTTTTTTAATGGTTTTTAGGGTTTAGGGCTTAGGGTGTTTTAGGGCCTAGGATTTAGGGTTTAAGGTTTTATTAGGGTTTTGCGCTTAGGGTTTTTGAAGATTTTTAGATTTAGGGTTCTTTTAAGGGATTTTTAGTTTTTAGGGTTTTTAAGTTTAGGGGTTTAATGGGTTTTAGGGTTTTTTAATATTTAGGGTTTCTTAAAGATTAGGGTTTAGGGGTTTAGAGGTGTTTTTAGGGTTTTGGTTTATTTAGGGTTTAGGGTTTCTTAGGGTTTAGGGCTATGATTTCTTAGTGTCTAGGGTTAAAGGCTATGATTTCTTAGTGTCTAGGATTTAGGGTTTTTTAATATTTCTTAGGATTTAGAGTTTAGGGTTTCTTTGGGTTTAGGGTTTTAGGTTTATAATTTTTAAGGTTTAGGGTTTTACGTTTAGGATTTTTTAGGGTTTAGAATTTAAGGCTTTGGGTTTTTTTAGGGTTTTTTTAGATTTAGGGGGTTTTAGGATTTTTTTCGGGTTTTTGAGGTTTAGGATTTTTAAAGGTTTTGTTAGGGTTTAGGGTTTCTTAGGGTTTAGGATTTCTTAGGGTTTAGGGGTTCTTAGGCTTTATTAGGGTTTAGAATTTCTTTGGGTTTAGGGTTTCTTAGGGCTTATGGTTTAGGGTTTAGGGTTTCTTAACATTTAGGGTTTAGGGTTTTAGGTGTGGTTTTTTTTAGGGTTTAGGGATTAGGGCTTAGGGTTTTTTTAGTATTTTTAATTTTAGGATTTTAAAGGTTTTTTTGGAGGTTTTTATAGGTTTAAGGGTTTTTAAGGATTTCAATGATTTTTTAGGGTATAGGGTTTAGCATTTAGGGATTCCTAGGGTTTCTTAGAGTTTAGGGTTAAGGATTTCTTAGAGCTTAGGGTTTGTGTTTAGGATTCCTTAGGATATAGGGTTTTAGGGATTCCTAAGATTTCTTAGGGCTTAAGATTTAGATTTCTTAGGGTTTAGGGTTTTTTAGGATTTGTTAAGGCTTAAGATTTAGGGTTTAGTATTTCATGGGGTTTAAGGTTTTTTAGGGTTTAGGATTTAAGGTTTAGGGTTTTTTGTTTCTTATGATTTCTTAGGGCTTAGGATTTAGCATTTTAGGTCTAGGGTTTTATAGAGTTTTTTAGGGTTTAGGGATTAGGGTTTTCTTTGGGTTTAAGGTTTATAAAGGTTTTATTAGGGTTTAGGGTTAAGTTTCTTAGTGTATGGGTTTCTTAGGTTCTTTTAGAGTTTAGGGTTTAGGGTTTCTTAGGGGTTTTAAGTTTTAGGGCTAGGTTTTTTTAGATTTTTAAAAGGTTTTTAGTGTCTTTTTATGTTTAAGGGTTTCTTAGAGTTTAGGGTTTCTTAAGGTTAAGGGTTTAGGGTTTCTTTGCGCTTAGAGTTTAGGTTTTTAGATTTAGGGGTTTTTTAGGGTTTTTTTTAGGGTTTTTAAAGATTTTTTTTAAAAAAATTAGGTTTTGGGTTTTTAAGTGTTTTTTTTGGATTTCTTAGAGTTTAGGGTTTGTTAGGGTTTAGGGTTTCTTAGGATTTCTTAGGGCTTTGGGCTTAGGGCTTTGGGCTTAGGGCTTAGGGTTTCTTAGCATTTAGGGTTTCTTAGGGTTTAGGGTTTTAGGTTTAGTTTTTTTAAAAGTTTTTTAAGGTTTAGGTTATAGGATTTAGGGCTTAGGGTTTTTTTAGTGTGTTTAGATTTAGGGTTTTTAAAGGTTTTAAAGGATTTTATGGGTTTTTTATGTTTAAGATTTTTTTGGATTTTATGGTTTTTAGGGTTTAGGATTTCTTAGGGCTTAGGGCTTAGGGTTTCTTTAGGTTTGGGGCTTCATAGGGTTTAGGGTCTTAGATTTAGGGCTTAGGGTTTTTTAGGTTTAGAGTTTTAAAACATTTTTAGGGTTTTTTTAGGTTTTAGGTTTTTTTTAGGTTTAGGGTTTTTTAAAGGTTTTTAGGGTTTAGAGTTTGGGGTTTTAGGATTAGGGTTTAGGACTTAGGATTTTTAAGGCTTTTTAGGTTTAGGGTTTTTTAAGGTTTTTAGGATTTTTAAAGAGGTTTTAGGTTTAGGATTTTTAAAGGTTTTTAGGGTTTCTTAGGGTTTAAGGTTTCTTAGGATTTAGGGCTTAGGGTTTTAAATCATTTTTTAGGTTTAGGGTTTTAAAGATTTTTTTAGAGTTTTTTAGGTTTTTTAGGTTTAGGGTTTTCTTTAAGGTTTTAGGGGTTTTTAAGGTTAAAGGTTTCTTAGGGCTTAGGGTTTAGGGTTTCTTAGGATTTTGGGTTTTTTAGGGTATAGGGTATAGGGCTTAGGGTTTTTTAGGTGTAGGGTTTTTAAGGTTTGTTTTTGGATTTTTAGAGTTTTTTAGGTTTAGGGGATTTGTAAGGTTTTAAAGATTTTTTAGGGTTTAGGGTTTATGGTTTCTTAGGGCTTAGGGTTTAGATTTTAGGGTTTTACGATATTTTAGGGTTTTTAAGGTTTAGAGTTTTAAAAGTTTTTTAGGATTTTTTATTGTTTTTTAGGGTTATGGTTTTAAAGGTTTTTTAGGGTTTTCTATGTTTTAGGATTTCTTAAGGTGTAGGGTTTCTTAAGGCCCAGGGTCTAGGGTTAGGGTTTAGGATTTAGGTTTCTTAGGGTTTAGGGGTATTGGTTTAGGGTTTACGGTTTAGGACTTAGGTTTTTTAGTGTTAGAGTTTTTAAGGTTTCTTAGGGGTTTTTTAGGGTTTTTTAGGTTTAGGGTTTTAAAGATTTTTTAGGGATTAGGGATTAGGGCTTAGGGCTTAGGGTTATTTTTAGGGTTTTTGAGGTTTATGGGTTTTAAAGATTTTTTAAGGGTTTTTAGGGTTTTTAGGTCTATGGTTTTTAAGGGTTCTTTAGAGTTTAGGGTTTCTTAGGGTTTAGAGTTTCTTAAGGCTTAAAGCTTAGGGTTTAGGGTTTTTGATTTAGGATTTTTTAGGGTTTTAGGGTTTTTTATGGTTCGGGTTTTTAAATGTTTTTTTAGGATTTTTGTGGTTTTAAGGATTTAGGGTTTTTAAAGGTTTTTAGGGTTTTTTAAGGTTTATGATTTCTAAGGGTTTAGGGTTTAGGGCTTCTAAGGATTTAGGATTTCTTAGGGTTTCTAAGGATTTAGGGTTTAGGGTTTTGTGTTTTAGGGTTTTGAGTTTAGGGTTTAGGGTTTATGATTTAGGGTTTAGGGCTTAGTGCTTAGAGTTTTTTTTAGAGTTTTTTAGGATTTGGGTTTTAAAAGGGTTTTTAAGGATTTTAAAGATTTTTAGGTTTAGGGTTTTTCAGATATTTTGGGTTTTAGGGATTCTTAGGGTTTAGGGCTTCTTAAGGTTATTTTAGAGTTTAGGTTTTCTTGCAATTTCATAGGAATTAGGGTTTAGGTTTATGCTTTCTAAAGGTTTAGGGTTTCTTAGGATTATTTAAGGCTTAGGGCTTAGCATTTCTTAGCATTTAGGGTTTCTTAGGGTTTAGGATTTAGGGATTTTTTAGTGTGTTTATATTTAGGGTTTTAAAGGTTTTAAAAGATTTTAAGGGGTTTTTATGTTTAGGATTTTTTTTTTGGGTTTTATGGTTTTTAGGGTTTAGGGTTTCTTAGGGCTTAGGGTCTCTTTGGGTTTGGTGCTTCATAGGGTTTAGGGTCTTAGATTTAGGGTTTTTTTAGGATTTAGGGCTTAGGGTTTTTAAAGATTTTTAGGGTTTTTTTTTCTTTTCAGGTTTTTTGGTTTTTAAAGGTTTTTAGGATTTAGAGTTTGGGGTTTTAGGTTTAGGGTATTTTAGGGTTTAGGGTTTAGGACTTAGGGTTTTTAAGGCTCTTTAGGTGTAGGGATTTTTAAGGTTTTTAGGATTTTTTTTAGGATCTTTAGGTCTAGGATTTTTAAAGGTTTTTAGGGTTTCTCAAGGTTTCGGGTTTCTTAGGATTTAAGGTTTCTTAGGTTTTGGGTTTAGTGCTTAGGGTTTTAAAGCATTTTTTAGGTTTTAAGTTTTAAAGATTTTTTAAGGGTTTTAGGATTTTTTAGGTTTAGGGTTTTCTTTAAGGTTTTTAGGGGGTTTAAGGGATTTCTTAGGGTTTAGGGTTTCTTAGGATTTAAGGTTTAGGGTTTTTTAGGGTATAAGGTATAGGGCTTAGGGTTTTTTAAAGATTTTTTTGAACTTTTAAGGTTTTTTAGGTTTAGGGGTTTTGAAACGTTTTTAGGGTTTAGGGTTTATGGTTTCTTAGGGCTTAGGGTTTAGGATTTCTTCGGTTTTCTTAGGGCTTATGGTTTAGAGTTTAGGGTTTTTAATGTTTTTTACGCTTTTTTAGGTTTAGAGTTTTAAATGTTTTTAGGAATTTTTATTGTTTTTTAGGGTTAGGGTTTTAAAGGTTTTTTAGGGTTTTCTATGGTTTAGGATTTCTTAGGGCGTAGGGTTTCTTAAGGCCTAGGGTTAGGGTTTAGGATTTAGGTTTCTTAGGTTTTAGGTGTTTAGGTTTAGGGTTTAGGGTTTAGGACTTAGGGTTTTTTAGGCTTAGAGCTTTTAAGGTTTCTTTGGGGTTTTTTTTAGTGTTTTTCAGGTTTAGGATTTTTAAGGTCTATTAGGGTATAGGGTTTAGGGCTTAGGGCTTAGGGTTATTTTTGGGGGGTTTTTGGTTTATGGTTTTAAAGGTTTTTTAAAGAGGTTTTAGGGTTTTTTAGGTCTAAGTTTTAAGGCTTTTTTAGAGTTTAGGGTTTCTTAGGGTTTAGGGTTTCTTAAGGCTTAATGCTTAGGGTTAGGGTTTTAGATTTAGGATTTTTTAGGGTCTAGGTCTTATGGTTTTTTAAGGTTAGGGTTTTTAAAGGTTTTTTTAGGGTTTTTGTGGTTTTAAAGATTTAGGGTTTTTAAAGGTTTTTAGGGTTGTTTAGGGTTTATGATTTCTAAGGTTTAAGGTTTAGGGCTTCTTAGGATTTAGGATTTCTTAGGGTTTCTAAGGATTTTGAATTTAGGGTTTAGGGTTTAGGGATTAGTTCTTAGGTTTTTTTAGAGTTTTTTATGATTAGGGGTATTAAAGGTTTTTTAGGATTTTAAAGGTTTTTTAGGTTTAAGGTTTTAAAGGTATTTTGGGTTCTAGGGATTCTTAGGGTTTAGGGCTTCTTAAGGTTTTTTTAGAGTTTAGGTTTTCTTACGGTTTCATAGGAATTAGGGTTTAGGGTTATGGTTTCTAATGGTTTAGGGTTTAGGGTTTCAGGTTTAGGATTTTTGTAGGGCTTTTTAGGGTTTAGGGCTTAGGGTTTTTAGGGTTTTTTAAGTTTAATGTTTTTATAGGATTTTTTTGGCTTTAGGGATTGTTAGAGTTTCTTAGGGTTTAGGATTTTTTTAAAGGTTTTTAGGGTTTAAGGCTTAGCATTTTTTGGGGTTAGGGTTTTTAATGTTTTTTTAGGGTTTTTTAGGTTTATGGTTTTTAAGGGTTTAGGGTTTAGTGTTTAAGTTTAGGGTTTTTAGGTTTAGGGTTTTTCAAGGTTTTTAGGGGTTTTAGTGTTTTTTAGGTTTAGGGTTTTAAAAAGTTTTTAGGATTTCTTAGGGCTTAGGATTTAGGATTTCTTAGGGTTTTAGGTTTCTTGGAGTTTAGGGTTTCTTAGGGCTTAGGGTTTAGGGTTTCATAGTATTTAGAGTTTTTTAGGATTTATAGCTTAGGATTTTTTAGGTTTAGGACTATTAAAGGTTTTTAGGTCTTTTTTTAGGGTATTTTAGGTTTAGGGTTTTTAAGGTTTTTTAGGATTTTTAGGTTTAGAGATTTTAAGGTTTTTAAGATTTTTTTTTTGGGTTTGGGTATCCTAGTGTTTACGGTTTAGGATTTTTTTAGTAATTCTTAGGGTTTAGGATTTCTTAGAGTTTATTAGAGCTTAGGATTTAGGGATTAGGATTTCTTAGGGTTTAGGGTTTTAGGTTTAGATTTTTTTAGGGTTTAGGGCTTAGGGTTTTTAAGTTTAGGGTTTTAAAAGGTTTTATAGGGTTTTTTAGGTTTAGGATTTTCAAAGGTTTTTAGGGGTTGTTAGAGTCTTTTTAGGGTTTTTAAAGGTTTTTGGGGTTTTTTAGATTTAGGGTTTTTAAAGATTTTTTAGGGTTTAGGGTTTAAAGGTTAAGGATTTTTTAAGGATTTTTTAAGGATTTTATGGTTTAGGTTTTTTTAATGGATTTTTAGGCTTAGGTTTTTAAAAGGATTTTAGGGTTTCTTATGATTTATAGTTTAGGGTTTCTTAGGGTTTAGGGCTTGGGGTGTCCTAGGGCATAGGGTTTAGCATTTTTTTAAAAGATTTTTAGATTTAAGGTTCTTTTTAGGGATTTTTTAGTTTTTAAGGTTTTTTAAGTTTAGGGGTTTAAAGGTTTTTAGGGTTTTTTAGGGTTTCTTAGTGTTTAGGGTTTAGGGTATTTTTAGGGTTTTGGGTTATTTAGGGTTTAGGGCTAAGATTTCTTAGTGTCTTGGGTTTAGGGGTTCTTAAGATTTCTTAGGATTTAGAGTTTAGGGTTTCTTAGGGCTTAGGGTTTAGGGTTTTAGGTTTATGATTTTTAGGGTTTCAGGTTTTACGCTTAGGATTTTTAGGATTTGGGATTTAAGGCTTTGGGTTTTTTAGGGTTTTTAAGGCTTAAGGTTTTTAAAGGTTTTGTTAGGGTTTAGGTTTTCTTAGGGTTAAGGGTTTAGGATTTCTTAAGGTTTAGCATTTCTTAGGGTTTCTAAGGGTTTAGTATATCTTTGGGTTTAGGGGTTCTTAGGCTTTCTTAGGGCATAGGATTTCTTTCGGTTTAGGGGTTCATAGGGTTTAAGATTTAGGGTTTCTTAGGGCTTATGGTTTAGGGTTTAGGATTTCTTAACATTTAGGGTTTTGGGTTTTAGGTGTGGGTTTTTTAGGGTTTTTAGATTTAGGAGTTTAAAGGTTTTTTGGATGTCTTTTTTAGGGTTTTATAGGTTTAAGGTTTTTAAGGATTTTTAGGGTATAGGGTTTCAGGTTTAGGGATTCCTAGGGTTTCTTAGAGTTTAGGGTTTAGGGTTTCTTAGGGCTTAGGGCTTAGTGTTTAGGATTTCTTAGGATTTAGGGTTTTAGGGATTCCTAATGATTTCTTAGGGCTTAAGATTTAGATTTCTTAGGGTTTAGGGTTTTTTAGGATTTCTTAGGGCCTATGATTTAGGGTTTAGGGTTTCATGGGGTTTAGGATTTAAGGTTTAGGGTTTTTTGTTTCTTATGGTTTCTTAGGGCTTAAGATTTAGCATTTTAGGTCTTGTGTTTTTTTTAGAGTTTTTTAGGGTTCAGGGCTTAGGGTTTTCTTTGGGTTTAGGGTTTTTAAAGATTTTTTAGGGTTAAGTTTCTTAGGGTATAGGATTTCTTCGGTTTTTTTAATATTTAGGATTTTTTGTTTCTTAGGTTTAGTGTTTCTTAGGGTTTAGGGTTTTAGATGTAGGGTTTTTATTGGGGTTTTTAGGGTTTAGGATTGAGAGTTGTTTATTGGGTTTTTTAGGTTTAGCATTCTTAAAGGTTTTTTAGGGTTTTTGTATTTTTAGGTTTAGGATTTTTAAAGGTTTTTCTAGGATTTAGGGTTTCTTAAGGTTTAGGGTTTCTTAAGGTTTAGGGTTTCTTAGGGAATAGGGCTTCTTAGCGCTTATGGTTTAGGATTTAGGATTTAGGGTTTAGGGTTTTTGAGGGTCTAGGGTTTTAGGTTTACGGTTTTTTAAAGGATTTTTAGGGTTAAAGGTTTCGGGCTTAGGGTTTAGGGTTTTTAAGGTTTTTAGGTATTTTAGGGTTTTTTAGGCTTAAGGCTTCTTAGAGTGTAGGGTTTAGGGTTTAGGGTTTTTTCAATTTAGAAATTAGGATTTTTTAGATTTAGGGTTTTAAAAGGTTGTAAGGCTTTTTTTAATGGGTTTTACGGTTTTTAAAGTTTTTAGGGTTTTTTGGGGTTTAAGGTTTCTTAGATTTTAGGGTTTAGGTTTTTTTTTTGCAGTTTAGGATTTGGGGTTTAGGATTTCTTAGGGTTTTTAAGTGTTAGGGCTAGGGTGTTTTTTAGATTTTTAAAATGTTTTAGGGTCTTTTTTAGGTTTTAGGGTTTTTTAGAGTTTAGGGTTTCTTAAGGTTAAGGGGTTAGGGTTTCTTAGTGCTTAGGGTTTAGGTTTTTAGATTTAGGGGTTTTTTTTATGGTTTTTTTTGTGTTTAGGGTTTAGGGCTTAAGGTTTTTTAGGGTTATTTAGTTTTAGAGTTTTTTAAGGTTTAAATTTATTTTTTTAGGTTTTGGGTTTTTTAAGTGTTTTTTAGGATTTCTTAGAGTTTAGGGTTTGTTAGGGTTTAGGCTTTTTAGAATTTCTTAGGGCTTTGGTTTTAGGGTTTCTTAGGGTTTTAGGTTTTGTTTTTTTAAAAGTTTTTTAAGGTTTAGGATTTAGGGTTTTTTTAGTGCGTTTAGATTTAGGATTTTTAAAGGTTTTAAAGGATTTTAAGGGTTTTTTAGGTTTAGGTTTTTTTTTTAGGGTTTTATGGTTTTTAGGGTTTAGGATTTCTTAGGGCATAGGATTTCTTTGGGTTTGGTGCTTCATATGGTTTAGGGTCTTAGATTTAGGGTTTTTTAGGATTTAGGGCTTAGGGTTTTTTGGGTTTAGGGTTTTTAAAGATTTTTAGGATTTTTTTAGGTTTAGGGGGTTTTATAGGTTTTTAGGGTTTAGAGTTTGGGGTTTTAGGGTTTAGGACTTAGGGTTTTTTAAGGCTTTTTAGGTTTAGGGTTTTTTAAGGTTTTTAGTTTTAGGATTTTTAAGGCTTCTTAGGGTTTCTCAAGGTTTAGGGTTTCGTAGGGATTAAGGTTTCTTAGGTAGTAGGATTTAGGGCTTAGCATTTTAAAGCATTTTTTAGGTTTAGGGTTTTAAAGATTTTTTAAGGGTTTTTAGTGTTTTTTATGTTTAGGGTTTTAAAGATTTTTTAAGGGTTTCTTAGGTTTAGGATTTTCTTTAAGGTTTTGAGGGGGTTTTACGGTTAAGGATTTCTTAGGGTTAGGGTTTAGGGTTTCTTAGGATTTAGGGTTTTATAGGGTATAGGGTTTAGGGCTTAGGGTTTTTAGGTTTTGGGTTTTTTAAGGTTTTTTTGGATTTTTAGGGTTTTTTAGGTTTAGGAGTTTTGAAATGTTTTTAGGGTTTTTTAGGGTTTAGGGTTTATGGTTTCTTAGGGCTTAGGGTTTAGGATTTCTTCGGTTTTCTTAGGGCTTATGGTTTAGAGTTTAGGGTTTTAAAGGGTTTTTTAGGTTTAGAGTTTTAAAAGTTTCTTGGGATTTTTTATTGTATTTTAGGATTAAGGTTTTCTATGGTTTAGGATTTCTTAAGGTGTAGGGTTTCTTACGGCTTAGGGTCTAGGGTTAGGGTTTTGGATTTAGGTTTCTTAGGGTTTAGGGGTTTGGGTTTAGGGTTTAGGAATTTGGGTTTTTTAGTCTTAGAGTTTTTGAGGTTTCTTAAGGGTTTTTAGGGTTTTTTTAGGTTTAGGGCTTAGGGTTATTTTTAGGGTTTTTATGGTGTTTTAGGTCTAAGGGTTTTAAAGGTTTTTCTGAGTTTAGAATTTCTTAGGGTTTAGGGTTTCTTAGGGCTTAAAGCTTAGGGTTTAGGGTTTTAGATTTAGGTTTTTTTTAGGGTTTTTAAAGGTTTGTTTTAGGGTTTTTGTGGTTTTAAGGATTTAGGGTTTTTAAAGGTTTTTACGGTTTTTTAGGGTGTATGATTTCTAAGGGTTTAGGGTTTTGGGCTTCTGAGGATTTAGTATTTCTTAGGGTTTCTAAGGGTTTAGGGTTTTGAGTTTAGGATTTAGGATTTAGGGTTTAGGGCTCAGGTTTTTTTTAGAGTTTTTTAGGATTAGGTTTCTTAAAGGTTTTTTAAAGATTTTTAGGGTTTTTAAAGGTATTTGGGTTTTAGGGATTCTTAGGGTTTAGGGCTTCTTAAGGTTTTTTTTAGAGTTTAGGCTTTCTTACGATTTCATAGGTATTAGGGTTTAGGGTTTAAGGTATCAGGTTTAGGATTTTTGTAGGATTTTTATGGTTTAGGGTTTAGTGCTTTGGTTTTTTTAGGGTTTTTTAAGTTTATGGATTTAAAAAGATTTTTTAAGGATTTTTTAGGCTTTAGGGATTCTTAGAGTTTCTTAAGGTTTCGGGTTTAGGATTTTTTCAAAGGTTTTTTGGGTTTAGCGCTTAGGGTTTTTTAGGGTTAGGGGTTTTAATGTTTTTTTAGGGTTTTTTTAGGTTTATGGGTTTTAAGGGTTTTCAGTTTTTTTTTAGGGTTTAGTGTTTTAGGTTTAGGGTTTTTTAGGGCTTATGGTTTTTAGGTTTTTTTTAGGTTTAGGGTTTTTCAAGGTTTTTAGGGTTTTTAGTGATTTTTAGGTTTAGGGCTTTTAAATAATTTTATGATTTCTTAGGGCTTAGGATTTAAGATTTTTTAGGGTTTTAGGTTTCTTGTGGTTTCTTAGTGTTTAGGGTTTAATGTTTCTTAGGGTTTCTTAGGGCTTAGGGTTTATGGTTTCTTAGTATTTAGGGATTAGTTTTAGGGTTTTTTTAGGTTTAGAGCTTAGGATTTTTTAGCTTTAGGGTTTTTTACAGTATTTTAGGGTTTTTAAGGTTTAGGGTTTTAAAAGTTTTTTAGGATTTTTTAATTGTTTTTTAGGGTTAGGGTTTTAAAGGTTTTTTATGGTTTAGGATTTCTTAAGGTGTAGGGTTTCTTAAGGCCTAGGGTCTAGGGTTAGGGTTTAGGATTTAGGTTTCTTAGGGTTTAGGGTTTAGGACTTAGGGTTTTTTAGGATTAGAGTTTTTAAGGTTTCTTAGGGTATAGGGTTTAGGGCTTAGGGTTATTTTTAGGGTTTTTTAGGTTTATGGTTTAGGATTAGGGTTTTTGAAGGTTTTTAAAGGATTTTTAGGGTTTTTAGGTTTAGGATTTTTAAAGGTATTTTGGGTTTTAGGGATTCTTCGGGTTTAGGGCTTCTTAAGGGTTTTTTAGAGTTTAGGTTTTCTTACGATTTCATAGGAATTAGGGTTTAGGGTTACGATTTCAAAAGGTTTAGGGTTTAGGATTTTTGTAGGTCTTTTTATGGATTAGGGTTTAGGGCTTAGTTTTTTTTACGGTTTTTCAAGTTTAAGGTTTTTATAGGATTTTTAAGGGTTTTTTTGGTTTAGAGTTTCTTAGGGTTTAGGCCTTAGGGTTTTTTAGGCTTAGAGTTTTTAAGCTTTCTTTGGGGTTTTTAAGGGTTTTTCAGGTTTAGGGTTTTTAAGGTCTTTTAGGGTATAGGGTTTAGGGCTTAGGGTTATTTTTGGGGTTTTTTAGGTTTATGGTTTTTTAAATGTTTTTAAAGGGTTTTTAGGGTTTTTTAGGTCTAAGGTTTTGAAGGGTTTTTTAGAGTTTCTTAGGGTTTGGGGTTTCTTAGGGCTTAATGCTTTGGGTCTTAGATTTTGTATATGGTTTCTAAAGGTTTAGGGTTTAGGGTCTCAGGTTTATGATTTTTTTAGGGCTTTTTATGGTTTAGGGTTTAGGGCTTAGGTTTTTTTAGTGTTTTTTAAGTTTAATGTATTTAAAGGTTCTTCTATGATTTTTTTAAGGGATTTTGTAGGCCTTAGGGATTTTTAGAGTTTCTTAGGGTTTAGGGCTTAGCATTTTTTAGGGTTAAGGTTTTTAAAGTTTTTTTATGGTTTTTAAGGGTTTTTAGTATTTTTTAGGGTTTAGGGTTTTTTAGGGTTTGAGTTTTTTAGGTTTAGGGTTTTAAAATGTTTTTAGGATTTCTTAGAGATTAGGATTTAGGATTTCTTAGGGTTTTAGGTTTCTTGGGGTTTAGGGTTTCTTACGGCTTAGGGCTTAAGGTTTAGGGTTTTTTAGGGTTTCTTAGGGCTTAGGGCTTAAGGTTTAGGGTTTTTTAGGGTTTAGATCTTAGGATTTTTTAGGTTTAGTGTTTTTAAAGGTGTTTAGGTCCTTTTTAGGGTATTTTTAGTTTAGGGGTTTTAAGACCTTTTAAAGTTTTTTTTTGGGATTTTAGGGTTTGGGGTATTTTAGTGTTTAGGATTTTTTAGTATTTCTTAGGGTTTAGGATTTCATAGAGTTTCTTAGAGATTAGGATTTCTAAGGGTTTAGGGTTTTAGGTCTAGATTTTTTTAGGGTTTTGGGCTTATGGTTTTTAGGTTTAGGGTTTTTAAAGTTTTTATAGTGTTTTTTGGATTTCTTAGGGTTTAGGGGTTCTTAGGCTTTCTTAGGGTTTTGGATTTCTTTGGGTTTAGGGATTCTTAGGGTTTAAGGTTTAGGGTTTCTTAGGGCTTATGGTTTAAGGTTTAGGGTTTCTTAACATTTAGGGTTTAGAGTTTTAGGTGTGGTTTTATTAGGGTTTAGGGTTTGGGGCTTAGGGTTTTTTAGTATTTTTTGATTTATGATTTTAAAGGTTTTTTGGAGGTTTTTATAGGTTTAAGGTTTTTTAAGGTTTTAAAGGATTTTTTAGGGTATAGGGTTTTGGGTTTAGGGATTCCAAGGGTTTCTTAGAGTTTAGGGTTTAGAATATCTTAGAGCTTAGGGTTTAGTGTTTAGGATTTTTTAGGATTTAGGGATTCCTAGGGTTTCTTAGAGTTTCGGGTTTCTTAGAGTTTAGGGTTAAGGGTTTTTTAGGATTTCTTAGGGATTAAGATTTTATATTTCTTAGAGTTTAGGGTTTTTTAGGATTTCTTAGGGCTTAAGATTTAGGGTTTAGTGTTTCATGGAGTTTAGGATTTTTTAGGGTTTAGGATTTAAGATTTAGGGTTTTTTGTTTCTTATGGTTTCTTTGGGCTTAGGAATTAGGGTTTATGGTTATGATTTCTAAAGGTTTAGGGTTTGGGGTTTCAAGTTTAAGATTTTTGTTGGGTTTTTTATGGTTTAGGGTTTAGGGCTTAGGTTTTTTTAGGGTTTTTTAAGTTTAAGGTTTTTAAACTTTTTATAGGATTTTTTAAGGGATTTTTTGGTGTAGGATTTTTTAGGCTTTAGGGATTCTTAGAGTTTCTTAGGTTTAGGATTTTTATAAAGATTTTTAGGGTGTAGGGCTTAGGGTTTTTTAGGGTTAGGGTTTTAAAAGTTTTGAAAAGTTTTTTTAGGTTTATGGTTTTTAAGGGTTTTTAGTATTTTTTTAGGGTTTAGTGTTTTAGGTTTAGGGTTTTTTAGGGCTTATGGCTTTTAGGGTTTTTCAAGATTTTTAGGGTTTTTAGTGTTTTTTAGGTTTAGGGTTTTAAAAAGCTTTTAGGATTTCTTAGGGCTTAGGATTTATGATTTCTTAGGGTTTTAGGTTTCTTGGGGTTTCTTAGGGTTTAGGGTTTCTTAGTATTTAGGGTTTTAGTTTTAGGTTTTAGAGCTTAGGAATTTTTAGGATTTTAAAAGGTTTTTAGGTCTTTTTTTTAGGGTATTTTAGGTTTAGGGTTATTAAGGTTTTTTAGATTTTTAAAGGATTTTTAGGTTTAGGCGTTTTAAGGGTTTTTAGATTATTTTTTTGGGGTTTTAGGGTTTGGGGTATCTTAGGGTTTAGGATTTTTAAGCGTTTCTTAGGGTTTAGGGTTTCTTAACATTTAGTGTTTAGGGTTTTAGGTGTGATTTTTTTTAGGGTTTAGGGTTTAGGGTTAAGGGTTTTTTAGGGTTTTAGATTTAGAATTTTAAAGGTTTTATGGAGATTTTTTTAGGGTTTTATAGTTTTAAGGTTTTTAAGGATTTTTTAGGGTATAGGGTTTAAGGATTCCTAGGGTTTCTTAGAGTTTAGGGTTTAGGATTTCTTAGGGCTTAGGGTTTAGTGTTTAGGATATTTTAGGATTTATGTTTTTAGGGATTCCTAGGGTTTCTTAGAGTTTAGGGTTAAGGTTTTTTTAGGATTTCTTAGGGCTTATGATTTAGATTTCTTAGGGTTTAGGGTTTTTAAGGATTTCTTAGGGCTTAAGATTTATGTTTTAGGGTTTCATGGGGTTTAGGATTTAAGGTTTAGGGTTTTTTGTTTCTTATGGTTTCTTAGGGTTTAGGATTTAGCATTTTAGGTCTAGGGTTTTTTTTTAGAGTTTTTAGGGTTTAGGGATTAGGGTTTTCTTTGGGTGTAGGTTTTTTAGGTTTTAGGGTTATGTTTCTTAGGGTATAGGGTTTCTTAGGTTTTTTTAGAGTTTAGGATTTTTGGTTTCTTAGGTTTAGTGTTTCTTAGGGTTTAGGGTTTTAGATGTAGGGCTTTTATAGGGGTTTTTAGGGTTTAGGTTTGAGAGTTGTTTATAGGGTTTTTTATGTTTAGCATTTTTAATGGTTTTTAGTTTTTTTTGGATTTTATAGGTTTAGGAGTTTTAAAAGTTTTTCTAGGGTTTAGGGTTTCTTAGGGATTAGGGTTTCTTAGGGCTTAGGGTTTAGGGTTTTCGAGGGTGTAGGGTTTTAGGTTTAGTTTTTTTAGGATTTTTAGAGTTTAAGGTTTCGGAATTAGGGTTTTTAAGGTTTTTAGGGTATTTTAGGGTTTCTTAGGCTTAGGGCTTCTTAGAGTTTAGGGTTTTTTTATTTAGAAATTAGGATTTTTTAGATTTAGGGTTTTAAAAGGTTTTATGGTTTTTAATGGGTTTTAGCATTTTAAAAGTTTTTAGGGTTTTTTGGGGTTTAAGGTTTCTTAAATTTTAGGGTTTAGGGTTTTTTGCTTTTTAGTATTTAGTATTTAAGGTTTCTTAGGGTTTTTTACTTTTAGGGCTAGGGTTTCTTTAGATTTTTTAAAGGTTTTAGGGTTTTTTAGACTTTAGGGTTTCTTAGGGTTAAGGGTTTAGGGTTTCTTAGCGCTTAGGGTTTAGGTTTTTAAATTTAGGGGTTTTTAGTGCTTAGGGTTTAGGGCTTAAGGTTTTTTTAGGTTTAGAGTTTTTTAAGGTTTTTAAAGTTTTTTTAGGTTTTGGGTTTTTAAGTGTTTTTTATGATTTCTTAGAGTTTAGGGTTTAGGGTTTCTTGGGATTTCTTAGGGCTTTGGGCTTCTTAGCATTTAGGGTTTCTTAGGGTTTAGGGTTTTACGTTTAGTTTTTTAAAAAGTTTTTTATTGATTAGGATTTAGGGTTTTAAAAGTTTTTTTTAGGGTTTTTTAGGTTTATGGTTTTTAAGGATTTTTAGTGTTTTTTAGGGTTTAGTGTTTTAGGTTTAGGGGATTTTTAGGGCTTATGGTTTTTAGGGTTTTTTAAGTGTAAGTTTTTCAAGGTTTTTAGTGTTTTTTAGGTTTAAGGTTTTTAAAAGTTTTTAGGATTTCTTAGGGCTTAGGATTTAGGATTTCTTAAGGTTTTAGGTTTCTAAGGGTTTCTTAGGGTTTAGGGTTTTTAAAGGTTTAAAGGATTTTAAGGGTTTTTTAGGTTTAGGATATTTTAGGGTTGTATGGTTTTTAGGGTTTAGGGTTTCTTTGGGTTTGGGGCTTCATAGGGTTTAGGGTCTTAGATTAGGGATTTTTAGGATTTAGGGCTTATGGTGTTTTAGGTTTAGGGGTTTTTAAAGGTTTTTAGGTTTTAGAGTTTGGGGTTTAAGGTTTAGGGTATTTTAGGGTTTTAGGCTTAGGGTGTTTTAGGGTTTAGGGTATTTTAGGGTTTAGAGTTTCGGGCTTAGGATTTTTAAGGCTTTATAGGTTTAGGGTTTTTTAAGGTTTTTAGGATTTTGTAAAGTTTTTAGCTTTAGGATTTTTAATGGTTTTTAGGGTTTCTCAAGGTTTAGGGTTTCTTAGGGTGTAAGGTTACTTTGGTTTTGGGATTTAGGGCTTAGGGTTTTAAAGCATTTTTTAGGGTTAGGGTTTTAAAGATTTTTTAATGGTTTTAAGGGTTTTTTAAGTTTAGGGTTTTCTTTAAGGTTTTTAGGGTTTTTTAGGGTTGAGGGTTTCCTAGGGTTTAGGGTTTCTTAAGGCTTAGGGTTTAGGGTTTCTTAGGATTTAGGATTCAGCATTTTTTTAGGGCATAGGGTATAGGGTTTAGGATTTTTTTTAGGTTTGTTTGAATCTTTAGGGTTTTTTAGGTTTAGGGGTTTTGAAAGGTTTTTAGGGTTTTTTAGGATTTTTTAGGGTTTGGGGTTTATGGTTTCTTAGGGCTTAGAGTTTAGGATTTCTTCGATTTTCTTATGTCTTAGGGTTTAGAGTATAGGGTTTTTTAGGTTTAGAGTTTTAAAATTTTTTAGGAGTTTTTATTGTTTTTTAGGATTAGGGTTTTTTAGGGTTTTCTATGGTTTAGGATTTCTTAAGGTGTAGGGTTTCTTGAGGCCTAGGGTATAGGGTTAGGATTTAGGATTTAGGTTTCTTAGGGTTTAGGGGTTTTGGTTTAGGGTTTAGGATCTAGGGTTTTTTAGGCTTAGAGTGTTTAAGGTTTCTTAGGGTTTTTTTTTTGGGTTTTTTAGGTTTAGGGTTTTAAAGGTTTTTTAGGGTATAGGGTTTAGGACTTAGGACTTAGGATTATTTTTAGGGTTTTTTAGGTTTATGGTTTTTATAGGTTTTTTTAGGGTTTTTAGGGTTTTTTAGGTCGAATGTTTTTAAGGGTTTTTTAGAGTTTAGGGTTTCTTAGGGTTTTTTTAGGGTTTTTTTGGTTTTAAGGATTTTTAAAAAAGTTTTTAGGGTTTTTTGGGGTTTATGATTTCTAAGGGTTTAGGGCTTCTAAGGATTTAGGATTTAGGGTTTAGGGTTTTGGGTTTTGAGCTTAGGGTTTAGGGTGTAGGGTTTAGTGTTTTAGGGTTTTGAGTTTAGGGTTTAGGGTTTAGGATTTAGGGTTTAGGGCTTAGTGCTTAGGTTTTTTTAATAGTTTTTTAGGATTGGGGTTTTAAAAGATTTCTTTTAGGATTTTTAGGGTTTTGTCGGTTTAGGGGTTTTAAAGGTATTTTGGGTTTTAGGGATTCTTAGGGGTTAGGGCTTCTTAGGGGTTTTTTAGAGATTAGGTTTTCTTACGATTTCATAGGAATTAGGGTTTATGGTTATGGTTTCTAAAGGTTTAAGGTTTGGGGTTTCAAGTTTAAGATTTTTTTAGGGTTTTTTATGGTTTAGGGTTTAGGGCTTAGGTTTTTTTTATGGTTTTTATAGGATTTTTTAAGGGTTTTTTTGGTTTAGGATTTTTTAGGCTTTAGGGATTCTTAGAGTTTCTTAGTGTTTAGGCCTTAGGGTTTTTTAGGCTTAGAGTTTTTAAGCTTTCTTTTGGGTTTTTTTAGGGTTTTTTAGGTTTAGGGTTTTAAGGTCTTTTAGGGTATAGGGTTTAGGGCTTAGGGTTATTTTTGGTGTTTTTTAGGTTTATGGCTTTTTAAAGGTTTTAAAATGGTTTTTAGGGCTTTTTAGGTCTAAGGTTTTGAAGGGTTTTTTAGAGTTTCTTAGGGTTTAGGGTTTCTTAGGGCTTAATACTTTGGGTTTTAGATTTTGGATTTTTTAGTGTTTTTAGGGTCTAGGTCTTAGGGCTTTTAAAGGTTTTTTTTAGGGTTTTTAAAGGTTTTTAGGGTTTTTTAGGGTTTATGATTTCTAAGGGTTTAGGGTTTAGGGTTTAGGGTTTTAGGGTTTTGAGTTTAGGGTTTAGTGTTTAGGATTTTGGGTTTAGGGCTTAGGTCTTAGGTTTTTTTTAGAGTTTTTTAGGATTAGGGTTTTTAAAGGTTTTTAGGATTTTTAGGGTTTTTTAGGTTTAGGGTTTTTAAAGGTATTTGGGGTTTTAGGGATTCTTAGGCTTTAGGGCTTCTTAAGGATTTTTTTAGAGTTTAGGTTTTCTTACGATTTCTTAGGAATTAGGGTTTAGGGTTATGGTTTCTAAGGGTTTAGGGTTTAGGGTTATGGTTTCTAAGGGTTTAGGGTTTAGGGTCTCAAGTTTAGTATTTTTTAGGGCTTTTTATGGTTTAGGGTTTAGGTTTTTTTAGTGTTTTTTAAGTTTAATGTTTTTAAAGGTTTTTATAGGATTTTTAAGGGATTTTTAGGCCTTAGGGATTCTTAGAGTTTCTTAGGGTTTAGGGTTTAGGATTTTTTAAAAGGTTTTTAGGGTTTAGGGCTTAGCATTTTTTAGAGTTAGGGTTTTAAAAGTTTTTAAGGGATTTTTAGGTTTATGATTTTTAAGGGTTTTTAGTATTTTTTAGGGTTTAGGGTTTTAGGTATAGGGTTTTTTAGGGCGTATGGTTTTTAGGGTACGGTTTTTCAGGGTTTTTTGGGGTTTGTGTTTTTTAGGTTTAGGGTTTTAAAAAGTTTTTAGGATTTAGGATTTCTTAGGGTTTTAGGTTTTTTGGGGTTTAGGGTTTCTTAGGGCTTAGGGCTTAGGGTTTAGGGTTTAGAGCTTAGGATTTTTTAGGGTTTAGAGCTTAGTGTTTTTAAAGGTGTTTAGGTCCTTTTTAGGGTATTTTTGGTTTAGGGGTTTTAAGGTTTTTTAGAGTTTTTTTTTGGGTTTTTAGGGTTTGGGGTATTTTAGTGTTTAGGATTTTTTAGTATTTCTTAGGGTTTTGGATTTCTTAGAGTTTCTTAGAGCTTAGGATTTCTAAGGGTTTAGGGTTTTAGGTTTAGATTTTTTTAGGGTTTAGGGATTAGGGTTTTTAGGTTTAGGATTTTTAAGTTTTTATAGTGTTTTTTGGATTTCTTAGGGTTTAGGGGTTCTTAGGCTTTCTTAGGGTTTTGGATTTCTTTGGGTTTAGGGATTCTTAGGGTTTAAGGTTTAGGGTTTCTTAGGGCTTATGCTTTAAGGTTTAGGGTTTTAGGTGTGGTTTTTTTTAGGGTTTAGGGTTTTGGGCTTAGGGTTTTTTAGTATTTTTTTATTTAGGATTTTAAAGGTTTTTTGGAGGTTTTTATAGGTTTAAGGTTTTTTAAGGTTTTTAAGGATTTTTTAGGGTATAGGGTTTTGGGTTTAGGGATTCCTAGGGTTTCTTAGAGTTTAGGGTTTAGAATATCTTAGAGCTTAGGGTTTAGTGTTTAGGATTTTTTAGGATTTAGGGTTTTAGGGACTCCTAGGGTTTCTTAGAGTTTAGGGTTAAGGGTTTTTTAGGATTTATTACGGATTAAGATTTAGATTTCTTAGGGTTTAGGGTTTTTTAGGATTTCTTAGGGCTTAAGATTTAGGGTTTAGTGTTTCATGGGGTTTAGGGTTTAGGATTTTTTGTTTCTTATGGTTTCTTAGGGCTTAGGATTTAGCATTTTAGATCTAGGGTTTTTTAGAGTTTTTAGCATTTAGGGATTAGGGTATTCTTTGGGTTTAGGGTTTTAAAAGGTTTTATTAGAGTTTAGGGTTAAGTTTCTTAGGGTATGGGTTTCAGGTTTTTTTAGAGTTTAGGATTTTTTGTT
Source organism: Solanum appendiculatum (assembly GCA_018342035.1). Classification (NCBI taxonomy): domain Eukaryota; kingdom Viridiplantae; phylum Streptophyta; class Magnoliopsida; order Solanales; family Solanaceae; genus Solanum; species Solanum appendiculatum. The sequence goes on from JAGDQO010000839.1 coordinate 151,441, forward strand.
TCTTAGGGTTTAGGGTTTTAG